>CM036943.2:789100-864019 GCA_020352615.2 Yoshiicerus persimilis
TAGGCCAGAAGAAACATTTTCTTTTTCATAGATCGTACATTTATGTGTGCTAAGACAGTGGAGTAGCTTGACAGCCTACCTGAAAAAGGTTATTACGTACACCTGACTTTTTACGTATAGTAACATTATTATCCCTACTTGTAGATGGAGGTGGGTTAATATTATTGGGCTGGGGTCCACTATTATTACTAGATACATCTCTAGGAAGTGCAGTAACATTAGAAAGATTGTCATTATTTAAAACCTCGGGTTCAATATCGTTTTGTTTAATTATATTATCCCGTTTAAGTTTATTGGTAATAGCTTGCTGCTTGGACAAATCAGCATTTAGATAAATATTACTAAACCTATAGTTATTGTGGTGTAGAATATTGCCATGCAATATTCTTAAGGTTATGGTGACTTGGTTTTAATACATTGAGTTTTCTACTCCACTAAAGCGGTCCTAGATGGGTCAATGTTGATCGAAAATGGCAAAATAAAATTTCTGTTCAAAAATCAACATTTTATCTCGGCCACACCTTGCCATTATTGCAAAATTTTGTACGCCATAAGTTGTAAGGAATTTTGAAAAATAAAAAATATCCAAAATGATGGCGGGAATTTAGGTTGGTGGGTTATTGGCTGGTCGCAGCAAGACTAGTAAGATTAAAGAGTATAACTGAAAAGTGTGGCCGAGATATTTCGGCTAAGGATTTGAATCCGCTGACAAAAATGAAATGTATTGTATTTCAAAAACGTTATGACTGCTTTTCTAAAATGTTATAATTTAAAATAAAGTACAGCAGTCAGCATTACAGAAATGTAGTGCGGGAAAGTAACCGATTGAAATAGGCCACACCTTCTTTAGAACTTACACCGCAATGTTTTCTACGTACAACATTCCAGATGTCAAGTACAGAAGAGAGAATATTGTTTCCTTTTTTACAGAAATAATTCAATAAGTAAAACATCCAGTGATAAATGTCATAAATCGGTAAGTGTTTCTTTACGGTAAACATCATTATTTTCATGTAAAAACTGCTTCTCACCTGCCTAGAGTAGGTATCAGTTAGCCTATAATCTATTCCGAACTTGAAAGTAATTGCTCTCTGTTCTGTTGTTCACTGCAGTCAAGTCGCAATTGCTCAATAAATAAACTTTCATTATTTGATTCCGTAGAATTGAAATTCCAAAAAACTGATCAAGTAGAGTGTGGTACATTCGTTCATTAGAGGGATCACCTGTTGGCTGCCTGGATAAACTTTCATTATTTGATTCTGCAGATATTAAAAATTGTGTTAAAAATCGCAAACAACTGATCGAGTAGAGTACGCTGGATACGTTCATCTGAGTGGTCATCTGTTGCTGCCAAGAGATAAATTTGTAAGTCCAGTGTAATCAGTAAGCCTTATTATAATTTATTACGGACTTTTTAAAATTGAAGTAATTGCTCTCTGTTCTGCTGTTCAATCCAGTCAACTCGCAATTGACTAATAAAAGTTTCATTATTTGATTCTGTAGATATTAAAAATTGTGTTGAAAGTCGCGAACAACTGATGGAGTAGAGTACGCTGGATATGTTGTAGCAGCCAACTACTACACCCTGCGCTACTAGCAAGTCACACTCCAACGTGGAAGAATCAAACCAAACCATGAAGCAGCAAAGCAAGCCTCTACAAACTGCAGTGCCAGCAAACTCGTCAGAGTCCAACGAGCGGAGCGAGCGACCACAAGCATTCTTCCATCTCTCCATTTTCCTATTCTTTCAGCATTCTTCAATTAAATATAATATACCTGTGATTGTGCTAACTAATTGGAATAATTAAATATATAT
The DNA here is from genome assembly GCA_020352615.2 of Yoshiicerus persimilis. Lineage (NCBI taxonomy): Eukaryota > Metazoa > Arthropoda > Collembola > Entomobryomorpha > Tomoceridae > Yoshiicerus > Yoshiicerus persimilis. The sequence continues at coordinate 790,917 of CM036943.2, forward strand.
TTGATACATTAAACACTCAAACCAAAGTACATCAATCACGTACACATTATTGGAAATAGCACATAACCGTAGGGATCCTAATAGCCGGGTATCTAGCATCTCTACAACTGTCGCCCAACGTGTTGAAAAATCTACAACTACTAAAATATTATTATTTCTAAACCTACAATTTCTACCATTTAATTAAAATTAATTTTCCTTCTAATATTTTTATTTCTCTATTCCAGCTGACCATATTTGGAAATGCCAAGGTAATTGGCAATTCCTCCTACCGTCCAGTCAGCTGTCCAAATCAAAATTTTGGAAATTCAAAAGTGATTGACAATTCACCACCAATCTACACACTTCAAAATTCAAGAAAAGGTGCTACAAGTCTAATTCATCGCTGCAAAATCCTGGACAAAGCCAAAGTAATTGGTAAAAAGCAGCAATCAAAATTCAACTTCATTTCAAGAACAAACCAAAGTAATTGGTGATTAAAACATCATATCCTGGATCGTGAGGTAAAATTGGAAAATATCATTTCATTTGTATTAAATTAAATAAAGGGAAAGGTCAGGAAAATCCAAAAGTATCTAATTAGCGATAGGGACAGAGAAATTCCTCAGCTATCGCTAGAGATAGGTAAATTAGGCTCCAGACAAAAACTTACCTTATCGCTTAGTGTCCTCGTTTCCTCCTCGTTCACTCTCAATGCGTTTAATTAAGTTTGACTGACAAACTTATTTAATTTTCAACATAAGGGATTGGCCCATTCAATTAAAATTTTCAAAGCTAAACAAATTACTTTCATTAAGTATTCTAAATCTACCTACCTACTTATTCTATACAAACCAAAGACATTGGTTAGTATAAAAGTATTTTAAAATACCTTTAATCAAACTAACTGGTATACATATACCTATACAAAACTACTTATCTTTCAAAGCAAAGCAATTGGCTTTATTTTACATGTAAGATAAAGACATTGGCTAGTATTCTAAACAACTAATTAAAATTCATGCAAAGACTGCTGGTTTATAATCAACACATTCAAATTAACTTACCTGAGTCAATTTTCTGTACAAGCCAAAGGAATTGGCTAGTACTTTACTTATCAATTTTCTTTTAGTAAGCCAAAGCGATTGGCATATACTAAAACGACTCATTCTGTTACGAATGATATTGGACAAAGGTTAAATACAAATTCAGATTTTCAGAATATTAAAATTATCCCTATGCATGCCTCTACCGCATTTGACGAATCACAAACCTAGGGACAAAAGACGTAACGACTTTAACGCTAATAGAGACAAAGCTCTTGCAGGAGAACCTCCAAAGAAAAGAAAATACACAAAAAAGCAGCCAGCACAAAGCACATCGGCGCCACAGCCTACAGTATCAACGAATATGTCTATACCTATACCGACTGCCCTAACTGCTGGACTCAGCGCTCAAGCTGTTACAGACCTTCAAGTTTATATCAAGGGCATAACAGAAGCCGCAGTTAACGCTGCTGTTGCAGCCAACACAGCATCAGTCAACGTATTTACCCCTAACTCAAATATTAAAATCCCTGACTACAAACCCAAGGAGCATACAGCGGACTCTTATCTAGATGACCTAGAAAGGTACTACAAAAGTCAAAACTACGATGCAACTAAATACCTTGCTATGCTACCTACAGTTTTAGCCAGAGAAAATAAGCAATGGTGGGACATTACCAAATCTACAATAGCAGACTGGCCAGCATTTAGGACAGCCTTTAATGACAAATACGACACTGCAGCAGTTAAAGCAGAGCGTACCAGAATCCTACATTCTAGAAGACAACAGGCAAATGAGTCGTTGGAATCCTACGTCTACGACATGATTACCTTGGCCCGACAAGTTAACAGAACTGAAACAGAAGCAGACTCTGTCTCACGAGCCCTAAATACATTACATCCACGTCTCCGATTGGCAATCCCACAATTTCATCCCCTTACTGCCGACAGCCTCATTCTACACGGAACACAAGCTTTGAAAAATCTACGAGATGAAGATAATTTCTACAAAAGAAGTTGCGATCTTCCTCCTGCAACACGTCTAGAAGCAGAGCAAAGGAAGCAACATAAGTCAAACGAAGATAAGCAGCAACATCAACAGCAACCATCTACGTATCCATATAAGCAAGGTAACCCCAGAGGGAACTTCAGAGGATATTATCGCGGACATCACCGCGACTGGGCACCTAACAGAGGCGGCCACCACTCCTCCAGCACAAGCAACCCCACTGAATCCTTCAGGAGTTATCTACCCAACAACCAAACGCATAACAATAACCAACAGCAACCCAGCACAAACAATTACCAACAAAATCAACAAAGTATGAACGGTTATCAACAAAATCATCAACAATCAGCACGGGGAAAGTCTCAGAATGGTAAAAGCAACACCAACAATGGAAATTCGTTCCAGCCAAACAACCAGAAGCAAATAATCTGCAGAAAATGCAAAGGAATAGGACATTTTGCCCGAGAATGTCCCAGTAAAGACGGAATCGCTTTACCTCTTGTTGATCTAGGCCAAAGTCATTGGCCAGATACAAATGAGGAAACCCCGGATGCTAGCAGACTACAGGAAGTCGAAGAAAATCAACATCATCCTTTAAACGGGTCTGCAGGGAGTCAGACCTTCTTCAATCAGTCTGCCTCCCGGTTCTACAAGTAAATAAAACTACTAACTTGCCAATGGTAAATGTAACAGCTAATACAAAAACATTTACGGCCGGCTTAGATTCATTCTCTTCTTATTCCCTACTATCACTACAATTTGCAAAACAGATAAAAAGACATTTCAACAAACCAGCAAATCTTAAGCCATTAACTGCAGCCAACGGCGAAAAAGTACTACCAGTAGGTACACTAACAATAGTTATTAATTTAGGCGAACGACAATTTGAGACAACTTTCTTTATTATTGACAACTTACCAGTTCAAGGTATACTAGGTGCTGACTTTATGGAAAGCTATGGCATCGAATTCAGCTTAACCAGGAAAGTATATTGGTACACAGGGAAACCAAATGACACTTTTCCTTTAGCTAATCTACAAAAACAGTTGACATTTTCCTTAGGCGATCCTGTTCCTAATCCTCACATGACAGAACAGCAGCTAAAAATTAACAATCTAATTGACAAATATCCTAAAGTCTTTAAAACTAAGCTTGGTAGAACTAATTGGGCATATCATGTCATTGATTGTCCAGATGATAAACCTGTAAGACGTAAATGCTTTCCTTGTAATAATCAAATAGTTAGAGACAGATTCAAAAAAGACATTGATGAAATGCTAAGACTAGGAATTGCCAGACCATCCCGCTCACCATGGGCATCCCCATGTTTCTACAAAGAAAAGAAGACTGGTGATTGGAGACTTGTTGTTGACTATACAGAAGTCAATAAGCAGACTGTAGCTAATGCAGCCCCCATGCATAATCCACACCAGATCTTACGTCTTCTGCCCACTGGAGGCTATTTTAGTATAATTGATTTAAAAAGCGGCTTCTGGCAAATCCTTTTACATATGAATAGCATACCTAAATCAGCTTTTATTACTCCCCATGGTCTTTACGAAATGCTAGTAATGAGTTTTGGTCTCAAAAATGCTCCAACGACATTTTCTACTTTAATGGATAGAGTGTTAGACGGATATTTATACAAATTCGTTGTAGTTTACATCGACGATTTGTTTGTTTATTCCAACACACTCGAGGAACATTTACAGCATTTAGAACTAGTTTTTAAACGACTGGAGGAGGCAGGTTTAGCTGTTAATCCTGAGAAATGCGTATTCGGAGTACGAGAAGTAGAGTATCTAGGTCACATTATTACTCAGAACGGTATTACACAGTCTCCGAAAAAAGTAGAAGCTATTAAACAGTATCCTAGACCAAAAACAGTTAAGGAATTACAACAATTTTTAGGGTTATGTCAATACCAGTCTACATTTGTAGAACATTACTCGTCTATTTGTTCTCCTTTGTACACTTTGCTTAAAAAGGGGACTAAGTACTCGTGGAATGACAGTCACGAGCAAGCCTTCATTAAATTAAAAGAAGCCATAGCTAATGGCACTCTTATTCACGGAATTGACTACACTCTCCCATTCGTAGTCAAATGTGACGCATCGGATACTGGTTTAGGTGCAGTCTTAGTTCAAACTAAAGATGGTATTGATAGAGTAATTTACTATGCTAGTAGAAAACTCAGAGACAGAGAGAAAAAGCTAAATACTTCTGAAAAAGAATGCTTAGCTATAATTTGGAGTCTAAATCTTTTCAAAAATTACATTGCTGAGCAGAAAATCACAATAGAAACCGATCATGAAGCATTAGTTTGGTGGAAAAGCATGTTAGGTAAATCTAAAAAGTTAGATAGATGGGCTTCTGAATTAGCAGACTGGGATTACGTTATTAAACACAGACCAGGGAAAGAGAACGTAGCAGCAGATGCACTCAGTAGAGCTCCCATGGAATGTCCGGACAATGAACCTGACTACTTGCAATCAACTAGAGACGAAGTTTTTGTACCCGTCATGCCATTCATTGAAAACATTGTAACCTTAAATGACATTAAAATTGAACAATCCAAAGACAGTTTTACTAAAAAAGTACTTCAAATTTTATCAGAGTCTAACACTCGCTCAACTAAAGATAATTTTCTTAAAGATAACTTCATAATCATTGACAATATTTTATATAGAATTCTCCAGGATGACGGGAAGTCATCAGATACGTCGCTAGCGCATGCAGGGAGCAGTCAGGTTGAGCGTCCGGTCCATGGTAGCACTAATTCCGTTCCTTTGGTCTCACCCCAAGTATTGGAACAATGGCTCTCACGCCAAAGCAATAATAAATGTAATACCAGTCAGGTCTCACCCCAAACCAAGCAGAATGAAACGGTCTCACCCCAAATTAATTCGATAATAACTAACATTTATAATGCAGATAATGTTATTAAGGTACCAGTATTACCTACAACATTAATTCCAAAAGTCTTAAGTATTTTTCATGATTCTCCTATCTCTGGGCATTTAGGAGTTAAGAAAACTATTGAAAAAATCGCTAGCAGATTTTACTGGCAATGTATGCAATCGGATATAAAAGAGTATGTTAAGAATTGTAGTATTTGTCAAGAACACAAACCAGTCTACATGAAAAAAGCAGGCTTATGTGGTACAATCTCACCACCTAGTAAAGTATTTGAAAAAATACATATTGACTTCTTTGGTCCATTTCCAACCAGTAAGAAAGGCAATAAAATAGTATTAACGGTAACTGATGAATTAAGCAAGTGGGTTGAGTTATTCCCAATGCGTAATTCAACAGCCGCCAAGCTGAAACAAATATTGGAAGATGAAATTTTTTGTAGGTATGGCGCACCACGTATAATTATTTCTGACAACGCTAGTCAATTCACTTCCAAAATTGTTGACCGCTTGTGCAAAAAATGGAACGTCAAACATGAATTTACAAGTGTTGCTCACCCTCAGCCAAATCAAGCTGAAAGGCAACATAGGAATTTAAAAACTATGATAAGCAGTTTTGTAAGTAACATTCACAATACGTGGGATGAGTACTTACAGAAGTTTGCTTTAGCGCTTCGCACTTCTATTAATAATTCTACCAAAATAAGTCCCGATATTTTAAACTTAGGCAGAAAAATTCCCCTCCCAATCGATAGAAGCATGCAAATTTCCTCCCTTCCCCCTCCCGATAATTTACCTGATAAGTTAGAAGATATTATTACGTTAGTCAGACAAAACCTAATTGACGCGCATCAGAAAAATAAAATAAGATATGATTTGTTTCACAGGGAAATCTCGTACGATATTGGTCAACCCTTGCTCGTTCGTAATCACGAACAAGCAAGTGCTGTACAGAAAACGTCTTCCAAACTATTTAAAAAATGGATTGGACCGTATTCTGTAGTCGATAAACCATCCCCTATTACGTACAAAGTCTTAACTAATCCCCAAAAACTTACAACAACTACATATCATGTATCTGATGTAAAACCTGTTAATAGAATAATACCTAAACCTCAACCTCTTCCTAATATTTCCGAATTTCAAAAGTCTTTTCAGAAAAAACGCGCAGAAAAAATTTCTAGAAATAGTTCTTCTACGCTTTCAGACTCTGATTTTCCCCCTCAAAGAGTTTTAAGGCCTAGAACGAAAATAATTAATTATAAAATGTAATTGCGCTTATTTCCCTCTAATTACCATTTCCATTTCTACTCTCAAAATTAAATATATCTATTAACTAGTACATAAGTATAAATAAGTATAAAGTTAACTACATTGTAAACTAATTACTAAATTTCTAGCACAGCACAATCACTATTTCAATATTAAAAATCTAAAATATTCTTTATTTCATCTCTAATTTCAGACAATACCAAAGCTATTGGTATGTCAAAGCAGCTGAGTCGCAAAGAAATTGAGAAACTTCGAAAGCAGTGGCCAACCTGCACTTCACGTCCTCAGGATGATTATCCGCTATTTCTGGCTCACCAAAAAACTTGGAATTTGAATCCGCGCTACAAAAATGAAAATCCCCAAAAGGAACAAATATTAAACTGGATACCGCCAAAGTCATTGGCGCATTCCAAACTAATTTATAAAAAATTGGACCTGGATCGGAAACCAACTTACGTCCGCTCAGAAAAAAGATTCCTCTGGATGATTGAGAAACTAAAATTAGAAAACGAAATTGCAGTCGACCTTGAATGGGACGAAGACAATTCCTTTTTATTTTCCATCTCCTTAATTCAAATCGCAATTCCGGAGTACACCTTTCTTATTGACCCCTACCCGACTCATCATCTTATAAAAAAATGTCTCCGGCCAATTTTTGAAAACGGGAAAATAATCAAAGTTTTCCACGACCACCGGAACGACCTTTTGAAACTGCAATGTTGTTTCCAGATCTACACAACCGGAATTCTGGATACTCAAGTAATCCACGCCTATATCAACAAAAACGAAAGGCAAGTCAGCTATGAAAACGCTGTAAAACATTATCTTGGCAAGACAGCAGCAGAAAAAATTAACAAAAGTGTGAAATGGGCCGATTTCCGCTATAGAGTGCATCCTCCAGCTTCAAACCACCAGCTTCCAAAGTTATTGGAAACTTATGGTGCTATGGACGCACACTTACTTCTCAGAATTTTCAATTTTCAAAAGGAAAACATACTTCAATACTCCAAATGCGAAAACATCTCCCCATCATCAGTTTACCTGTCGATTTACCATTCCACTCACCAAACAGTGTCGGCCAACTTCACAAACGATGACTTCGAAAAATACATTAAGAAAAACTACACCAACAAACTGCCCATACCAAAATTTTCAAAGCAAGACTCCAAAGCCATTTTTGAAAAACTAGCTGACTGGAGAGTCAACACAGCCAAATCTACAGACAGCACCCCATATCAAGTCTTGTCATCCTCTCAAATGGAAAAAATCGCTAGTGGTATTCCAACCACGTCCGAGGACCTACTAAAAACAATTGGTTTCATCCCCCAGCATATCCGGAGATATGGAACCGAAAAATTCATTACAGAAATAGTACTAGCAAACCTAACGGGATCACTTCAAATCACTTTTGACACTGATGAAACCATGGAACTTCTTGAAGAACTAGATCCACTTCCTCTCCCACCAGACAAGGATCTTCCCCCACCAACAAATCAACAAAAATTCTATTGTTTTCACTGTGGTGGAACTACACATTTCAAAAGAGACTGTACCTACAAGAAAAATCAATTCGTCCAGCTTTTTCGATCCGAAAACCCGCGTTGGAAAATAGAACGAAACCGACGCTTAGAAAAAGCAAAAATCCAACAGAAATTGAAGGAAAGAGAAAAGAAATCTTCTGGAATCCCTCCAAAAATGAGAACTGCCAAAGCTATTGGCAATCTCACTCAATTTAAGAAATCCGACTTCACGAAAACTTCGTTTTCGCCCACCCGGATTTCCTCTAAAAGGGGACAATTGTAGCACTCTAAGTACTACACTCTGCGCTACTTGCAAGTCACACTCCAACGTGGAAGAATCAAACCAAACCATGAAGCAGCAAAGCAAGCCTCTACAAACTGCAGTGCCAGCAAACTCGTCAGAGTCCAACGAGCGGAGCGAGCGACCACAAGCATTCTTCCATCTCTCCATTTTCCTATTCTTTCAGCATTCTTCAATTAAATATAATATACCTGTGATTGTGCTAACTAATTGGAATAATTAAATATATATTTGATACATTAAACACTCAAACCAAAGTACATCAATCACGTACACATTATTGGAAATAGCACATAACCGTAGGGATCCTAATAGCCGGGTATCTAGCATCTCTACAATGTTCATCTGAGGAGTCATCTGTTGGCTGCCAGGAGATAAATTTGTAAGTCCAGTGTAATCAGTAAGCCTTATTATAATTTATTACGGGCTTCTTAAAATTGAAGTAATTGCTCTCTGTTCTGCTGTTCAATGCAGTCAACTCGCAATGACTAATAAAATTTTCATTATTTCATTCTGCAGATATTAAAAATATTCAATAAATCAAAAAATCACTGACTCGCCATGCCCAAATACAGGACATTGAAGATGAAGCAAAGGGGAAAACCAGTGTACCTTGCTGGAAAGACAGCCCATCAAGCTGAAAACATCTATCAAACACTTCCTACCCCAGACAGAGAAGAGAAGTTAGATGGGACATTGCAACAAATAGGCATTGGTAAAACTTTGCAAGAGATGAATACCGATGTGACTTTGCAACAGATAAATACCGATGAGACATTGCAACAGATAAATACCGATGAATCATTGCAACAGATACCTACCGATAAGGGACAAAAACGTAAGCGGCAGAGTAAAATGATACAATCGAAGCATGTGAAGTTAAAGGGAAGGCGTTTGATAGCTGTTTCAGTACTTGTAGAAGCCATGAATGTCGCTATGACCCACGGAAAACAATGTAAAAATGGAAAAATCATCTTTGATAAAGAAGAATTCCACGGCCTACGCTCATCTTTCCACGTTTATTGTACATCGTGCAACTGGCAAAGCAAACTTAGCACAGATGACACCAATTTAGATTTATCCGTAAATAAAGCGCTAGTTTGGGGAACTTTAGCAGGTGGATCTCCATTTACTGCAGCTAAGACGCTTCTAGAAGTGCTAGAGTGCCACGTTCCCTGTTTTAAACTATATAAAACATTTGAGGACTCTACATCGTCTAAATGGAGTCATGCTTTGCACGAGCAGTTGTTAGAAAATGGAAAAGAGGAGCGAGACATTGCCATTCAACGTGGGGATTTTGCAGTTATCAATGGCGTAAAGTATACCTTTACAACAGTTTATTGCGATGGAGGATGGGGGAAACGATCTTATGGCCACAGCTATAATTCACACTCAGGGTGTGCAGTCATCGTTGGTCACTACACGAAAAAGATTTTGTATTATGGCATGCGAAACAGATATTGTTATATATGCAAAGTAGACGAAAGCAAACTCAGTCCTCGGAAACATTTTTGTTTCAAGAACTGGGGCGATAAACAAAGCTCTAGTAGCATGGAATCAGCTATAATTGTAGAAGGATTCAACTGTAGTGTGGAGATGCACGGACTTGTTTATAAACATTTTGTTGCCGATGGTGATTCATCAGTGTACATCAATCTTCTCTCTGAAGTGAAATACGGAACTGTAAGAATAGAAAAAATTGAATGCATCAACCACGGTGTCAAACGTTTCAATAAAGGAATCATTGACATTGCAAATGATACTAAGAACTACGATGCTGCAGATAGAAAACTACTGAAAAGTAAAATTAATCGATTTGGACGTGCCCTGCGATGCGCTGTAATATGCCATAGCAAAGCATCTAAAGCAGACTCAGTGCAGAGGTTGTACGAAAACATACAAAATATTCCTTTTCATATTTTTGGAGAACACAAGAACTGCGACGATCTTTACTGTAGCTCTGAACGAAAGAAAGAAAAGAATGATGTCATTCATATTTCAAAAACAAAATTGTGGAGCAGCCTATTGGAAATTGTTAACAGAACGGCAGACTTAGCTTCCAGGCTCATCCATAATATTACAAGCAACAGAGCCGAAGGATTTATGAGGCAATGTGCAAAATATTTGAGTGGTAAGCGTCTAAATGTGTATCAGAAAGGAAGCTATAACACGAAGGTAATTGCAGCGGGATTATCTTACAGTTCTGGACGAAGTTTCTTTACTAATGCCTTCAGAAACATAGAAAAAAGAAGCCCCGGAGTAATTTGGAAAAAGTCTCAACAAGACAGTGTACGACATCAGAAACCCAATCTCAAAAGACGGAAACTATATTTTTCGGAACAGAAGACAAGCACATTAGGAGACGCTGATTATGGTTCCAACCCTGCCGATACAGACTTGGACCCTGACATCTTGAACACTAGGATTCTCAAAAAAGTCGCAGAATTGCAAGTAGATGCAAATGAAAGGGACAATATCGAGCGGCAAACTATTGGACAATCTGCTAATCACTTATGGTTTTATTACAGAAAGGACAGGCTAACTGCATCAAAAGCAGGGAATGTGTATAGTTTGCAAGATAAAACTAATAATTCAGCTACAGTTTTGAGTTTATTGAAACCAGATCCACGTTTACAATATTTAGATTCATTGAAACACGGTAGTTCTACGGAAGGTCTGGCTAAAAGAGTTTATTCTGAAAAGACTGGAAATGTAGTTATTGAATGCGGTCTGTTTGTGTCAATAGATAATGGTGTTTTAGCAGCATCTCCTGATGGCTTGATAGGCACAGATGGATTAATAGAAATAAAATGTCCAATTTCTATGATAGGCCATGATCCAAAAACTATGCCTCAGGTCATGAAATCTTCGTATTTACAATATGACCCAAATGTGAAGAGGATAATTTTGAAAAGGTCGCATTGTTATTACAGGCAAATAATTATGCAATTGTATGTCTCACACAGATATTGGTGTGACTTTGTTGTATTTTCTTATAAATTGGAAAACGGCCGACAGATCCCATTTGATCTCTTCATTGAACGCATTGAAAGAAGCCCAGCGACTGACAAATTATGGTGCGACATGTCCGCTAAATTAATAAAATTCTATACAGAAGATATGGCACCCGAAATTATTGATTCCAGAAATAGACGCAGCATGCCTATACGGCAACCACAATACCGTCAAAAATCTATTGACAAAGTTTCGGAAAAAAATTTACAGCCAACTAACAGGAAATCAATCTCTGCATAAAGTCGAATAATTCATAGTGTAACTTGGAAATTAATTCTTACAAGTTTTTATTTAGCTCTCCTAACTGAATAGAGTCAATTGTATATCTAAGTTGTGAGTTAGTGAATTTGTGTATGTGAGAATGCATTATATTTTTAGAGAAGCAAATTGAGAACACATTGGATAGTAGATTAGAGTACTCTGCTAGCTAATATAAAAATCTTTAATCTATGCTGTATTAAGTTTTTGTGCAAAGCTAAAAAGGCTGAGTAGAGTTCATTGTACAGTACATCTGAGTAGCCGACAAGCTAATATAAAAATGCTTTAGAGAAATAAATAATGTAAAATCCGAAGTTCCACATTGATGAAATGCGTTGTGCAATTTATTGGGCACATAATTTTATTATGTATGAACACTGAATAGGTAATGTGACTGCGCAATAATACAATTACAAAAGTCTTGTATAAATAGATAAGTGAACAAATTCATTCCCAGTCATCTTCATTATCAGTAATTGGTTTCTGTAACGAACCACCAAAATCGAAATCATCCAATGATATTTTAGTAAAATTACCTATCTGATTTCGCACTATTTTTCTTTTAGTGGCACCACATGTTTTCTTTTCCCTAAGAATGCAATTACAGGTATCCCACTTGGTCCTGCTCTCTAATTTTTTTTTCGAATTTCTATAATCATCCAAAACAGGGCACTCGAATCTCGTCTTTTCTGGATGTTGAATTTTGAAAGCTTTCATTTTTCGATGGCACAATACATTTACTCGTGCATCCCGAATAGAAGTGTGATATTCCTTTCCACTTTGGTCATTTTGGGCATTCTTTCCTAAGAAATGTATTGCGAGATCCTCCAATGAAATTGCATTGTCCTTTCCATCTCGAAAAAAGGCTTGCAAATTCGGTAGTGTTTGAATGAGTAATCCCTAGGCATTTTAAATCATCACCAATGGCCAGTCCAATCACTTCCTCCCCTTCCAAACATTTCTCTAGCAGAGGTTTAACCTAAATACCAACATTATAGTTACACAGGATAAAGTGTCAACAAGAATTACATTATACATGAAGATAAAAAATTGTTTACCAAATCGTAGTTGATTCCTCTGTCCAGTAATTTTTTATTTATTCCGGCCAAATGAGTGTTATATCTGCATACTTTTTCCTGTTTAATAATCGCCCACATGATTAAATTTCAGTTTTTGTCAACGACAGCTAGTGTAGCAGCCACAAGTTGATGGGTCCCTGCTTCGATTACTTTCTCAACATCCACATAAACTTCCTTGCACTTTTCAATTATGTCTCCTCTATATATGAAGTTCACATGTAAACAATGAAAAATACTTTTAGTTTTGTTATTAATGTTTGAATAACAAGCATTTAGGGAACACCAAAAAACCTACCTTTGAAAACGCAGGCTCTGATTCACGGAGTGGGGCTCTCGCATCTACTGTACAATGTAGTGCACTCGCTCCCACCCCTGAACAACCAGCTTTTTCCTCAGAAGGGACCTTTTTGCTCTTGAGCGATGACGCTTTTCGTTGATAATGGTTTTTGATTGCAATTGAAGGGGTCAGATGAAAAAGTATCAATTTCAAACCCCCCAAAATCTCCATAGAAATTAGCAAAATTTTAGCAAAACTTAGGGGCCAACCATTGACATTTTTACCGAGATTTTTTGGAAACTCATTCTCTTTTCTCTTTGGTTACCCATAGTTCCACTATATATTTGTTGTGTTTGACCATTCTTTAAAATATAATGACAAAACAACCTGCAAGGATAAAAGTTTGCTAATCGTTTTAATAAACGTAACTATACAGTGTTTCCTATAAAAGCAACTGACATGTTAGCCGAATACGTCACGATGCATTTATTGCTTTGATTCTTGTCCTGCACTTCTTTATGGTTTAAAAATTCAGTTGACCAAGATTACTTGACAAAATATTTTTTCTATAACCAGGTGACGACATACTTTGTTTGAAAAATAGATTACATAAAAGGGAATGAATATTCAATAAATAAACCATAGCTATAGCATCCGACAACCGAATGCTAGAAAATATTCCCTGTTCATCCTACAAAAGTTATTTAATGTATTTTTCAAACAATCATCGCTTTGTTACTAGATACGTTGTCAAGGCATTTTGGTTTTACCTAGTCTAAATTCTGGTTGGAAGGTTAGCATCCTTCCAAAGAGCGTTTTGTTTCATACTAAACCCCTTCACCAATTAAATAAGTTCACTTTTAATCTTTATCCTCTAAATTTTTTGCTAAAATTGATGTTTAAAAAATTTAAAACCCAAAAATACTCAAGCTTATGTATACCAGATGATGAAAAAATAACAAATTTCTAGCTGCCTGTTCTTTTGCAGAGATTGACAGCCATTTGATTTGACAAAACTGGCAGCTAGAAACCAGTTAGCAGTTTCAAAGGTCGTAGTGTGCCCCCAAGAATAGGGGCCATGACTATTTAGGGCACCTTGAACATACTGTAACTTTGAAACTAGGAAAGTAATTTTACGATTTTCTAATGTTGTTTTCTTTGCCATGAAATAATTTGTTTTGCAATTTTTTGGTATTTGTATTTCAGTTTTGATTTTCCTCTCAAAGCAGCCGAAAATAAAGTTACATTAAAACACATGTATTCCAATTTACCTATTCAAGACTTAGAACAGGAAGAACTACATTTTATTTAACTTCGAAATTGACTCCAAAATTTTAAAGAACCGCTTTCATATCTGAATTTAGTACTTATTTTGGCTCTTAAAAAGTAAAATTCATTGGCATATAAATTTAATTCATATTAAAAATGGTATTAAATGAAAGTAAATAGATTACCGTAAAATTTGCAATACTTCATAAATGAGCAGGTCAAAATAGTTTAAAAGTGCAAAGCCCATAAACTATATAGTACCTAATAGAATAGCTTAGTTTAAAATTTTCCAATGTAATTAAATTAGGGTGCAGTTTTGGCTACGTCCGGGATGTCTGCACCTGCTAATCAGTTTGTCAGAGAGATTTTGTTTACCTTGGGTGAAGCACAATGTATATTACGGGTTTGCCAAGTGTCACACTATTTCACTATTTGGAAGACTGAGTAATTTCATATAAGAAAGTTCTTGGATGACCCCTCCAAACTTTGTTTGTTTTTGCATTTTTTAATTAAATTGCGAAAACGATACCTTTTCATCTGACCCCTTCAATTAATTCCATCTCACTGCATGGTGACTTGTTGATCATTTCCATTGACAAACTGAAATAATCCTCCTTCGACAAGTGACTTATTTGAGCCATCAGCAATTTCTGTAAATGACAATGACAATTACCTCAAACATCGGTGTAGATCAATATTCCTGCTTCATTATTATCCAAAGATTTTTGTCTACTTTACTTACCACGTCGTCACTCAGTGCTGGAGATGTTCGTTTTCTCCGGGTACTATTTTTTTTGCAGATATCCATAGTTGTTGTCCAAATTTTAAATGAATTCTAGTCAAAACTTTATGCAGAGCCAAGCAAAATCAGTTTCTTGTTTACACAAATGTATTGCTTTATCTGTTCGCGGCAAAGGAAAAGAATTGTGGGAGGCGCTTGAGAAATTGTACTTTCGTTGTAATAGTAGTACATTTGTCGCAGGAGTTAGTTTCGACTACAGCCAAGTCAGCCTAACCTTAAGCACAAAATGACACAAAGTCACAGCCTTCTCATAGAAGTGACGTAGCACCAATTCATGTATGAAACTCCCGTTCAAATCTCCAAGACAACGGGATTGGAAAAGAAAATAGTCATGTGTTTTAGCTGACGTCTCTTGGGAGGCGTATTTTCTTAAGAAAGACGCCGATTTGAGCGCGGCGAGGAAGAAGTGAAGCCCGAGAGAGAGAACTGAGAGTGCGACAGAGACATGTTTTGATATTCAGAGGCACAAGACATAAAATTAATCTGACTTGATTTGGTACATTATTAGTTATCATTTGTTAAGTAATTCAGTTTATTATCTTTTTTGGAATTCAATTGATATTGTGTTGTGTGAGATTCTACATTCAAGTTAAAATAAACACAACCAGTTTTCTGAGTACAAAAATAGTAATTTGCACTACAACCCTTATCTCCCATCTCGACGCACATCCACCAGGAGGAAAACTGTTCTTCTCTCTATAGATTAGGTACATAAAAAGGGTTACCTACTCATCATCATCACATATAACACAGAAGAGACAGACTGTAATTAATCCCCCACAAGCTGCGCTAAGGTCACCTCGTGCCAGTCTGCTACACTTTGGTAAAAAGGTAAAAAAAAATTACTTTTGTATTTGCAAAAACACACGTCTACCCTTGGTACGTAGAATTTCTGCAAATACCTAAATACAAATACATTTTTATTAATTCAATTGAAGTGCAAATAGCAAAAGGATTGTAAGAGTATATGTTTTGTTTGAAATTTTGTATGTTTAGTTTTGGCCACAGACCAAACACAGTATATAACCTAAGTTGCAAAAATAAGTTTTTGCAAATCTTAAGTTGGCCATTCAACATATTAAATACATGTGTCTAGTGCACTACTAGACAAGAACATAATTATATTGCATTATATCTTTCCAAATCAATAGTCAAAAATCCAACATTTGCTATTTCCTCTCTAAATGCAAAATCAATATAATGCCAAAGAAAGGTTGCAGAATAGGTCTCTCGCATGCCAAGTAGAGTTAATTATAGTGCAAATTTATTATAAAGTGCCAATTGAGTATCATTTATGCGTTAATTTCTAAATAAATTGATAGTAAATGCTAATCTTTTCATTATCAGTTCAATTTAGTTTCTGTTGATTAAACATCTAATCTGTTTGCCATTAAATTTTAAAAATACACGTATACGTATAAATGCCGATTAAAATCAAATTTCATTTGTCGTTGTCAGTTTAGTTTAAACTAAAGTCTATATATTACCTACGTAACTTTTGCTTTGTTCTTTTGTTTACTATACCATAAGTATAGAAAGGTACGTTGAGTACATACAGTACAAGTTCAAATCCAGTAACGGTAAATGACAATGCAAAGCTAACTACGTAAGTAATGATATTATGAAGTATATGCTAATGCCTTTTGTTTATATATACCCAGGTAACACACCGCCATTGGCCCTCTTAAGTAATTTTGATGGGATTGGTGGCATTGGAGGCATTGATGGCTGAATGACGGCCGGCAACAATTATCCAATAATAGGGCTTTCGGTTTACACGGCATAGTTGGCCCTATGGTGGCCAGCAACCTTGTGCCCTCATTGGTTACAGTATTGTTAGTCATGCGCGTAAAAGAACGTTGGATAATAAGTGGGAACGTAGGCTAGGCCGACAACAATTCCCGCCCATTAGAAAGTTCTCGAAGCATTTTACTCTCTATTGTAGTTGTTTACGTTGCAGCTGAATTCAAGACTGGTTGGCAAAATTGTATTTTAGAAATTATGGTAAAATAGTATTCAGTTGTCTAGTTTACTAAAGAAAAAAGTATTGCAGCTGTTCCTACAAATTGGCTCACCAAAAATTCAAAAAAATGTCCACCTCCAGGGTCTACCTCAAACTAACTGAGTGAAATACGATTACCGAGTGCTCACAACGTGTGGTAAGCTAATAAAAACATTCATAATTATACTTTGAAGTGAAAAATTATGCTGATATTCATGCTTAATAACTATTTTGCAGTGTACTTCTTCGATTATTTTTGAAAAGTTCTAGAATTAAATTATGAATATTTTTGTCAAAATAGACCCTTTTGAAGACGGACCGCAATTAGAAAAGGAAGAAGTAACGTCCACGTTTGAATCAACTTCAGATTCTGCAGTTCGAAAAAAAAGAAATAGGTCTTCCATTCGCTTCTTTAAAAAAAGCTGCAAGCAAAACCTTTTGTCCAAAGAAGAGTTTATAAAGTTACCAGTGATTTAAGTTTGCCGAAGGTTATTTTGTTACAGGATCTTATGCGTAAGTGTGTGATTTGTGTGATTCTACATTGTGATCATAGCTGTAATGAATATATTTGTGTACCATTGCTGACTAAACTAAATTAATTTTAGAATTGCATAATATACACATTGTTGTAATTTTTTATGGATGCAATTTAATCAATATCTTTGGAAAGTTGCAATTCAATAAAATGAAATTGATTAAATATTTTGTTTTGTTATATAGTATTTTATTTCTATGTGGTCATTCGCCGGCATCCCTGCATCGGGCCACCATTTATAGCCTAATTCATACCACTATTCAATAACATTGGCAAACCGTTGGCCTTGCATTGGCCCACATTGTTCAGTCAACGTTTTGCCACCAACGGCCCCCAACTGCCCCCGCGCTCAGCCCATGCAATGGGCCGTATTTGGCGAGATAGGCCAGCCACTGCCGGGCCTTAAGTCGCCCATCAAAGGTGTGTTACCTGGGTAGTTAATACCTTTCGCTTCTTTGAGCTTGACCTGAAGTAACAGTATTGCCGTACGCCCACGCAATTTCTTTGTGTTCACCACAAATAATTTAAATCTTTTTCTGGTTGTTCCTGTCCAAGCTACTAAAAGGTATAACAAAGTAACTACATTACTCTCTTCCTACAGTTCACTCATTAGCCTTTTCTATTCTATACTAGTCTATGAATGTGTTTGTAAAATTTCTTCATAAATTCAAGCATTTTGTGCCTAAGGCAAATTTAAGTAGTATATTCTTTATATACTACGCACAGTTTCATAGTAACTACTATTGCTGTAATAATTATTTTTGTGTCTTTAACGCATTACAGTAGCAGTGCAACATTTCTAAAGCACAAGTGATCAAGCGAACGCGCGTATTTACTACATTTTTACAATCTCAGTCATTCATTCAACTCTATAACAAATTCTTCATTCGTTTCCCATTTGTTTAAAATGGAAGTTCAATTGCAAGACGCGCTCGACCGTATCGCTGAGTTGGAAGCACGCATTGTCAACATGGCAAACGCTCAAGAAGCAGCGCAAGCAAATGCAGCCGCTCCAGCAGCCCCAGCGCAACCACAAGTCCCATTAGCACGCTTAATACATCATGAAGCATTACACCAATTACGTCATTACGATGGTACTACTAACATCTCAGAATACCTGTTCAAACTTCAAACTTCAGAATGAAATAGACACTTTGGGTGTAGAACGCACTTGGATTTTAACTAACTTTGATCGATTATTAGAGAAAGATGCTTTAGCATGGTTTCAGTCCATTTCTGCTAATGTAACTGCACAAGTACAAGACCCAGATATAGATCTGGAAGAGTTATGAGAAGATGTAAAGCAACGTATGACTTTGTTTTTCGATCATTCCAGTCAGAAAGCTGTATATAGAGCAAGGAATAAAGCTTTAAAATTTAAACTAGGTGATGATCCTCAGAAGTACGTTACTAAAAAGCTTGAACTTTTGGGCAACATTGATCCCAATATGTCCGATGAAAATAAAGTTAAACAGTTGGTACGTGGCATGTCTCCTGATTTGGAAATGACTCTTTAGTCACAATCAGGGATCCTACTGAGTTTCTTGGAACTTTACGTAAAATGTCTGAAACTTTCGCAAATCAACTTGCAAGTAAATCACATTCACAGAAATCTGATTCTAATCCTTCTTCATCAGGCATTTCTAATGGAAATAATTACATGGCTAGAGCTCAAAATAGACAGAATGTTAACAACAGACCTACAAATACTAATATTATTTGTCATTATTGTGGAAAGCCTAACCACAAATCTCCCGAATGTAGGAGTCGCTTAGCAGGTTTTCCTCCAGCCGCTCAAGCACCACAGAACGCTCCACGAAATTTTAACAGAGCTCCCAGAAATAATTTTCAGCAAGTCGAAAATTACGTTCAATATCCTCCGCGAAATCCTTCAAATCAGGCAGTGGTCTTTCCACCACCTCAAAACGTGGCTCAGCCACCTCCATTTAATCAGGGAAATTATCCCCCGATGCAAAACAATCAGCAAAATCAAGCTCAACCTCAGTCGGAAAACTTTAGGCGTTGACGACACTAACATCTAGTGAGAGTACTGAACCAATTCCAACTTATTCGAGCGTTACTTTTTCAAATGATTCTCCTGTAGATATTAATTTTCCAACTAGTTGTATAGGTACAAATTCGGCGATTTCAATGCCAACTAGAGTTAAAGACTATTATTTAGAATGTAAGAATCAAAATAAAATAACTTCCCGCAGCAAGAAATTAAAAAGTACAATAGAAATAGTAAACATTGTAAAACCGACTTACGACCAAATTAGAAGATGTATCCCAGACATAGACAGATACCATAATAACACAGATGGCGAAATAATTTCAACCAATCAAGTAGCGAACAGTATAGTTGCAGATACTTTTGTTGCGCACACTTACGATGAAATTAAAAAGCATTTCCCAAACGTAGAGAGATATCCTTGCAATACAGATGGGGAAGTTACTCCATACAAACCACCTTATAATGAGAGCAGTCTCCCTTCTTTACTTACCGAGACTACCCAATTAACAAACACTTACGATGGTGTTTATCCTGTTAGATGGAGACAAACAGGACTTAATAGAGTTTTACGTGGTTGTCGTGTAACAATCAATGGCTTGAGAGTACACTGTTTGTCAGACACCGGCGCCACTATTTCTGCTATAAGTCCACAAACTTTAAATAAGATATTTTCATCAGGTACTCGAAATATCATTCATAGAATCTCTAAAGTTCCGACATTCAATGTTAGATTATCAGTAGGAAAAACCCAACGCATTCCAGTCAGAAAACAAGTAGAAATGTTCATTAGAGTAGATGGAAACAGACAAATACTTTGGCGATTTTTTGTAGTTCCTGGATTAAGTAATTGTATGGTTTTAGAAGTAGATTGGCTTCGAGCATACAAAGTACACTTAGATATTTGGAGAGATGAATTTTATTATGGCATTGATATGAATAAAGATGCTCCACGTAAACAAAAGTCAAAACCTTTAACTCCAAGTAACTATCCTCCACAGTCGACAATTACTCCTTCAGGCACTATGCCAGTTCAAACAAGTACTAGTACTCATTCAGACGACATACTTTTCAAATCAATATATTCAGAAACTACATCTCAGTCAATCAACGATGCACACACAGATTATTTAAAGTCTTTAGATAATCAACCATTAATTGTAGAAGCTAAATTACCAACTAATATGTCCAATCAATTTAACTCAGAGAATTTTCGTTTTCCCAATATTTCTGACCCAATTCACTTTCAAGCTTGTAAACGTAAAGTTAATAAGTATGTAAAAATACTTCCTGGTCATTTCACAGCCATATCAGTTTTTGCCAACAATCCTCCTTCGGATGTAGTAGTAGTTTCTCCCAACAATAAATTAAAATTTTCCCAGGCAATCACAACTGGAAACGCAATAGTTAATCTTCACAATGGCACTGGAGTTACTTACATTTTAAATGCTTCTGCCAAAGTAGTTAAATTATGTCCCGACACAGTCATAGGCTACTGTGAAGCTTTTGATCCAAATCTTGCATATGCTAATTTAGATGAAGCTTATTCCATAGTTACAGCACATAGAGATTCAGAAACGCCCTCCAACATAGACGAACAAGAACTTCAACAATTACTTCATTCTTTAGAACCCGAAGCTCAGGATTTTGTAAATAAAATAACTGTCGGTCGCGAACTAACATTAGACCAACGGTACAGACTTTACAATTTGATACTCAGTTATTCACATGTGTTTAAGCAACATCCAAATGACATGGGCTGTACTCAATTAATTACACATAGGATTGATACAGGAGATCATCCTTCAATTAAACAAAGACCTTATCGCGCTTCCTTCGCTGAACGACAACATATAAATGCAGAAGTCCAGAGACTATTAGAAAATGACGTTATACAACATTCAAACTCTCCTTGGTCTACCCCAGTAGTTTTAGTTAAGAAACAGGACGATAGTTGGCGTATGTGTACAGATTATAGGAAATTAAACAGCTGTACGAAAGGCGATCAATACCCCCTCTTACGGAACGATGACGCACTTGACACTTTTTCAGGAGATAGTTTATTTTCTTTAGCTGACTGTTCAGAAGCTTACTATCACGTACCAATGCATCCCGAAGACAGCATTTATCACAGGCGACGGTCTTTACGAATATAAACGAATGAGTTTTGGACTCTGCGGTGCTAGTCAGACATTTCAAAGACTTATAGACGCTGTTTTAGGCGGACTAAAATGGACAGTAGCCCTCGCTTATTTAGACGACAGTACACAGTAGAGACTTCGACTCACATCTCCAACACTTAGAAGCAGTTTTTATGGCTATAGGTCACGCTGGACTTAAATTAAAACCTGAGAAATGTAGCTTTGCTTGCTCAGAACTTAAATTCTTGGGACAAGTTATCTCTAAAGACGGAGTCAGACCCAATCCAGACAAATGTAGAGCAGTACAAGAATTCCCAACTCCAATGACAGTAAGAAATGTTCGTGCATTTGTACATCTTTTTGGTTACTACAGTAGATTTATTAAGAACTTTGCATTAATAGCAAGACCACTTTATAACTTAACTAAGAAAGATACCATTTTTGAATGGACAGACGAATGTGATTCAGCCTTTCAGAAATTAAAAGATATTCTTACATCTTCAGAAGTAATGACTTATCCAAAAGACAATGTACCCACCCGTGTTTACACAGACGCTTCCAAATTAGGTCTAGGTGCCACAAGTGAACAACAACAAGCCAATGGCGATTGGAAAGTTGTAGCTTACGCCTCACGTTGTCTTATAAAATCTGAATTTAATTATCCGATTCCACACTTAGAATGTTTAGGAATTATTTACGCAGTCGAGACTTTTCGACCTTACATATATGGCAGACACTTCACAATAGTAACTGATCACTGTTCACTTTGCAAAATTATGAAACACGACAATCTCACAGGAAGACTTGGAAATTTCGCACTTCGATTGCAACCATATTCTTTTGATATTGAATATAAGAGGGGAGCGAAACACACCAATGTAGACTGTTTATCTGGCAATCCAGTTGATATTCCTGACGAACAAATTGATCCTGTTAGTTTTCCAGAATTTTTAAAGTCACTCACGGCAATAGAAGAACTCGCTAATTTACAGAGAGCTGATCCCAAATTAGTTCCCATTATTACAGCATTAGAAGCTTTACAGCAAAATCCTAGTGCAGCTATTCCACCACAGTTAGTACCATACACTTTATTACAAGGAATTTTAGTTAGAGCTAGCTTTGATGAAAATGCAAACCCTTGGCTAATTGTAATTCCCGCTGGTAGACGCAAAATTGTATTAACTGAAACGCATAACAATGCCGTAGCACATTTAGGCTTTCACAAAACGTATCAGCTTTTAAAATTTCGTTATTATTGGAATCGCATGTACGCGCACACCAGAAAATTTGTAATGTCCTGTAAAGTTTGCCAACTCCATAATCGTAGAAACACTAATGTGCCTGGTCCTTTAGAACCAGATCCACTACCAAAGACACCTTTTGAACGTATTGGAATTGATTTTATTGGTCCGTTTAAAAAGACTCCGAAAACTCAAAATACGCACATACTTGTCGCTATTGATCACTTGACGCGTTACGTCGAAATAGTTGCTACTAAAGCGGCCGATACTAAATGCGCAATTAAAGCACTCAAATTTGGAATATTGTACAATCATTCTAAACCTTCAAAAATAGTGTGCGACAGAGGCACACATTTCACGTCTTCAGATTTTACCCAGTTCTGTTTAGAACAAGGGATTGAATTATGTTTTGCTTCGGCACATAATCATACTACTTCTGGAGTCGTTGAAAGACAGAACGATACCATCAAGCGCATAATTAAAAAGCACGTCAACGATAAACATAATAACTGGGATCAATACCTTACCCAAGTTAAATACGCTTTAAACTCTACTTATCATTCACAAACTGGGCACAGTCCTCTAGTATACTTATTAACAGGCTGCCATCCTAGAGCAGACTGCGATTTAATGTTTCCCAAAATTGACAACCCAAATGATTCACCTTCAGAGCCCGAGGCGCGTGTTACTAGAGCAGCTAAAGCTAGAGCAGAAGCGCGCACCAAAACAATTAAGTATCAACAACTTCGTAAAATTATTTGGGATAAAAAGCACCCCGCGCAATTTTATAACGTAGGAGACAAAGTCCTCTTAGTCAAAGTAGATACGACCAAAGGACTTACTGCTAAATTCAAAGCGCATTGGAAAGGTCCTTTTCAAATTATTGCAAGTACTGGCGCCATGAATTACGATATAGAAGATTTACGGCAGAAGACCAAAGGTCAGCGCCGAAATGAGAATGTTAGACATCTAAAGCCTTACTACTCCGAGTATTTTTCAGATAGCGAAGTAGATTATCAAACTGATTACTCGTCACAATACGTAACTGACACAGACGAACCAACCTCCACTAAATATTCTGCATACTCTGCCAACTCAATACTTAGCGCTCCAATTATAATACCAAGGCCACATGTAGTAATTGCTCCGCCACCAAGGCAACCAGTTATTGCGCCTTCTCACAGTACACCTTCACATGTAACTTTCGGTTCAACGCAATCTCAACTACCACGTCAACTTCTGTACCAAGTTCACAGAGCAGTCACAATACGGTTTTTAGCAACAATTTAGAAAACCAATCTCAGCAGAGCTCGCATTCTAGTACGCAAACTATGTCAGATACTAGCGCTCAATCTCAAGACGCTCAAAACTCCCAACAAGCGCATAGTAATTTAAATACCTCCAATGAATCTCAGAATTCAGTCGATCCTTCACAATTATCGCGGCCTACGCTACCAAATGCTCCTAATAGAAGAGCATCTTTGTCTAAAGACCCAAATCCTATTTCTTTTAAATTGCCACAAGCGCCAACGCGAATTCCGACTCCAACGGGGACGACTTCTTCGAGAGATGATCGTATCCCACAGGAATCGTCGGGAGATGAATCCTCTACATCTCGTAGAAGCACTCGCACTAGACGAGAACCAATTAGATATGATTCAGCGCAATATGATACTAGAAATTATCCTTCTATTAGCGCAGCTTCAAAGCGCACTTCTAAAGCAACAGCCACTTCGGCTACTACTAAATCTAAGCCTTCAGCTAAATCCTCGATTAAATCTAAATCAGTAACTTCTAAAAGTTCTAAGCAGACTACGCACTCGCGCTTGACCAAATCAGCAGACTTAGCTCTCAGTTCTGATTCAGAAGCTGAAAATTTAAATCGTTTACGTAAAGCGTCACATTCCTTTTGGTCAAATAAAAATTCGAATAAACTTATTGATTCTTTAAATTTACTTGTATACCCTTTTGGTCAAGTTCAATGCTATGTTACTAACAGAGCCCCAGTTTCTGCTGTTAGCACTAAATTCATTAAGAAGTTACAAAGTATCAATTACCCAATCAAATTAAGTAAGAATTCATTACCATCTTTGTATAATTTATCTTGGTTTGGAACACCCTCCAAAGAACATTACTCAAAGTCACAAGCCGTCGCGCGCTTAGCTATTCCAATCGATAATGTTCCCATTAATGACAAATTTCTGATTATAAAGCATTTACCATACGATATCGTTATTGGAGAAGATTTAATTCATTTGTATCACTTGTCCGTTAATTCAAAAACCGATAAAATTCAAGTTAAACTAAAACAATTTATTTCTGACAAAATTTGCAATAACTCCGATTCAGATTCTGATTTTTAAATTTTTGTTTCCACCTGAGTCGCATTTAACTTATCATTTTCTTTAAAGTCGCTCAAACCTTCGATTTAAGTATCTAATTATGTAAGTGCATTCTAATGTTCACAGATTAATTTTTTCAACTCGCAAGGACAATGTCGTTTGCTTAGACAAGGATAGCGACGACAATACGGAAAATCCTAACACTTCAAACAAATGGAGTTGAGTTTCCTATATTCCTAACCTAAATCATTCAATATTCACAAAGAACAATTTCTAAATACTTACAAGTACGATTTCTTCTTGCTAAGAATCGATATGTCATTTTACTACTTGTATCAATTCCAACAGTTACTTCTAACTACTTCTTAACCATAATTCAGTCCAACTTACTGAAGTAGTACTAAATACTACACTACTAAAATAATACCTCAATGTCATTTACAAATTATGACTTCATTCACTACTCAGCGAATTCTACTGAGTCAGACGCTCATGTAAATGTTATTTCTGTCAATTCGCTAAATACGGTCAAATTCAATCTTACACCGTTTACTTCTCAAAAGCTTAATCTTCCACGATCAAGCACAATAACCTTCTTAACGGAGCATTGTCAAAACCTAAACCAACAACTACGCTCCTTAATTGACAATTCGAAACTTTAAATATTCTCTTTCTAAACATTTGTAGAAATCGAGACATTGCAATTAAACCATCATTAACTTCGAAACTGATGTTGTTCTTATAAATACCATTAAACCTTTCCCTTAACCTTGTAGTCAACTCCTCATCATAGCTGCGAGGAGACTATTTTTGTATATATATAATCACCTAATTCTCAAACTACTCCACTCTTCATTGCAGCGGATTATTTTTTCTCAAAACTACGAATATAAAGGCTTATAACCACTAGGGTTATGAGTCAAGTATAGTTATTACTTAGGGAATTTTTTCATTATGTTCTTGCATGACAGTAATGTCACAACCCAAAATAGTAAGTAGAAATTGCATGACACATTTGTCATTAAATACAATAGGAATATGCATGACAATATTGTCACTAATTAAAATATATATATCATAACGTATGCATGACATTTCTGTCAAAATGAAATATATTATATGCTAGGCATGATAGAAATAATTATATAAGCAGCCTAACTCTTTAGTCGCATTAAGCAGTATTCCTGTATAAGTGCATGCGAAAAAAATACATTTATTACAATGTATGTAGCAATAGAGATCTTAGCATTTAGTTCAATTTAATTTTGTTTCTAAAAATGCGAAATCATGTCGCTTCGATTCACTACGATATTCTTTAAAGGTTTTCAGTCGCTCAAATTTAAATATGTACTTATTTTGTTTGTTTACACCTAGCCATCCTTTTTTTGAGAGATAGCACCGAAATCAGACCCGGCAAAAACTCCCGGACGAAAGCGGATGTGGTGTAGAATATTGCCATGCAATATTCTTAAGCACAAAATGACACAAAGTCACAGCCTTCTCATAGAAGTGACGTAGCACCAATTCATGTATGAAACTCCCGTTCAAATCTCCAAGGCAACGGGATTGGAAAAGAAAATAGTCATGTGTTTTAGCTGACGTCTCTTGGGAGGCGTATTTTCTTAAGAAAGACGCCGATTTGAGCGCGGCGAGGAAGAAGTGAAGCCCGAGAGAGAGAACTGAGAGTGCGACAGAGACATGTTTTGATATTCAGAGGCACAAGACATAAAATTAATCTGACTTGATTTGGTACATTATTAGTTATCATTTGTTAAGTAATTCAGTTTATTATCTTTTTTGGAATTCAATTGATATTGTGTTGTGTGAGATTCTACATTCAAGTTAAAATAAACACAACCAGTTTTCTGAGTACAAAAATAGTAATTTGCACTACAACCTTTATCTCCCATCTCGACGCACATCCACCAGGAGGAAAACTGTTCTTCTCTCTATAGATTAGGTACATAAAAAGGGTTACCTACTCATCATCATCACATATAACACAGAAGAGACAGACTATAATTAATCCCCCACATTATTCTTTAATTTATGCGAAGCAAGTAGGACTTTACGACGCTCAACCATTCTACTAAAGATAAGTTTAATGACACTGTGTGTTCCATACCTTAAAACAAAAATATCACGAACATACCCAATGCTACAGTTCAGGGCATGCAAAATATCAGTTAATTCCTGCGTAGGTATATAAATATTATCAGCATGAGATAAATCCAAACCCCTAACAATAATATTATACTTCCTGCTCTCAAATTCTAGTTTAGATTCTATTTTTCCAATTTTAGCAGTATTGGACGAAATTTCATTCGTCATCAAATCTAACTGATCTGAAGTACATTCTGAATTACCTATAGATATTGCATTTAACTTATTTTCTAGGGTAAGAATACGAGTAAACATAGATGAAATAGAGATACCAGCTTTGATACATGTATCACATACCCAATTATAATTAGTAAATGTTTTAACAAAACCTGGTGCACAGCTGTGATGATATAAATTATTACAATAACCACAGGAGACTCCCCCAGAAACATCTTGATCACACAGTGTACAATCCACAGTGATGGGCACATCACATCACAGATTGATGTGATGTGGTGATGTGGTCACGTTAGAGCACTTTTTCGAGCGAAATTTGATGATGTGATGTGATGTGTGATGTGAGATCACTTTAGAAAAGGGTGATGCGATGTGATGTGTGATGTGAGATCACTTTAGAAAAGGGTGATGTGATGTGATGTGTGATGTGAGATATTTTTGGAAAAGGGTGATGTGATGTGATGTGTGATGTGAGATATTTTTGGAAAAGGGTGATGTGATGTGATGTGTGATGTGAGATTACTTTAGAAAAGAGTGATGTGATGTGATGTGTGATGTGAGATTACTTTAGAAAAGAGTGATGTGATGTGATGTGTGATGTGAGATTACTTTAGAAAAGAGTGATGTGATGTGATGTGTGATGTGAGATTACTTTAGAAAAGAGTGATGTGATGTGATGTGTGATGTGAGATTACTTTGGAAAAGGGTGATGTGATGTGGGATTCTTTTGGAAAAGAGTGATGTGATGTGATGTGGGATTCTTTTGGAAAAGGGTGATGTGATGTGAGATCACTTTGGTAAAAGTGATATGCTGTTTGATATACTGGCAAATAGTGAATATGAAAACATTGATGTGCTTGGTAAAAAATTATATTATTTTTTGTTCGATATGATATCGCTTAGGAAAAACTTGTAGCTTGTTTAATGTTATAATATTACGTGTATTACGTGTAAACGTGTATTATTTAGCATTTTTGCTCTGTAATTTTTAATCCATGCTATGACAAAATTTTGTTCACAACTAATCCGGCTTTATCAACCAACTCAGAAAGGCCGCAAAAAAGGCAAGAGTGCTTGCAATAATGATTTCAGTAATTCCGGAAGCTCACAAATAAAATTATATGCATGGGCTATCGTACAACAAATTTGCTGGCTATTCTTGGAATTTTGGAATATCACACATATATTATTAAGCAATCACAATTTTAAAAGCATTTATATTTTTTGTGATTCCGGACGGTCCGGAATACCATTATGTAACCAAATATTCAAATACAACAACGGTTTTGATTCATAAAGTACACAAAAAACTTCCACTATTATTATTGCATCATTCCACACTAGTAAGAATTTGACGTTAATATCTTTCAACACCATTATATCAACACTTCTAACCTATCTTGAAATGTATTTATCTGCATCATAACGTACAAACTGAGGATGCATAGTGTATACTGCATTTCTTTATCACTTTTGCATTGTCATTGTCACATTGTTTTGTTATTTGGCGGCGGGAGCGTAAGGCATGATGCGGCATGGGGCAGGGCACTCATTCAGTTCAGTCGTTCAGTGCATTCGAGTGAGGATGGAAGGTGAAGGTGGAAGGTGAACGCTTGAAGAGGCGAGAATTTGAGTTTTATTTCGGTAGTTTAGCATAATTTGACATAAGTATTAATTAAAAGCACTTCCAGAAAATAATCAAGAGAATAAAATAGATAAATGCTTTGATTGTTAACCGTCACACATCCCTGCAATTGAAAAGTAAGAACTTGTATTTTTATCAATGAATAAGTTTAATAAGTAATGTGCGTATTGAAATATGAACTCGTTAAAACTGTAACTTAAAAACATCTTATTTGACAATATTGCATTGTAGTGAATTCGACTGATAAATACAGAGCATCAAAAGAACGTGCGGACGGCATCGAGACTGAAAATCTTTCCTCGACCAAAAAAACTAGTGACGTCCTGAATACTGTTAATTTCAAAAAAGTATTTCCAGCCAATCAAGGCATACAGAAAAATGCAAAGAAAAGTTCAGTGCAACCCAAAGTAAAAAAAAGAAAAGTCTTCTTCGAAAAGAAATAAAAAAGTCAAATCTTCAAAAAAAGCTGGGCTCCACCAATGAAAAGATACCGAACAGTTCGGGATCAACATCTGAGACTGAGACCCAGACCAATTTGCATTGTGAACCCACTTGTTCTACTTCGTTGATAGAAATGCAGCTAACTAATACTACTGGTAGCGAAGAGATAATCTCGACGAAAAGAGATGCTGTTGGCAAGACTAAAGAAGAGGAATTCAAAAGAGATATAGATTATAAAATGCATCCCAAATTGCAAACCTATTACACATATGAAGGGAGCTCAGAAAAGTCTTTTAACAAACCAGCTAAAGTGAAGTTCCTTTGCAAATTGTGCGAAAACGGAGAACCAAAATATGCTCACGAAAATAATCTATCAAATTTTACCCGGCATTTGCGTGTAAGCTTTTAAATTAATATAATTACAAAATGGTGCACTATATAAATCACGATAAATTTTTTTGTTATACATTGTGGTAATATGTGTTATTGCACTATTTTAGATCCAGCATAAAGTTGTATTACAACTACGTGAAAGGAAAACCAAGGCTAATGATGACATGTCAATCAAGGAATATATACGACCCACACCTTTAGAGAAATTAAATCCATCAGATCCATTACAAATTCAATTTGACCAGGCAATAGGTGACCTTGTCGCGGTGGATGGGTTGCCTGTTCAAGTCACTGAGGGCATTGCTTTTCAAAATTTGTGTCAAATTCTTAATCCCCTTATTACTGTAAAAAAGAGGAGAACAATTTCTAGACACATAACCGAGAAGGCTTTAGAAATAGATCAAAAGAAGTTCACAGCAGCTCTTAGATCCTGCGTTCCTGGTTCAGTGCACATTATTACTGACATTTGGTCCAGCAAGCAAAAAGATACAGTAATTGGAGTGAAGATGCAGTATTTAAATGAGGACTTTGAAATGAAGAACACAACATTAGGATTTTCCAGTTTTCCGGAAAACCACACCGGTGTTAACATAGAAAAGAAAGTACGAGAGATTGTTGTAAGTAGAGGAGTTAAGAACGACCAAATTGGGCTAGTTTTAGCTGACAATGCCAAGAATGTCAAAAAAGCATTTGAAATGACAAATGTCCTGCCAAGCGATAGCAATTTTGAAAATGACGATGTGGACTTCGGACTGTCCGAAGTCGAAGACAGTGAAATGGAGGAAGTTTTTGATTCAATAAATTCCGAGCAATCTGAAGAAGAAGAATACGATTTTCCAGTGAAAGAAATGCAGAATGCAACAACGTGGAAATGGAATTATCAGGGCTGTTTGGCTCACCTGCTACAGTTGGCAATAAATGATGCCATAAAAGAAAACTCCGATGTGCGCCAAACCATAGCAATGGTTAACAAAATCATTGTATTTTTCCAAAGATCTCCGCATTGGACTCAGAAACTAAAATCGCAAACAGGACTACACTTGCTCACTATTGGCAAAACCCGTTGGAATTCCATCGTTACAGCATTAGAACGGTTTTCTGCTGTAAGTAACATTATTTTATTTCTTTGATGCCGGACTGTCCGGATTCATTATAAGAGGATGTTAATACAAATAACTTTTATATGAATTGCAGGATGGTGTCTTTACGAGGATTCAACTAGTATTGCTGGAGTTTAACTCAACAGCACCACT
This sequence comes from Yoshiicerus persimilis, assembly GCA_020352615.2. Lineage (NCBI taxonomy): Eukaryota > Metazoa > Arthropoda > Collembola > Entomobryomorpha > Tomoceridae > Yoshiicerus > Yoshiicerus persimilis. The sequence continues at coordinate 822,003 of CM036943.2, forward strand.
TTCTAAAAGGATTGAAATCCCAAATTTCATTACCCAAACTCACATAAAAGAGTTAGTATCAATCTTACTTCCATTTCGGCAGTCGACAGATATATGGCAATCTAATAAAGTAACGTCTTCTTGTGTAATTCCATCGATACTAACGTTGTACACTAACTGCTGTAGGAGTGAAGCCGTTGTATTTAAAGATTTTGTTCTCTCATTACGAGAAAAAGTTTTTACTCGCTTCTCCCAAGCCATGGCAGATAAAAAATTGGCTGTCGCGTCATTTCTTGATCCGCGTCAAAAGTTGAGACCATTTGGTTTACAGAACAACGATATTGCCAAGTTATTACCCTCGAAACAGCAAGTCAGAAATATGGTTGATGACATACTCAATGCAGCAGCTCCACAAAATAATGTTGTTACTAGCACTTGTACCTCATCATCTGAAGTTGTTCTTGTCGAAGAAATGTCATCCAATAACACCAAACTTAATACTTTACCTTCTATTCTGAATATTCTTACTGAGCTGGATTCTGTTTCAAATGCTCCCATAACAGAAACAGATACCTATTTGAATGAAACAGTAGAGTGTGATTCAACGGATCCTTTGAAATACTGGCTAGTCGCTCAAAAGCGTTTTCCATCCTTAGCTCAATTAGCTAAATTATATTTGTCAATGCCTGCTACCTCCGGATATGTGGAAAGGCTTTTCTCTGTGGCAGGTTGCTTGAAACGGCAGCATAGAAATCGACACAAAATTGCTACAGTAGAGAATATTCTACTGATTAGAGATAATCGCCTCCCTATTTTGAAACGCAAATTACGCAAGCAGGTAAAATGAAACCGAACAGTTCGGATTTCTAACGTTTTGTGTATGCGGCATGGTTTTGTTGAAATGAACACAGGAATGTAATGCTAAAAATGTAACTTGCAGGGTTAGAAAGTATTGCATTTGTTTCCTGTCATTTGTAAGTCATTTTAGTGCTATAAATAGTAAAGGTGTAAATAATAAATAGGTAATGTAGAGTAGATTAATTACCCGTTAACAGTATTGTAAAATAAAAAGATAACAGTTAGAAATGTCTTTTGAATGTCATTTATGTGTCTAGAAATAGAAATAAATTTAATGTGCAATAGATTAATTAGTAGTTGATAGTGTTGTAAACTTATAAAAATGAGGATGTACTTAGTTATTTCAAAACTATCCCAATATTTGGTGCAATTAATTTTTGTTTACAAGCTTAAAAAAGATTTGGAAATCTCGGTGTTTGGTATTTTAAAACTTGAAGAAAAAGCGTAGACAATAATTTCAAAAACTTGTTACTTGCTTTATTAACTTCTAAGCATCAGATATTTACAAAAATATGCAAATTTGGCAATATGTACTACATTGTCTCACAATACAAATTTCACAGCATGTATTTCGTGCATGTCTTTTAAGGTTCAGAAGAAATTGCAAATTAAAACTTAATAAATTTGTGACATTTCATACTTCTTAGTAATATAATATTCTGGATTTCAAATAATTAATTAGTCATTGCTGGTGCCTCATCTTGATCCCATCGTGTCGTCTTAATTGCCTCATCTTAATCAATGCTATTTACCATCATCTGAATCAGTTTCGTCAAGCCTGTTATGCAAATATATTTTTTTAATAAGTTGTAGTTGTACATATGTATACACCTACCTAAACAATGATAGATAAAATTATCAAATAAATCACATACAAAGATTGAGAATGCGCAGTTTGACTGAGTGCTATTTTAGGCTTCTTCATGTTTGAAAATCGGTTTACTTCATTTATCACTTCATTTCGGTTTAGTAGATCAACTTCCGAATCTTCACTATAATCTGTTGATGACGTGTTATCATCCGATTCCCTCTTTGAATTGCCAGACTTTCTTTTTAGTTGGTGTTTTTTGACTTCTTTCTGAAGTAAGATTTCTTTGTACCTCAATTCTTCAAACGTACGGTGTGTGGCATGCACAATAATAAGATCAATTATTCTCTTTGGATTGCTTTCGTCTTTTGAAGCCACTTCATAACACGACTCAAATATTCCCATCCACATGTCTTTAGTATAGGATTTGATATCCATTTTACAAATTTTTTCTCCTAAATCTGCGAAACTGGACAGTCCAGATTCAAAATGTGTTTAATCGTAAAGAGTAAAAACAAAGAATATTCAACTGGAGAACGATTTTGATATAAGGTGGTATAATAAATGATGTATCGATGTTGGATGTGATTTGTCGACTCTCGATGGACGATAGAATATTGCTGTGTTTCTCTGTATGATAGAAATAGGAGGCAAAATGTAAATTCACGTTCAAAATACTTTTGTTATTTTTCTCTGTTTATTGCGATGTGTAGTATCTCATTGTAATGGTAATGACAATGTCAAACATTTGAATTTGCATCAAAAATCGCAACTACTGGTCCTTGATATAGTTTACAATTTAGTAGTAGGTAATATTTTATTCATCGTAGTTGGATTTATGACTACTTCACAATATGACAATACAATCATTGAAATTCCCCAATAACAGTAAAATATTTAATTTCGATTGTTAGTCTACTTACTGTTTGAGCCTTACAGAACTGATAAATGCATTACAAATACTTTATTAAATATAGGTACTATTATTTTATATTGCGTTATAATTATATGCGTGAACAGAAGACTAAGAACTACATTACTTTTGCATTTCTAATTTTATTTACACTTTGTATGAAAGACTAACAATTATAAAACCAAGACTTCAAATTTTCGACTCCGGACAGTCCGGAGTCTGTTTTGGCAACACTTTTAGTTTACGCTCTATGGGATCCCAGTACACACCTTTAGCACGTCGATTTGCAGCTTGCTTAATTGCACGGCGTCTCTTTTCTCGTTCTTTGGCAACCGGATGTTCGTCATAATATTCTTTTTCTGCAACACATTTTTTAACCTTTTCATCCTTACACCTAGCTGCGACGTGACTAAACTCTCGACATCTGTAGCACAGAGTTAACGCAAACTGCAATGTTAATGGCGTGTAATCCTCGTTGGTCAATATGTCAGCTATTTGCAGATAATCTGAATAGATTAGAATCGTTGATTGATTTGGGGTTGCTAATGCCTCTTGAATGCTTTCAGCCGAAATTGATATCTGCTTTTTACACAGATATTCCAGTTTACTTTTTGATAATATGTATTTGGGAGGCAGGTCCTGCACTTTAGATCTATCCATTCTCCAGTCTGATAAACATCTGTAAATCCTCCTCTGCTTTTCTTTGAGGCCAGCTGGAATTTGTATTTCTTGATCGTAATTCTTTCCTTCATAAAGTATTTTAATAGATGTTTGTGCTGCACTCTTTAAATAAGATGACCAGATGACTCCGGACTGTCCGGAGTCTGTAAGGTATTTCATTTCTTTAATGGCGGGTAGGAGAAATGAAACATCTTTAGCGCAGTAAACTTGAAGGTCTTTGGATAATGGACGATTTCGAAAGTCTGCTAATGTAGCTGATCGGTTTTTTTCAAGGTCAATGGTTAATAAATCTTTGATTAAGTCTTCGTAAGACCCGTTCTGCACACCTTTAATGTATCGATAAATAATCTGACTGTCAATTACTGGCCAAGGAAATATAGAAAAATCTCTTTGGAATTGACGGAGGTCATTATTTGCGTCGTGGAATACGATTATGTGATCTCCACTTTCTAAAATAGGCTTTATCTTTTCAATTATTTCATTTTTCATAGAAAATCCGCAGATTATAAAATTATGTCCATCTTCGGTCGCAAATTGTATTGTGCATACTATGCCGGCAAAGGAAAAGTTGTTGTGCCATTCCATGTCCATTGCCAAATATTTACTTTTGTTCAATGATGTTAGCATATCTTCTAATTGCGACTTCTCTTCAATAAATTTGAAGGATGGGTTGGACATATCTCCGTGTTTCCACAATTCCATATCTACTGATGGAGGATTCCAACTAAGGAGTTGTGGAGCAAAAGGGTGTGGAGACTTGGAATAATTCAGCGGTTCAAGGAAATTTAAGTTTATTATTTGTTTCTTAAGGAACTTGTACATTTCTTGAGGTCTTCTTTTCGCCACGCCATACTTTTCAATAGCTGCGGCAACATCTTCCCAGTACTTTTTATTTTTTAACCGCTTAGCTGCCGACATTCTGCAAAATAAAAAAAAAATAAATTGAGTCAACAATAGCCGTTACAATAAAGAATTTTAAATTTGAATTACTGTGCCTGGGAGCTTAGTTGCACAGTTTCTTATCTGACGGATCTAGCTGTCTTCACGGTTGATTGCCCGAGAACAATGAGTCCATTCATTCGACTTCAGGCGAGCGCCTCTCACGTACACCATATGTTTACAAGACCAAGGTGGTTCAGCTAACACAATGCATCTACTACGTTTTCAGGTGATGCAATCAATAATACAGGCAAGTCACGCAATTCGTATAATAGAAATGTATCTATTAGCAATATTTTAATTTATTATGCATACAATTTCGACCCATTTACAATCCATTTCAGTAGTTTTTTATTCATTTCAGTAGTTTTCAATCCATTTCAGTAGTTTTTAATTCATTTCAGTAGTTTTTAATTCATTTCAGTAATCCTTGGCTGGCGCTTGTTTTGAACAGCCGCAATAAAATCTCAGAGTAAATTTTAAATAAAAAACCACAAAAACGAACTGACACCTGTGATTTTTCAATAACTTTTTAACTTAAAAACCATACCAAGTGACCTTTTGACAGATACAAGCAAAACTCTCACTGCTCAGCCTGGACAGAGGATTGGTTTCCTAAATTATATTTTGGCAAAGCAAAGGCGGGAGTCCAGAGCTGAGCAAATACAAAGGCGAGTATATTTTTAATATCCCAAAACTGAAACTACAAATAATTTTTATCGCATCAAGTAAAATAAAATGCAAGAAATAATCCAGTACACTACATAACCTGTCAGTATATGTTTTTACTACCTACCAAATCATTTTTCTGTCATGATTGGCGCATCCCCGGATAACCTAAGTAACCCCTCACAAAAACGAAAATTCGAAGCAGATACTGGAAATTTGGACGAGTGCCCATCCAAAATACCACGAAAAATGCAGCTGACTGACCTGGCAGACATGATAAGGGACTCAAAAACGGAACTAATGAGTAAGATTGACACAGTCGTGACAGAGGTTAAAAGCCTCAGAACGCAGAATGAAGCACTCAATGCAAAAGTGACAATTATGGAAGACCAATTACAACAGTATCAATCCAGAATTTCTTCCCTGGAAAAACATAATCGTTCTCTGGTATGCGAAATAAGAAATAAAAATGTAATCATCCATGGAATACATGAACCAGAAAACGAAACCAAAGCTTCACTGTCAACTGAAATTATGCGAATCCTGAATCAAATCAACATAAGAGGAGTATACATCGACACCGCAAAAAGACTTGGAAACCCAAATGACTTACGCTCTTCACCTCGCCCAATCAAACTATTCCTCGTCAAACATAGTGATAAACATAAACTGATGAGCAACGCAAAGCACCTAAGAAACATCCCTGAATTATCGGGTATATTCTTTAGTGATGACCTCCCACCTGAAATTAGAAAAGAAAGAGGACTGATACGGAAAGCTCGCAGAGAAGCCGGAACAAATGAGGAGGAAAACACTGGAAGTGCAAATCAGCTGACAAGGGACCGTCATACATTCTCAATGGAAGAAGGCACAACAACAGTTTCAAAATAGGATATCGGCCACACCACACAATCACTCTTAAAAATTATGTATTGGAACGTAGACGGACTGGTAAATTCTAAAGCATATGACAAAATTAATTATATTAAACAATGTAAACCTAACTTCTTTTGCCTTGCAGAAACATGGTGTATAGGTGAATCTAATATAAAATGTGATAATACTTATACTGTCTTAAAAAATATGTATAAGATTATCATTATAAAGGCAACACAAAACCAGAAGGCAGGAAGAAATATTGGGGGGCTAATAATTGGCTATTTAAAGAATCTGGTGAAACACACTTCTATTTTTGTAAGTACAAATAATTATGTAAGTCTAAAATTAAGCAAATCTTATGGGCTAGAAAATGATGTAACTATTAATTTTGCATATTGCGCCCCTACAAAAGATAGCAACACCAATAATTTCTATGATGTATTAAATCTAATGGGTGATCAAGAAAGCAGTGAGGCTATATTAATGGGAGACTTAAATGCGCGTATGGGGAACAAGTCCAATCTTCAATTAAAAAATAAAGATCCCCACAGTAATGTAAGAGGCTCCAAAATAGAAAATAGTAACCTAAACTGGATAATTTGTAATGGTAGTAAGCCTGGGGACTTGGATGGAAACTTTACATTTGTAAATGCGAACGGAGCAAGTACAATAGACCTTGCTTTTGCGACCCACAGAATAGCTGCAAAAATTAAGTACTTTAAAGTTATGCCCAACAACCTTTCTCACCATTTCCCAATAAAACTGGAATTGCAAACGCTGAAAACTCAAAACCTAAGAATTGCTGCAAACAAAACGAAGAAAATAAAATGGAAAAACGATAAAGCCACTTTGTTCAAACAAAATCTAGACGCAATACACGAAGAATTAAACTGTGCCACGTTTGACCTAAATACTTTATGTTATTCGATATACAAAGCCGCAAAAGAGAGCGGTTTGAAAACTTCCTTATATCACACACCCATAAACCAATTCGGACCTCCCTGGGCAGATAAGGAATACCACAACTCGAGAAATGCCCTCAAGTTAACATTAAGACGATTTCGCCGAGCAAACCCTTTGGTAAACTTTAATGAGTACCTGCAATGTAAACAGTCATTCCTTAACCAAAAAGAGGCACACAACCGGCTAATCGACACTAAAAAATTGTCATTCTTTAACAATATTCACGAAATGCTTTTGAATGCTAGACATTCAAAGGATTTCTGGGAGGCTTTGGGGATCTTCAGGAAGGGAGAAAAGAAAAAACTTTTTGGTGACATCGCATTAGAAAAGTGGCATAACCACTACAAAACCGTCTTAGGCAACCATCCTAAATTAAATTCTATTCTGTCCTTTGCAGAACAGAAAGTAGAAATGCTCGACTCCGAAATAAATATGATGGAACTCAATTTAGCTATCAAAAAAATTAGCAATAACAAAGCTTGTGGCTCCGATGGTATCCCTAACGAAGTATGGAAAAACTTACCACTGACAGTGAAGCAAGATCTCATCAAAATTTTCAACGAAGTTCTACAAGATCCAAGCAAAATGTCAAAAAAGTGGGGAGAGATAATAATCATACCTGTCTTCAAAAAAGGCGACCTAGATAATCCAAGTAATTACAGACCGATATCACTGGTAAATACTATTACAAAATTATTCACTACAATATTATCAAACAGATTGAATAATTGGTGCACAAAATTCAAGAAAATTACTGAATTCCAAGCAGGCTTTAAGAAAGGGACGGGCTGCGAAGACCAAGTATTTATTTTAAACTACCTAATTCAAAGGTCAATAACACCTAAAAAGGGAAAGCTTTTTGCAGTATTTGTGGACATGGCACAGGCTTTTGACTCCTGTTGCCACGAATTGCTATGGAACAAATTATATAACGCAGGCGTCAGCTCAATGTTCTTGAACGTTATACAAAAACTATACCTTACAGCAACAGCCAAAGTAAAAACAGATGATGGATATACAAATGAAATACCCATAACAAACTCAGTGTTGCAAGGTGAAATACTCTCTCCAACCCTTTTTAATTTGTATATAAACGACATCGTGGATTCAATAAGAAGTGCTAATGCCGCCCCTATAATCGTCGATAAATATAAAGTAGATATGCTCTTATTTGCGGACGATATAATAATGATTGCAAAGGCGAACAATGATCTGCAAAAGAAGATCAACCAGCTTAGCATCTACCTTGAAGACAATAAGCTACAGTTGAACCTCAGTAAAACAAAAGTCGTCATTTTTAGAAAAGGCATAAAAATCCCAAAGTATAATTTCCGTTGGAAAGACCAAAACATAGAAATATCAAATTCGTATACGTATTTGGGTGTCCCTTTTAATTTCAATGGCAACTTTTGCCAAACATTGAAATATTTCATCGAAAAAGCAAAATCAGCAAAACAAAGCCTTTGTGGTCTTCTTGTGAAAAGCAATTGTAACAACTTTTCCATTCAAGAAAAACTTTTTAACTCCCTTGTCAGATCAGTATTATTTTACGCCATTCCTATATGGGGACTCAAGTACGACGACGAGCTTCAAAACTTCCAAATGCCGTTCTTAAGACAAATCCTTCATTTACCTAAGGAGACGCCCAGATGGAAAATCTTTTTGGAAACAAACGCGTACCCCGTGCAAACTTTCCATCTAAACATCTTGCTAAAATTCATTTTACGTTTACAATCCAAAGAACCAGGCTCGCTAGTAAGGTGTTGCTTCAATGATTTCAAAAAAGATGCAAAGAGCTCGAGTGGAAGTGCAACACCCAAAATATCAAATAACTGGTTCGTGCAAGCAAAAGATCTTCTGGATAAAAGCGGCATGGGTCACTTACTGGAAGATAGTCAACTCAGTATTAAAATAATCAAAACTGTTATCGCAAATCGTAGGTCATCTTTCACATTAGAAAATATAGGGCAAATGCAAAGCCACAAAACCAGTTTATACGACCTATGCAAATCTCAAATTGGTACAGAAAAATACTTAAATTTCAATATTTCGTGGAGAATAACCAGACTGATTGCCCAGCTAAGAGCAAATGCTGATTGCATAACAATGGACAACAAGTTGTACTGGCTAAAGGGCTCCAGAATCCACCAAAGAGAAAACTGTGATTTATGCAACAAAAATGAAATTGAGGATTTCTATCACGTCATGTGGGTTTGCCCTCATTATTCAAGTGTAAGGAAAATATATCTGTCTCAATTCTCAGACGCCGATTTAAATAGAGGTAACCACTTAATGTTTCTACTTAATCTAACCCCACAAAAAGCTTCAAATATTTATATATTTTGGAATAGAGTTATAAAAATAAGAAACTTCATATCTTCAGAATGAATTAAATTGAAAGTATGTATAAGTGATTGTGTGTGTGGCCAAAACTAACTATAAATCAATACTAAATCTCGTGTATGCAAATTTGAAATAGTTTATATATATAATTAAGTGTCAGAAAGTGCTTCCTAAATACTTAGCTGTATTTAATCTCTGTGCGGAACTCGGGGTAATTTTTTCTTTGGTCCTAGTCAATTCGGCTTACCAGAGACCCTACTATTATTTTTATGGTAGTTCTTGAGTGTATGGGGGGGAGGGGGCAACAGAATAAAATTTAATAATAGCCTAATATAATCTCTACTTAAATTTACTATAAGTTTAAAATATTATAGGTTAAGGTTAAGAATTTACTATGTATATCCTACTTAACGTAGTGAAGTAAACAATTTAATTTATAATTTACAATTAATTTTGAATTCCGAATATTTCCAAACCTTGAACAATATTAAGATGTACGATGTACTCTGTAATGTAATCCACTAATCTTGATATGATTGTATATTGAGGAAACAATCAATAAATGCCATACTACTACTACTACTACTAATTCATTTCAGTAGTTTTTAATTCATTTCAGTAGTTTTTAATTCATTTTAGTAGTTTTTAATTCATTTCAGTAGTTTTTAATTCATTTCAGTAGTTTTTAATTCATTTTAGTAGTTTTTAATTCATTTCAGTAGTTTTTAATTCAGTTCAATGCCTTTTAATTCATTTCAGTGAATTATAATTCATTTCATTACGTTGTAATTCATTTCAGTAGTTTGTAATCCATGTCAGTAGTTTTTAATTCATTTCAGTAGTTTTTAATTCATTTCAGTAGTTTTTAATTCATTGCAGTAGTTTTTAATTCATTTCAGTAGTTTTTAATTCATTTCAGTAGTTTTTAATTCATTTCAGTGGATTTTAATTCATTTAGATGGATGTAATGTGTTTACTGTTATCATTTATTCTTTATAATTGATTGATTAGCTTTTATGTAAATGGGTCGAAATTGTATGCATAGTAAATTAAAATATTGCTAATAGATACATTTCTATTATACGAATTGCGTGACTTGCCTGTATTATTGATTTGCATCACCTGAAAACGTTGTAGATGCATTGTGTTAGCTGAACCACCTTGGTCTTGTAAACATATGGTGTACGTGAGAGGCGCTCGCCTGAAGTCGAATGAATGGACTCATTGTTCTCCGGCAATCAACCGTGAAGACAGCTAGATCGGTCAGATAAGAAACTGTGCAACTAAGCTCCCAGGCACAGTACATGAATGCTGCTAATTCAGTTAAAATATTTTGATAATAATTATGCGATCAGCTGACATACCTTTGATGAAGGAAACCGGACAGTCCGGATTCGGAGTGATCAATTTGGTTTGAGGTCGGTGTTAACACCAGTTGTGCTTATTGGACTGCAATTCGATGTACACGTAGGATTCCAATTTCTAAAAAATCAAATGATGTTTGTGTTCTCCGAAAAATTGAAATAAAACTGATACTGGGAATAATAAATAACGTCAATATAATTTAAGTAAATATATGAAAGCTGACATACCATATATGAAACGACAGGAACGTATAGACATAGACGCGCTGATACTGAGTTAAGAGTAGGCAGTGATTCACAATCACAACAATCCAGGTGACGAACAACGACCTTTTATAAATAAATAATAGTATCACTGGTAATTAGAAATTTGAATAAGTGGTTTCACATATAAATAAACTGAATTGACATTGGCAATACAAGTACTTAAGTAATAAATGAATCCACAATAATATCAAACAAAACTAAATTAGCCGTCTTACTTAATTGGCCCCAAAATGAAGCCGGACAGTCCGGTCTTCCAGGAACAAACTACGGTCCAGATATTTCGAGATACTTGATGTTATGTTACAATAGTCAAACTATAATTAATTAACTTGTTTTTCAAATTATTTCGTTTTTGGAAATCAGGAGGAAAGCAAAGAACAAGAACTAGCACGCCTAGTGATTGCGTTAAAGTGTGAGTGTAAGAGTATGGCTATTTATTACATTCAATCCAACTTAATACTAACCGCAAAAGTTGCCTTGTTGAGTGAGCGTGATTTAGTGTTGATGTGTTTCTGATGTGGTGATGTGGTCACATTAGAGCACTTTTTCGAGCGAAATTTGATGATGTGATGTGATGTGTGATGTGAGATCACTTTAGAAAAGGGTGATGTGATGTGATGTGTGATGTGAGATATTTTTGGAAAAGGGTGATGTGATGTGATGTGTGATGTGAGATCACTTTGGAAAAGGGTGATGTGATGTGATGTGTGATGTGAGATCACTTTGGAAAAGGGTGATGTGATGTGATGTGTGATGTGAGATATTTTTGGAAAAGGGTGATGTGATGTGATGTGTGATGTGAGATCACTTTGGAAAAGGGTGATGTGATGTGATGTGTGATGTGGGATGCTTTTGGAAAAGGGTGATGTGATGTGATGTGTGATGTGGGATTCTTTTGGAAAAGAGTGATGTGATGTGATGTGTGATGTGTAAATCAAATGTAAATTGATGTGGACCACATCACAATTTGATGTGATGTGCCCATCACTGACAATCCATCATACAATATAACGCAACTGTGGATAAAAATTAGTAAAGTAGCAACAGGAACACACTTAAACTCAACGCACAAAAATACAACTTATGTATGACAGTCCATTAATTTATGTAGTAATACTAAGAACAATTAACACTAAAAACAAAAAGTAACTTTTAATAACCTCAGTACACCAAGAGGAATCGGTGAAGTAAACTACCAACTGAATATAATATTACCAACAGAACACTGTAGTAATCAGAGCGAGAATAAATGTAAACCTCGTTTCAGTTTAAGAAGGTAGAAGCAAACAGGAAATCACTGCCGCAGATAAGGGAAAGGCAAAGCTCAAGAGCCCAGACCAAGGCACATGTGTACACTTCAGCTGTCAATGAATGAATGAACAATGAAATGAATGAAAGAATACTATATGCCTCACCATTGTGTTCTCAGGAAAGTAGTACTAATAGTTTAAGGGTAGTATTCGATGCTTCGGCTAATTCAATAACTAGAGTGTCACTGAATCAAAACTTATAGGTTGGACCGAGACTCCAAGATGACTTAATCGCCATTCTGATGAGATTTCGGCTTCATAGAATTGCATTGACGGCGGACATTGCCAAGATGTACCGGCAAGTCAAGATAAATCCAGAAGACACAGACTATTAGCGTATAGTTTGGAAGAAACCTGGAGAAAAGAAAGAGTGTGACTATCGGCTACTAACAGCCACGTTTGGAACTTCTTCTGCTCCGTACCAAGCTGTGAAATGTGTACAGCATTTGGCGGAAACAGAAAAGAAAAATTACCCTGAAGCCTCTAAAGTTATTGTACGTGACTTTTACGTTGATGACTTGATGACAGGAGCATCAAGTCAGGAAGAAGCATTGGAATTGCAACAAAACTTAATTGCTGTTTTGGATAAAGGCAAATTCCAGTTGAGGAAGTGGTCATCCAATGATCCGAAATTATTGGAATCCCTACCCCCGGATATGAGAGAAACTCAGCTGCCAATGAAGATTGATCTTGACAGCTCATTGAAGACATTAGGATTATTATGGCATCCAGCAGAAGATTACTTCTCATTTTCAGTTGCAGTGTCACTTTGTTGTACGCTGACTAAACGAAAAGTATTATCCGAATTGGCCAAAGTGTTTGACCCATTGGGATGGCCTTCACCAGTGACGATGAAAGCAAAGATATTCTTTCAACAACTGTGGAAAGAAGAAATGAAATGGGATGATCAGCTGAACGAAGATCAGCAAGCTCTGTGGAGAAGATACACAGAAGAACTGAAACAGATTGAGAAAATCAAAATTCCAAAAATTTGTTGTCTTGTTTCAGAAAATGCTACTTACTATTTAGATGGATTCTGCGATGCTTCGGAACAAGCTTACGCATCAGTAGTCTATTTACGTTCAGAAGACGAAAATGGACAAGTAATAAGAAGATTGGTTGCATCCAAGACTAAAGTAGTTCCAGTAAATAAACAGATCACAATGCCAAGACGGGAATTGTGTGGAGCCCTATTACTTACAAGATTATTGCAGTGTGTGAAGGATGCTTTCAAGAACATTGAAAGAGGTCCGGACACTAGCCGGCTTTAATATCTCCCCGTAAGTCATATGCGATAAGTACTATAGGTTGTAGAGAACATTGTCCTGGTCAAGTTTGGTTAGGAAGTTTTTTCAAAATAATCATTTGGGTGACCTCTAGAGCCCACCAAAGGGGGCATTTTTGGTCACTTTTTGGTGTAAATATGAGTGTATCTTTGGAACGGTAATGGCTAGAGAAGAGATTAGTGCCATTCGACGGCTCTTTATATGTAGAACAATGCTGAGTATTCAAATACTGACTACTCCCCATTTTGGGGTCCCACCCCTCCCCACCCAAAGTGGCCCGATGGGGTTTATGTTTGCACTGAACACTCCTTGTAGTCACCAAAGTCACACATAAATCGCATACATTAATTGAACGGCTCATTTCCCCAAAATCAGGTCATTAAGTATTCACTTAAGGCGGGGTTATGATATTGAGCAAGTAAACATATGTGGTTATTTTGAATGATTATTTTGAAAAAACTTGCTAACCAAACTTGACCAGGACAATGTTCTCTACAACCTATAGTACTTATCGCATATGACTTACGGGGAGATATTAAAGCCGGCTAGTGTCCGGACCTCTTGCTGATATCACTGCGTGGACTGACTCAACAATAGTGTTAGGTTGGTTAACGAAACACCTTTCAACATTGAAAATATTTGTGGGCAACAGAGTTGCAGAAATTCAAGAATTTCTACCCCCTAACAAGTGGTACCACATTAGAGGAACCGAAAACCCTGCTGACTGTGCTTCGAGAGGAATATTTCCTGCAGAGCTAGAAGAGCACAGATTATGGTGGAATGGACCACCAGAAGATATTTTGTTTGGAGAGTCAAATTCTACTTCCGAAGATGAAGAGGAAATGAAGAAGGAGTATAGAGAAATGAAACAGAAATCTATTACTGCCACAGTGAAAGAGAAAGCCCGAGAGCATTTGTTGTACGATGCTTTAAAAATGTCTAACAGTTGGGATGAATTGCAGGATGTAATCGCATATGCACTTCGCATGAAAACCGATGACAGTAACAGAGAAAAGGATACTAGTGCTTTGTCCGTGAAGGAACGTGATGAAGCTTTCAAGTTTATTATCAAGAACATGCAAGCAGATTCAGAAACTGGATTTGCAAGTGAAATAGAAAAGTTAAAACAAGGCAAACAAGTGTCGAAACATTTACGACCCTTGACTCCGTCTGTAGATTCAGATGGAATACTCCGAGTTGGAGGAAGACTTAACAACGCAAATATTAGTCATGATAAGAAGCATCCGATACTAATATCGAAGAAACATGAAGTGACTAGACTTATCGTGGAACATTACCACGAAGAATATTGTCATGCAGGATCTCAACTCCTACTTGCAAGATTGCAAGATATTTATTGGATAGTGGGAGGAAGAGACTTTATAAGGGAAATTATAAAGAACTGTATGATTTGTGTCAAATTGAGAGCTCAATTGAGCAAACAACTAATGGGGCAATTGCCAGAATCCAGAGTAAATCCTGCCAGAGCGTTCGAGCATTGCGGTGTGGATTATGCTGGACCCTTCACGTTAAAGAACGCTAGGGGAAGAGCACCAATACCTTATAAAGCATACGTCCTTGTATTTGTATGCTTTTCTACTAAAGCAGTTAACTTGGAGTTGGTCAGTGACATGACCACAATTGCTTTTCTAAAAACATTTAAACGATTTGTTTCCGCTAGAGGAAAACCAACACACGTACATAGTGATTGTGGCACCAACTTTGTGGGTGCAGATAATGACTTGAAGAAAACCTTGGCATTTTTACGAGAACAGCCAAGCCAAGAGGACATAAAAAATTACTTTGCCAAACAGCACATTGAATGGCACTACAGCCCAGTATCAGGACCTCACTATGGTGGCCTTTGGGAGGCTACCGTGAAGTCTATGAAATTTCATTTGAAGAGAACCATTGGACTAGAAGTTCTTAGTTTTGAGGATATGCTAACTTTGTTAAAACAAATTGAAGCATGTCTTAATTCGAGGTCTTTAACAGTTTTGTCCACAGATCCCAATGATTTAGCACCCTTGACTACAGGACATTTTCTCATTGGATCCGCAATGACAGCTGTGCCGGAGCAAAATTTATTAGAAGTTGACGTACAAAGACTAGCCCGCTGGGAGCAGAGAGATCACCTGTTCCAGCAGTTTTGGAAACGATGGAAGGACGAGTACCTGGTGAGACTACAGGGAAAACCGAAGTGGTGGTCCGAGAAAGAAAATTTGGAAGTCGGACGAAAAGTAATAATTAATGATGACAATACTCCTCCCCTGATGTGGAAAATAGGACGTATTGTGGAAACTATCCCGGAAATTATGGAAAGGTTCGCTCAGTTCGTGTGAAGACTGAGAACGGTGAATTGATCAGACCAATTGTCAAGTTGTGCCCATTGCCACGTGACTAGGTTAAGAAGTGAAACATTTATTATTTCATTATCTAATTGAATCAAAGTTTAAGTATCTTTATTTAAATATTATTCTATGTATTGATTGATATTTGTTGAAATACGTATTTCAAGGCCGGGAATGTTGAACCGAGTCTTTGTGTTTTGGCATTTCTATTGAATTTCTAATATTAATAATTCTCTTTGGACTTGTGTCCGCTTAATATTTCTTTAGGATAATATTTAAATTGATTTATGGTTATCATTGCGCATGAGCATGAGAGAAGATTTCGCTATGAGTAGCAAAAAATGTCAGTTGCAAGTTTAGTTCGAGTTGAGAAGCCGCGAAAGATAGCGTCTAATTTTCTTGTGCTCTGCACTTTTTCAGTATTTTTTGATAGTGCAATAAATTATTATAAAATAATTACTTTTTTATGTACGTTGATTTTTACTTTCTATACAGTTACTGAGCATTCGACAGTTTTGATAGAAAAAAATAAGTAAAGTCATCGTACAATAGAATTTCACCTAGTCTGAAAGTTCCAGTTAGGTACACAAGCATCATAAAAACAAACCGTCAGTTTTTTCACTACCAAAGTTTATTTATTGGAGACTCCAGTATAACCCGGTGAATCGAGATAGTGAGAATTACCCGCTGACATCAGAAAACCAGCCAGGAACCTACCGCGTCGCCACATCTTGTATAAAATACAATAGAAAGTTTCAATGTTTGCCGGTCTCCAAATTATTTTATTAAGCGTAGTAACAACAGTAAAGGATCTTATCTGCGACCGGTTAGCTTGGGCCTACAATATCATACCGTGTTTAAAAACTTAGAGCTCTGAAATTTTTAACACGTCATTATGGATATCTTAGGCGTAATATATCAGCGAATTGGAGATGAGTTCTCTTTAGTTTCGGAGATAACCCCATCGGAGTGAAGGCAACTTTCCCATGTATTTGTATTGCCGTTAGCTTAAACATAAGAAAAGTGCAAGTGTTTAAAAGTTTAAAATGCTGAAAATTGAACAGCATACAATTCAACTAATTATACGCTTAATCTGAAAGTTTTAGAAATGAGTTCTCTTTAGTATACAAATTAAAAGCATTTCAATTTCAAAAATCCAGAATTTTTAAAAATCTACATGTTAAACGATACCTACGGAGTGATAAATGGGAAACCAACGGTTACTGGTTAACCCTTTCAAACGGTTTTGAAATAGCAAGTTCCTTATAGTAACCAATACCATTTAACTAGTACAACCAAGGTGTTTCTAAGGTTACGTGATGGGTATAGAGAGGTGGTGACGATTGGAACCTTTTTACACTGGGTCTGCAAAATAGGCTACGAGACAGGTTACGAGGCAACCAAGAAATTCCCTGAATCGTCCCTTCCCGTAGCCTAGGTTAAAGTCTGCAAAACCGTCAAAACCGTCCCCATTAAGAAGATCCACCACCTCCTTACCCAGCCATGTTACCGTAGAGACCACCTTGAGTACAACCAAGAAGATTTAACTGCTGCTGAGGTTAGGCATTTTAGAAAACATTGATGGATTTTGGAAAATAAATTGACGCATTTCAGAAAAAATATAGGCAATTTAGAAAAACTTGAGGCATCTTAAAATAAATTAAAGCATTTTAGAAAAAAATGAGACATTTTAGAAAACATTGAGGCATTTTAGAAAACATTGAGGCATTTTAGAAAAAATTGAGGCATTTTTTAAAACATTGAGGCATTCTAGAAAAAATTGAGGCATTTTTGAAAACATTGAAGCATTCTAGAAAAAATTGAGGCACTTTAGAAAAAATTGAGCCATTTTAGAAAAAATTGAGGCATTTTAGAAAAAATTGAGGCATTTTAGAAAAAATTGAGACATTTTAAAAAAAATTGAGGCATTTTAGAAAAAACTGAGGCATTTTAGAAAACATTGAGGCATTTTTTAAAACGTTGAGGCATTTTAGAAAACATTGAGGCATTTTAGAAAAAATTGAGGCATTTTTTAAAACATTGAGGCATTCTAGAAAAAATTGAGGCATTTTTGAAAACATTGAAACATTCTAGAAAAAATTGAGGCACTTTAGAAAAAATTGAGCCATTTTAGAAAAAATTGAGGCATTTTAGAAAAAATTGAGGCATTTTTGATAAAATTGAGGCATTTTAGAAAAAATTGAGGCATTTTAGAAAAAACTGAGGCATTTTAGAAAACATTGAGGCATTTTAGAAAAAACTGAGGCATTTTAGAAAACATTGAGGCATTTTAGAAAACATTGAGGCACTTTAGAAATAATTGAGGCATTTTAGAAAACATTGAGGTATTTTAGAAAAAATTGAGGCATTTTAGAAAACATTATTTTAGAAAAAATTGAGGCATTTTAGAAAACATTATTTTAGAAAAAATTGAGGCATTTTAGAAAACATTGAGGTATTTTAGAAAAAATTGATGCATTTTAGAAAAAATTGAGGCATTCAAAAAATCATTAATATTAGAATAAATTATTCTAAAAGACGTCAATTTATTCTAAAAGACGTCAATATATTCTAAAAGACGTCAATATATTCTAAAAGACGTCAATATATTCTAAAAGACGTCAATTTATTCTAATATTAATGATTTTTTTAAATGCCTCAATTTTTTCTACAATGCCTCAATGTTTTCTAAAATGCCCCAATGTTTTCTAAAATGCCTCAATTTATTCTAAAATGCCTCAGTGTTTTCTAAAATGCTTCAATGTTTTCTTAAATTCCTCAATGTTTTTCAAAATGCCTCAATTTTTTCTAAAATGCCTCAATGTTTTCTAAAGCGCCTCAATTTTTTCTAAAATGCCTCAATGTTTTCTAAAATGCCCCAATGTTTTCTAAAATGCCCCAATGTTTTCTAAAATGCCTCAATTTTTTCTAGAATGCCTCAGTGTTTTCTAAAATGCTTCAATGTTTTCTAAAATGCCTCAATGTTTTTCAAAATGCCTCAATTTTTTCTAAAATGCCTCAATGTTTTCTAAAGCGCCTCAATTTTTTCTAAAATGCCTCAATGTTTTCTAAAATGGCTCAATGTTTTCTAAAATGCCTCAGTGTTTTCTAAAATGCTTCAATGTTTTCTAAAATGCCTCAATGTTTTTCAAAATGCCTCAATTTTTTCTAAAATGCCTCAATGTTTTCTAAAGCGCCTCAATTTTTTCTAAAATGCCTCAATGTTTTCTAAAGCGCCTCAATTTTTTCTAAAATGCCTCAATGTTTTCTAAAGCGCCTCAATTTTTTCTAAAATGCCTCAATGTTTTCTAAAGCGCCTCAATTTTTTCTAAAATGCCTCAATGTTTTCTAAAATGCCCCAATGTTTTCTAAAATGCCCTAATGTTTTCTAAAATGCCCTAATGTTTTCTAAAATGCCTCAATTTTTTCTAGAATGCCTCAGTGTTTTCTAAAATGCCTCAATGTTTTCTAAAATGCCCCAATGTTTTCTAAAATGCCCTAATGTTTTCTAAAATGCCTCAATTTTTTCTAGAATGCCTCAGTGTTTTCTAAAATGCTTCAATGTTTTCTAAAATGCCTCAATGTTTTTCAAAATGCCGCAATTTTTTCTAAAATGCCTCAATGTTTTCTAAAGCGCCTCAATTTTTTCTAAAATGCCTCAATGTTTTCTAAAATGGCTCAATGTTTTCTAAAATGCTTCAATTTTTTCTAAAATGCCTCAATGTTTTTCAAAATGCCTCAATTTTTTCTAAAATGCCTCAATGTTTTCTAAAGCGCCTCAATTTTTTCTAAAATGCATCAATGTTTTCTAAAATGGCTCAATGTTTTCAAAAATACCTCATTTTTTCTAAAATGGCTCATTTTTTTCTAAAATGCCTCAATTTTTTCTAGAATGCCTTAATTTTTTTTAAAATGCCTCAATTTATTTTAAAATGCCTCAATTTTTTCTAAAATATGTAAAATGTTTTAATATATCTTTACTTATTCTGCAATTTTCAACAGTTCCTCAATTTATTCTTAAATGTCTACGGTTATTCTGAAATATCTGAGGTTAGTTTAAAATATGGCATTATCAAAAAAGCAAATAATATGTTTGCTCATCGTTGCACCCTTCTTAGACATTGCAATAATCTGCACAATTTAATTCTGCTTTTGGGAGACCAAAATCAAATTAATGGTACTAAAACCCTATTGAAAACCGGTTTCCAAAGATTTCCCAGGTCAAAGGGTTAATGCATGTTCACACATATTAATGAATTGACATTCGGTAAATAAGACACAAGCAAAAATTATTCCTGAATATCTTCATAGCCCATGACATTTAATGCGATTTCTATTGTCCATGGCCCAAGCTTATACGTTGTTAGCGGATACCATCCTTTGTTTTTCAAGGGGGCTGCCGCCCCCTTAACCCCCGCTGGCTGTTAGCCATCATTGTTTTAAAGGGAATTAGTCAATTTATATTTAGCATTATGTACAGTAATAGTACAACATTGTCACCAAAAGGTGCAATTTTTACCACCTGAATATAAAAGTAGCAGTATGCACTTTGAGTAATCTTGATTAGTTCACCTATTAAATGGTATAAAGAAAAAGGAATAAAATAGATCAAATTGTACACTGTAACTAAGGAAATTGAATTTTAGTGACCAAACAAACTCAAATTTGATTCCTCGGGTTGCAACGGCTAAAGTTGACCCCTGACAGGTCTAAAAACCTGAATGCGCACACCTTCGAAGAATTAACCGGTTTCGATTCTACACCTTTTGCCGAGAAATTGCTAGTTTCTGAGGAATCCGTGCTGACAGATTTTGGAGGGGTTGTTAAATGCATACATGATCACTGAGCAGTAGCGTCAGTGCTCAGTGTGTTTCCCCGATTAAAAATTACGAATTTTGCAAATTAAATCTTGAAAAATTACGATTTTTCCAATTAAATGATGAAGAACTGCGAATTTTGCAAATTAAATGATGAAAAATTACGCATTTTACAAATTAAATGACACACACAATGTGCCTATATAACAGGAATATTATTTAGTCTAAATAGATATCTCTGATACTTTAGGCACGTTGGACACACATATAATATATTTACATTGTGGGCGGGCTTATTTGTCATACCTGCGTGATTGCTTTGACCTTGACCCAACGTTCCAAGGAGAGCAGCTCCAGAAGAAAATAGAACGAAATGCTCGAGGTTCGTATCAATAGACAATCTGTGCAAATTCCAGACTCCATTAACTTTGGGGTTGTAGACGATTTTGTATTTCTCCAGAGTTTGGTTCGTGATCATTCCATCGCTGAGTACCCCAGCAGCATGCATTATACCCCTCACAGGGGGGAATTTGAAATAATCCGCACTTTTCAGCGTATTAAATAACTCTTCGCATTGCTTAGCTTCCCCTATGTCAAACTGGAGAAGCAAGACTCGTGCTCCTTGAGAATTCAAAGTTCTGATGGTATCTTCTGCTTTAGGAGTCGGCGGCGACCTTCCCACCAGGACGATATAACGAGCCCCGTTGCCGGCAAGGAATTTCGCCACTTCCAAACCAATTCCACCCAGTCCACCCGTCACCAGGCAAGTGCTTGTTGCATTGAACTTGTGTTCAACAGTGTCCAACCTACCGTTTCCGAATTTGAGGTCCGGATTTGTAACTATCACTTTTTCAATGTGGTGGGCTTGTTGGAAATACGTGAAGGCCTCTTTTATTTGAGAAACATCGAATCTTGTGTAAGGCAGCGGCATGTAAATTCCTTTGTGAACAAACTCTTCTATTTTCTCTCCCAGATCGCCTAAGTCATTCTGTGTTTCCAAGTTGACGATCGTATATTCTACGTCAGGACGCAATTTTTCCACTTCTTCAACCTGCCATATATTAATTTTGCTCATTTCCACAAACCTCGCATTCGGCTTGCAAATCCTCAAACTGGTTTCCTTGAAATTCGGTCCGGTCAGAGAATTCAAAACAATATCGACACCTTTACCATTTGTAACAGCCAATATTTGGTCCCCAAAATTTGTGTTTCTCGAATGGAAAATGTGTTTGATTCCCAAATTTTTCAAGTAAGGTCGTTTTCTTTTACTTCCTGCAGTAGCGATGACCGTTGCTCCGATTTGGCTTGCGATTTGGAGAGCAGCCAAGCCTACTCCACCTGAAGCCACGTGAATGAGAACGGTATCCGTTGGTTTCATGGAGGTCACTGTGACAAGACAATAGTACGCTGTAAGAAATACGACGGGCATTGTGACTGCATCTGCGAATGAAATCGTGGGGGACTTCCGCATCACTGTATCTTTATTTACGACGATGTGGCTAGCCAAGCACCCTTGAAACGAAATTCCGAAAACTTCATCGCCAGGTCTGAATTTCCTCACTTGGGAACCAATGGAGACTACGACTCCACTGAATTCCATGCCCACTTCGTTAAGATGAGTTTTGAACATGTCCGGTTTCATAATAACAAAAATATCCCGGAAATTAAGGCCAGCAGCTTTTACTTGGATTTCCACACTGTTTTCATCAATTTTCTGCTTTATGTTGGAGCAAAATGTAATGTCTTGGATTTGATGAGAGTCCGGAAGTTTAAATTTGAATCGTTCTGAATTTGGGAGGAGAAGCGGTGCGGGAGTCGGTTCCATTGCCACCACTCGAAGCACGAATCGTTTCCTTTGTCTGAAGGCAATTTGGTGCTCTTTGTCCTGACACCAGAACTCGTCGTACAACTCGTGAATGCCCGAGTCAAGATCTTCATCTTCGGGCGGGATCCAAGTCAACGCAGACACATCGATACCCTGGCTGTTCATTCTTCAAGACTTGCATCATTCCTCTTAAAGCTCCAATCACAGGGCTGGATGTCTCTTGGTCCCCGATATAGTACATTCCTTGGGAAACCAAGAAAACTTTCAGATTTTTGAAATAGACGAGTTTCGAGATTCAGAAGACGCCTAGGTAATGGGAGGGGTACTAAGTTTTCTGCTGACGATTGCATGTGTTTAGAATAATGCTTGTGTTGCAGGAATTGGCTAAACACATGCAATCATCAGCAGAAGACCTAGTACCCCTACCAATACCTAGGCGTCTTCTGAATCTCGAAACTCGTCTATTGGAAACCAAGAGGCTTTGAGAAGTGTGGAGTAGTCATACTGCGGACATTCTTCCGAAGCTCTTCCAACAACCACTCCGAATCTGTCTGTCCAAATATTGTAAGTCTGTATCGATGAAAATCCGGTTTCTTTCAAAAGGGTTTCCCACTTGGGAGCACTGATCATAGGATGATCTCCGCGTAAGTTTAAGTCTTTAAATCGCCAGTACCTAAATCACACCAAAAAAACAAAGGGGTAAAAAGATTTCCCGAATGTCATGACCTATTTTCAAAAACTTAAAAATCTTACCCATCAAGTTGTCCGAAAATGAAATCAATGTGGTTAGATTTTTTGAATTGTTCAAAGATCATTGTATATCCAGTTGGTGCGAGGAGATGCCTGATATTGACCATAGTTTCCCTTAAGTCTTGTGTAGCGTGGAGGACATTACTGGCGATAACCAAATCGTACTGGGAAGGTGCAAATCCTTGTGGTTTCGGATCTTTCTCGACATTCAGCAGTCTGAACGATATTCTTGAGATATCTTTGAATTTTAGAGCCACCGCATTCAGGAGTGTTGGGGAGATATCAGTGAATGTGTAAGAGAATGGCAGGTTCACTTTCTTGAAGGCTTCAAAGATATATGCAGAAGTACTTCCGGTTCCAGCACCGATTTCCAAGACTCTGATAACATTTCCAGAGGTCTTTGCAGAGGCAAAAGCTGTTTCGCAGCATTTCTGCATGAATTCATGCGTTACTTCACTGAAATCTGTTTGGCTGTACATACATCTTGAAGGCGCTGGTGATGTTCTCATCTTCTGGAAATAGCACCGCATGGGGAGATTCCTTTTCTTGAATTACATTTCCAAGGTTCACTCCACATCTTTCCACCACAGCAAAATCTGCACAAGTTATCTCCCCTTCTCCTTCTATAACGGCGTGCTTTTTTCTTTGTTCATCCAACAAATGTGCGATGTCATTTTTATGTGGTGGCATTTTCCCTATTTTCCATTCCTTCAAACGTTCCTCCTTTCCCACATCTGTCAAAGTGCCTTCTTGATCCAACATTTCCAACAAACTCTCAAGGTACGACTCGTGTCGTGTAGAAATTAGGAGGGTGGTCATTAAATCTCTGGTTTGAAAAACTTCTCCGAGTTTCGGTTCCCAACCTAATTGGTACAGGGTCTTAAGAATATGTAAATGGCAAATGTTGTCCAACGTTTGCAACCGTGGTTCCCTGTGGTGCGATCTCTGTCTCAGAGTTTGAAAACATTCTTCAAGAGAACTTCTCAGTGATTCTAGATCCAAAGCCAATTTTAAGTCGATTCTGAACATCAGGGGTCCGGTTTTAGGCCTGAATACATCATGGTAAAGTCCGGGGAGTTCTTTTTTCTGAGAGTTGAGGAAATTGACAAATGCGGAAACGGAGGTGCGGACGAGACGAACTCCTTTCATTGTGGCCAAGGCCCTTCCTTGGTCATCCAGCAGAGTAACGCTGCCATCTGTGTGGACGCCGTCATTTTCCCATTTCAAGTGGCCGTAGGCAACTTTTGTTAAACTCCCGATTTCGGGAAGGCCATATAAATCTTTTCACTCCGATGAGTAAATAGAGGGCCGTTTTTTCTTCCTCGATTCGAAGGGCGGATGTTTGAATCAATGCGTCTAAGACTACTGGGTGGCAAATGTAATTTCGACGGCTGTTATTATTTGTGTCTGCAGGGTGGACAAGTTCTGCTAAAATTTCCTTCTCCCCTTTCCAAAATTTGGAAATACTTTGGAAATTCGGTCCAAATAATATTCCGATTTCGGGTGCCTTC
The DNA here is from genome assembly GCA_020352615.2 of Yoshiicerus persimilis. Classification (NCBI taxonomy): domain Eukaryota; kingdom Metazoa; phylum Arthropoda; class Collembola; order Entomobryomorpha; family Tomoceridae; genus Yoshiicerus; species Yoshiicerus persimilis. The sequence goes on from CM036943.2 coordinate 846,516, forward strand.
TTGTAAATTTCTTCTGTGGATATTTCTGTAGAGCAGCGTGCTTTGATAATGTTGAAGTCCTCGTTTGAGGGAATATCATTGGTTTTCGAGGGCGTGGCACTGACAATGGTCGTCGCATGTTTCTTCCACCTCCCAGCCTGAGATTCATTCATTCCAGATTTTCTGTACACATTAATCTTCAGTTGTGCGTTTTTGTCGTTATCAACAGGCGCACTTACAATTTGCACATTTTTCTCGCTCAGAATTTCCATGGGGGCGTCAATAGAAAAGTCGGTGATTACGATTGGATTAACGGGGTCTGCAAGACTTTCGGTGACTCCCACTGTTGATAAATACCCGGCGGCTGCAATCATTTCCAGGAAACCAGCTCCAGGTAAGATAATTTTGTTAGCCACCTGATGGTCATTCAAATATCCTAAATTGTCCAAAGCCAACGAATGCTGAAAAATGGTGACCCCGAGTTCATTCGTAGCCAGGGGTACTTGTTTTCCTAGCAAGGGATGCAGAATCTTGGTGTTGCATTTCAAAGTTCCAGGATCATCTATCCAGTTCAAACCAAAACTTTTGTCTTTGGAAAGGATAGGAGCGCAATTCAACTTTAGTGCGTGGATAGGGACCATCAAAATTTCTTCAGTTAATTTTAACTCCGTTGACATACAATTTCCCAAGACTGGAAAGCATTGTTACCCATTCGTCTTCGTTTCTTCTGATCGAGGGCAACCAGATGGCTTCTTGGGCATCGCTTGCAGACACATTCGTAAGTGACAATGCTAGGAGAACGGGAAGGGCACCGATTTCCAGAAAAGCGCGACATCCCGAATCAAAAAGAGTTTTCATTCCGGCAACAAAGTTGACATTTTCCCGAGCGTGGTTTTGCCAATATTGGGCATTTATGGTGCTGCCATCTTGAATAACTTTACCGTCTTTCCCGGAAACGTAAAAGCAGTTCGGTTTCTTGTAAGAAATCTTGGCAGCTACGGCCCCGAATTCTTTTACCATGCCGTCCATTGCCCGGGAGTGAAATGCATGAGTTGCGGCAACCCGTTGAGTTTTTATTTCTTTCTCAGTGCAATAATCACTGAAAATTTGCAAGGTATCTCGTTTTCCAGCCACGACAACTTCCTCACCCGAATTTATCACTGCGACATCTAACCAGTAATTTTCGTTTTCCTTTGTAAACGAATTTATAAGACTTCTGACGTTTTCTTCAGAAGATTTCACAGCCAACATTCTCCAGGTGGCAAACTTTGAATCAACCTACTCCGTTGGCAGACCAATTTCACCGCTTCTTCCACAGTCATAATTCCGGCGGCTACCGCTGCTGGAAATTCGCCAACACTGTGACCCAGGACATAGTCAGCTACGATTCCAAAGCTCTTCCAGAGTTCGAACAAACTGTATTCAATGCAAAAGATTGATGTTTGGCTGTAGAGTGTTTGATCCAAGCTGCTCAGTTTTTCGTCGCCAGCCAATAAGTTATTGTTAACAAGAACGTTGTCTTCGCTCCAAATTGCATCCAGTAAAGACACGCCTAATTCATCGCAGACAAGCCCAGTGCTTTTATCCAGAGCATTTTTGAATACAGGGTTGGTCAAATACAACTCTTTTGCCATTCCAATATATTGCGACCCTTGTCCCGTAAAGAGAAGAGCCACCAATGGTTTCTGCACACCTATTTTTCCAGAAATAAATCGTTTCTTCTCCAGTTGGGTTACCATCTGTTCTGAATCCCTTCCAACAACTGCCAATCGATGAGTAAGGTGCGCTCTCCCGGTATTGGCTACGTAAGCGACATCTTCAATACCACCATTCGAATGACTTTTCAATAATTGCAATATTTAGTGACCAGTTCGCTAAGTGCATTTTCCGTTTTCGCTGAAATTGTTAGCAAGTGTTGCGGACGGTGAAACTTGCGTTCTTGAGGTTTTTCTACCTTTGATAAAATTGGGGCTTCCTCCACCACAACGTGTACATTGGTTCCACTGATTCCAAACGAACTTATTCCAGCCCTACAAGGCTTCTTTGGATCTCGTTTCCAAGGCTGGGGCTGCAGTGGAATAAGTGCTAGAATCTCTTCCAGGTTAATGATTGGGTTCAACGTAGAAAAATTTCTGTGCGGGGGTATCATTTTGGACAATAGTATCAACCACCCCTTTCGGAGATAACGCGCGCTCACTTTATGAAGCGGTATACACACTTTTTAGATGTCTTTACTATATGAAGCGGCAAGCTACTTTTTTGTTGTTTCCCACTTTATGAACTGCTAAACTAACTTTTTTGTTGTTTCCCACTTTATGAACTGCTAAACTAACTTTTTTGTTGTTTCCCACTTTATGAACTGCTAAACTAACTTTTTTGTTGTTTCCCACTTTATGAAGCGCTAAACTAACTTTTTTAGTGTTTCCTACTCTATGAAGCGCTAAACTAACTTTTTTAGTGTTTCCTACTCTATGAAGCGCTAAGCTAACTTTTTGAGTATTTCCTATTTTATGAAGGGATAAATCAATTTTTTGGGTGTTTCTACCTGTGGGAAGCGCCAAATTAATTTTTAGTTGGTTCTACTTATAGCTTTCAGTTACCATGGCAAAATATAATATTTTTCTATTTTTTGAAAAATTTTAATCCATTTTGCGTTTTCATGGCAAAATTCAATATTTCGAGTTTCCATGAAGAATTAAATTTTCCATTGCTATGAGAAAAGTATTACTTTAAGATTATAAAATTATAAATGAAACAAATAATTTTTTACTCTGGCTCGCTTTCTGTAACGCGATGTTTTTTTCTGTCCCAAAAATTTTTGGGAGGAAAGTGACGATGGAATCTTGATAAAGGGCCTAAAGAGTGCCTAGAAATTAATAGCACAGATACCGCACAAAATTCTAGAAATTTGCCCATTGTGCGTATACAACAATGATGTTGTTTTTCGGTATTACAAATAATATTTTGAAAAACATTCGTATTCTAAATCGAGTTTACCAAGGTAATAGAAAAATAGTGCATATATGTCAATGGATGACCCCTTACCACACAAAGACTTTTCATGAGAGGTTATCGCAAATTGGTGACCATTTACATGGAAAGGATAGATAGATTTTCAACTTTTTTTTTCAAAAAATCCATATCTCCGAAACTACTTGTTATAACACAGTTGTACCTTATGACGCAGAAGGGGGTTCTTGGTTCCTGGCATATAAATTAACTGTAGGAAATTGGTATGGGTAATTGGAAATTTGGTAATTGGGTGAATCCTCTCGAAAACATAATTGGTATTTTGGATTTGATTGTTCTCACAATATGGGATAAATTTGGATTAGGATTTCTTGCATAGGTTTTTGGTAACAATCTCTCATTATGGGATAGTTTGGAAAGTAATCTCTTACTATGGGTTAGTTTGGAAATAATCTCTTATTATGGGATAATTTGGGAATAATCTCTTATTATGGGATAATTGGTTTACGTCGAAATTATGAAATGAATGTTGTCTCCATGTTTTTCCGTATGGGTAGTCTTACTCTCTAATTGTGATGAGAATTACAAATATTATAATGAACTTACATTACTGAACCCAATTTACAGTAGTTGAACAGTCTCGCAATTTTGGATAATGTTGGTAGTTTTATTTGTAGTCAGAAGTCAAGATTTTTCAGTTGAAAACACAAAACACATTTTAGAATATTTATCCTATGGTAAAACTAGCAGCGTAACAAACAAAAAGTTGGAGAGAAGATTGCAGTTGGAATTCTGATGATAACTGAGCTCTGCAGGCGGGTTTTGTTGTCAAGTGGTTCATGTCCACTTCGGATTTCTGCTCTTGCTTACTTTTAACATGACTGGAGTCAAGGGAATATAAAGAAAGAGTATAAATAAAGTAAATCTGATCTTTTGCTGGAGAATCTTAAGAAAAGATACTTTAGCATTGAAAAGATTAGTTTTTCCCTCTTGCTCTCGTCCCTTGGCTTTAGCCAATCCTACGCTAAGGGTTGAGGGCGGATCTTTAAGGGTAAGTGGAATTTCAAGTGCTTACTTGATCTTCGCTTCCTTTATCTGTCCGTTACTTTGCTTGGCTTACTTACAAAGTATTTTTTATTATATAAGTATAACTGCTATAGCTTATAGTATTGTAACACTACTGAACGGATTTTTATCATTGTTTCGGGAAAATGTAAATAAATTTCTAAAACTCAGCTACTGTGATGCAAAAATTACTCAGTGGTCAACTAAAAATTTTACAACTGTTTAAAGTTGCAAAAGTTACAATTGTAACCCATTTGTAGGCCACGGGTTAATGAATGAAAATGGAATATGGGTCAGTAGTGAGGTACATGGTAAATGTTTATGTTTGTTTTCTAGTTTTAAGAATGAATCGCTCATTTGCTTAAGCTAAGTGAAATTATAATAATGTTTTTGACTTACATGCTGTATACAATGGTTTATGTATTGATTGACTTGTATTTGTGAATGATGAAATGTATGAATGGAATTTTAGAAGTGAACTTTAGTTTTTACGCTATGACTAATGATAGTTAATCCTAAGTTGTTCTACTTTTATTTCCTGTGACACTATTATCGAATGACTACTGATAATTTATGTAATTTAATGTTAATATTCTCTGAATCATCACTTCCTTTCATTGTCGTCTAGTGAAAAGTATGTGTAGGAAATTTGGTATAAATAGAAGTCAATTGTAATCTGTTATCTAGTGTTGTAATAACTATTCAACTGAATGTTACTCTGCTGGTTTGAGGAATTAAATCATTACTCACGAAAGCCTTTCGTTGTTGCATAACAATTCTCATTCCGCACTCACATTACAACCATAAGAGCAATTTGGACTTGGTCCATGTCACCACATCAAAGTACTAATCATACTGTCTTTCCTGATTCGCATAGCCATTTACCATATACCACGTTGGTACCATCACTTTAGACGTCCTGCAGTTAACCCCTTCAGCGATACCAGCGACCAGCTCCAACCCTTACTAGCTCAAAACCAGATTTCGTTTTGCAATGCTAAGATGACTTTGATCAGTCCAGCCACACCGGCAGCACCTTCGGAATGCCCGATATTCGTTTTTACGGATCCGATAACCAGGGGCTCCTTTCTTCCTTCGGAGTAAGTGGATGCTATTGCGGAAACTTCTATTGGATCTCCAACAATTGTTCCAGTTCCATGTGTTTCTACAAAGCTAACGGTAGAGGGCACGACATCCGCATTTCTGAGAGCCTCCTTTATCACCATTTCTTGACTGGGTCTGCTCGGAGTTCCGAAACTGGCCGTAGTTCCTTCGCTACTAACAGCTGAACCCCGGACCAAAGCAAGGATCCTGTCCCCATCTCGGACTGCATCCGAAAGTCGTTTTAGAATCACCACCCCGCATCCCTCAGCACGTCCGAATCCATACGGCCCCGTAAGGTTTTCCGGGGCCGTCTAGCGGGAAGGGGTGCAGGAGGAGATTCACTCCGCCAGCCACTGCTAAATTGCATTCAGATTTTCTTAAACTGTCACACGCCAGATGGAGACTGACGAAAGACGAAGAACATCCCGACTCAGTGGCGATATTCGGACCGTTCAGCCCCAAACAAAAAGATATCCTTGCGGAAGTGGCGCTGTATGAATTCCCCAAGTAGATTCTGTGAGCTTCGCTACTGTGCACATTGCTTCTGAGCATTCTCTCGTAGTCAGCTGTCCATACACCAATCAAAACTCCGGTGTTACTCCCTTTAAGTTCGGCGGGATTTATTCCCGCATTTTCAAGACCTTCCCAAGCAACTTCTAGCAGCAACCGTTGTTGCGGATCCATGAAAGCAGCTTCTCGAGGACTGATCCCGAAGAACTTTGAATCGAACTCGTCGACCGGGCATTTCAAAAATCCCGCTTTAGTTCTCCGATATTCGGCATCGTCCTTATCGTCTGACTGAACTTCATTCCACCGATCAGCGGGTACCACTTGGATCGCATCTTTGCCCTCAATCAGCAAATTCCAGAATTCCTCAGCATTGTTGGCCCCGGGGTAGCGACAACTGAGCCCCACGATAGCCACGGAGTCTTTCAGTCCGTCAGTCTGATCTTTAGATAACGTTTCAACACTATTGGTGTTGATTGACCCATTTAGGATCCCGTTGTATCCTTTGAAAACTTCTCTGTGGTTTTCCTGAAAACAATTTTAGTCAATTAAAGTGTTCTTATTTTAAGTGCCATTCGTTTTCTAGCGTTTGGAACTTACAATGCGAGCAGTTATCTTTTCATGAAGATCTTCGTTGTAAATATTGAGCCACACTTGCGAAAGTACCTAAAGGGTTGCAAAATACGATCTTATTTCCATTTTCAATAATTATATACATAATAAACTGTTCTTATCTCTGTTGTTGCACCTCTGTAATAGATTTTTTGTTTTAAAGGTACATTATTAATGTCTTTAGTATATAAAAGTCTTACATCATAGGGCCGATTCCTTAACGTCTTCTTAGATCCCGAATTTTCCCACGATTTTTCGCCCTTTAGCTGGATGATCTTTACTCCGCTGTGAAACCTGTTTAGAAAAGGAAGAGAATTGATAAGTACCTACACTAAAATACCAAATCCGTAAATTATCATAACGTTCTGTGGTAAATGAATAGTGGTATTAGATACGATGTCATTGCGTTAAGCGGATATTTGTACGCATTTGAACAACCCCAAATATTATTGTGGCTTTACGTCAATAAGTAGCTAGGTATGTACCATCACAAAAAATGTAGGTGTGATGTTGGATAATGTGACTCTTTAATGGTTACATTTACGTTTAAATTAGGTACCTGCAACCATAAGGTGTTGTGATGTCTGTGTTCGTTCTCAGATATCATCATTCAATCATAATATCATCGGTTAGTGGACAAGTGCAAAAACTATCTACCTGTAACTTTTTATTGGTCATTATAACAGTTAGCAAAGGACTGCTTTTCTTCGTATGAAGAAGTAGTGGGAATTGGGAGCAAAAAGTAGACCTACTCTATTTATTCGTTTTTACTGTCTTTATGGGTCACACTTTGTAATTATTCTTGCCAATTAAAGTCGCTATTATTTCATTTACAGAAAAATATAAAAGTGTGCTTAAAATTGGCACATTTTGAAGAAAAAAAGAACCCTCGTTTGAAATGTTTTCATGGAGGCACTCCTTTTACTGACTTTGTACTAGAGAATAAATGAAATTAACCGACTATTTACATATCTGATACCCCAAAGATGTAATCTCATTAGATATCTACAGAAGGACGGAAAACTAGAGCAGCAATACATGCCATATCAAGACTGGTGTACCTGCTGTAACCTATAAGGTTGTCTCAATCGAAAATTTTTTAACCTAAGATTTCTGTTTTTCCAAATTATTTACTTCCTATTTCCATGGACTATTGATTCCATAGGTTGTGGTGTGGAATTTTTTGATTTTGTGGAATTTCCGTTATGGATTCCATGCAATATTTTTAACAGTAAAAAAATAACGCTGTGGTACTAAATTCCCCAAATTTAGCTCCACAACCAAAAACGCTGAAATTTGAAATAAAAATTTTCTCTTGAGGCAACCTTATAGAAGAATTAATATCGTTACACCAGCCTTGATGCAGTATTATCTTCTGTTGTCAGAGAGAAGATGAAGGTGCCGGTATGGAGCCAAAGGCTCCCACCGACACCTTGTACGGAACTGTTAGGGGACCGCCGACCCCTCTCTTGCGTTAGGGGTAGGCTGCACAGCGTCAGGCTGCCCAGCCTACACCTAGAGTAAGAGAGGATGTTTACTCGGCGGAGGGTTGAAGCATAATGAGTGTAGTAGACTAGAGTGAGCAAGAGAGTAGAGGCAAGCCGCGCTATGATTGGTTCCTCCCTAACTCCTACATAAGAAAGTGGAATGCAATATGAGTGTAAAGCTGCGCTATGATTGGTTGGAGGTTTTCCTCCCTAACTCCACCCTAGGCGCGTGCTGCATGAGTAAATGCAAGACGAATGTACACGAATAAGCAGAACGAATGTACACGAATCATAATATTTATTTACATATACTGATACAGGATGATGCAATACTACATATTATTCACTATATTCCAATACTACATATTATTCACTATATTCTAATACTACATATTATTCACTATATTCCAATACTACATATTATTCACTATATTCCAATACTACATATTATTCACTATATTCCAATACTACATATTATTCACTATATTCCAATACTACATATTATTCACTATATTCCAATACTACATATTATTCACTATATTCCAATACTACATATTATTCACTATATTCCAATACTACATATTATTCACTATATTCCAATACTACATATTATTCACTATATTCCAATACTACTTATTATTCACTATATTCCAATACTACATATTATTCACTATATTCCAATACTACATATTATTCACTATATTCCAATACTACATATTATTCACTATATTCCAATACTACATATTATTCACTATATTCCAATACTACATATTATTCACTATATTCCAATACTACATATTATTCACTATATTCCAATACTACATATTATTCACTATATTCCAATACTACATATTATTCACTATATTCCAATACTACATATTATTCACTATATTCCAATACTACATATTATTCACTATATTCCAATACTACATATTATTCACTATATTCCAATACTACATATTATTCACTATATTCCAATACTACATATTATTCACTATATTCCAATACTACATATTATTCACTATATTCCAATACTACATATTATTCATTCGTATACATACTACATTTCTACTCATTCTTACGAACGTTTTTTTCAAAAACTTCTTGAATCGGATCCACCGGTCGGTTTGCAAAACTCCAGTAAATGATGAATTTTTCAATTAGGTAAGGCACCTCGTCAATATTGAAATTTATGTACAGCTCCTTCTTATCCCGAACTGTTGATCTTCTGATGTGGATGAATGTGCTTCCATCATCATGTTTTCGGTAGTAGCAGCTGGGGCGGGTTTCCTCTACTTTCTGTTCCATCGTGTGTCCAGGGAGAGAGTGAAACGGAGTTTGCACCGGGGCGAAGTAATATACACTACCACTTCCTTCTGTAGCGAAATTTCTTTATCTTGGGTATGTAAACAGGAGCCGACCAACGCCATGAACGTTTCTTTGCAAAGTGGGGGTACAACTTTTCAATAAAGGCTTGAGCTTTCCTGTAATACAAAATAAATATTAAATATATTCTTATGTATAGAATGTATTATTTTAAAATCACTTTGTTCCGTATATTTCGGCACAGAAATAGTTGTATTGCTTTTCATTTTCTATTTCTTGGGGATCCACAGGGTGATGCTGAAATGACAATTCCTTGTAGTGCATATTCCACACAAAATTGGTGATTTTTTCAATAGGTACTTTGTCCATGGGATCTTTAAAGCTGGGATGAGGCACCTTACGAAGGTCGACATCGAACTCATCGAAACTTGAAAAAATTGGTTTGGAGGCAGCCAATTTCGTGGTCGGGAAGGACTTCTTCGAAAACCGCTTTGGTATATTGATAATAACATAAAATGGCAGGATCCAACTTAAGAAAATTTGCCCACTTGACACCAATTTTCGCCAAACAATCTTTTAAAAGGGAATCAGTGGGAGGGTCGTCTTTTTCATCATCTCCAAAGCACAAACACTTTGTTGGGATACTAGGACTATGATAGGTGTCCCGAAAAAAACCACAATTGAACTATATGATTCTTAAAAAATCTAAACTCAACGAGGACAACCATGATTAGTTACACTTTAGCTTTTGGTGAGAGATGCAGTCTAGAAAAGTACTCCGTATACGTGAATTCGATTTGAAGGACATACGATGCGATACTTGTGGGCTGGAATGGTTACAGCGAGAGCACGATGTGCACCAACTATTTGTGCTGGAGAGAGGGGATCAAATCTGTTTAGATTGCATGGACAGCGAAAGAAGGAACGGCTGCTCTTTTAACTATAAAGACTATATGCACTGGACTCCGGTAAGTCATTCCTATAATGGGTCGCTGCAAGCTTGTGAATAAAGAAACTGTGAGCCCGTACGGGCTAAAATGTTGTGATTGTGACTTTCGTTGGCTCAAATTGGCAGAGTCACGAAAGCTTGCCACTATTTACGAGTATGAAGAAAACAATGGAAAATCATATAAAACTTGTTCTTCTTGTTTTACTGTTAAGGAACTAAAGAAGAGTAAAAAAGTGCAAAGAAAAGATACAGTCATGCTTGGGGTTGGGAAAAGAGTGGAAAGAGGTTGAAGGTCAGTCGTCTGGATATTACCAAGACACTGTACCTAAATCTTTTGATACAGATAATACAGGACAAGAAGCTAGGCGAGCAATCGTCAGCAAGAGCAAGAAATTTGAACTTTATGGCCCTCTCTTCTTAGACTTGTGCATGCAAGGGCGATTTATAATAAATAACTGTGACTTGAAATTAAAACTAACAAGAAGCTCTGATGATTTCTACATTTGGACAAGTGAAGCTAAAGTTGATAAAACAAAGTCTCCATATAAAGTTCAGATATTAGAAGCTGCATTCTATGTACAAAGACATACACTTATGCCTGCTGTATATAATGCAATACAACAAAAACTTAATAGAGAAGCTGCTCGTTACTTTATATCACGAACAGAAATAAAGTCATTCACTATATCCAAAGACCTTTCAACCTTCACCGCAAGCAATATAATAGCAGGACAACTACCACAATTGTTCATTGTGGGTATGGTTCTCACGGATGCGTATGCAGGCGACATTACGAAAAATCCATTTGATTTTCAAAGTTTTGACTTGAGTAATATATCTGTAAATGTTGATAATGAGTCTTCTCTCTATAAGCAACTAGACAAGCAGGCAGCTGGAGAACATGGGAATGGCCTTACCCTATCCAATTTCAAGAATGGTTTTTTCTTCCTAGTGTTTGAACAAATTTCTACAAGCGTTGGTGGCCTTCTTAAGCCAGAACGAAAGGAAAATCTTACACTACAGTTGAATTTTAAGACAGGCTTGAAAGCCTCCATCACAACTATTATATTTTCCCAATACCAAAATAATCTATTTATAGATAACAACAGAACTGTTACTACTGATGCACTAATATGAATACCACTCAGCTTAAGGAAAAATTGTTAATAATTAAGAATAGATTTAAGCTAGCCTACGCTGATGTAGTGCCTAGAAATCATCTCGTTGTAAATACCTATCCTAGCATTTATATTATCAATTGCTGTAATTATGGATCAAAGGGGAAACATTGGCTTGCTCTATATGCACAGTCTAAAGATAGATTGTACTTTTTTGACCCATTAGGCCGTCTGCCCAGTTATTATAACATTAGTATACCTAAAGCTGTATATGTTAATATAAGGCAACTCCAAAGCAACGAATCTACTTTATGTGGAGCCTTTTGCTTGTACTTTCTATACCATGTTAATTTTATGAGTGCTGGAAATGTTATGTATAAATTCTCCAATGATGTAAACCATAATGATGTCATTGTTTCTCAATTCTTGAACTTAATAAAATGAATTACCGGTAATAGTATCGCATCATTATTTTTTTCGCACTACTCAAAGATGGTTCGCTACTACAAACGGCTGATCAATAGGGTATGTTTGCATATTACATCATATAAAGGCATATTACTGAAAGCATATTTATATTGCAGTACATGTGCGTGGTTGGTAACTGCAACTTCAACCACAACGGGGCAAATGAGAGCTCATTCCTTTGAAAAGGTAAAACAATAATTTATTGCATTATTTACAATATTTACATTATTTTAATTTCATTTCAGCATGAATGTCAAAACTGTGGACTAAAATTTGAAAAAGTGGAACGTCACCGACCCCATCAGCAAGTAGGTCATGGAGACCTATTACTGGAACCATTTTTTGAGTATGCAACTGCTCATCACGACAGACTCAAATCCTACAGAACATACGACGTAAAAGGTACTCTCAATCTGACTGAAATTTTTGAAAGGTTAGAGCCGCACGTCAAAAGAATTCTAAAGCTCTCCTTGACTGAGAACCATGGAATTCGTGTAAATTTTGTTTCCTACATTAAACTCTACCAGCCTCAAATGGATATATATAAAGATAAACATTTCCCAACACCTGATTTCACACTTATTCATCCTAATTTCATTGACGATATTTACCAATTAGCTTTACAACACCAAGTAGCTTGTTTAGAGGTGTTCACTGAGGACGGCTCTGGTTGGACAGTTGTTGACATTTTAAACTTTGATGTAAACCCAGGAAAATATACTCCCCTTACTGCTAAAGGCTACCTACCTTTACCTCCCCAATTTCAAAAGAAAAAGGGACTGATTAATATCGCAAACAAAGATGAACTGTGCTTTGCTTACTGCATCACAGCCAGATTTTTTCCTGTAAACTCAAATCGTATGAGAGATAAAATTAAACCCTCTAATTACGTTCATTTTCTTCCTAATTTTGATTGGTCAATGCTAAAATTCCCTGTCCCTATTTGCAACCTTACTAAATTTGAAAATGCTAACAATTTAAGCGTAAACATGTATCATTACGATGATAATACTATTTTCCCTGTTGTCATAACAAAGAAAATTATAGACAGAAGTAGGCATGTTGATCTTTTGGTAATTGAAAAGGATGATTGCAGGCATTATGCTTTAATAACTAACATGTCAGCCTTCCTTGGTAACGACCAAGTTAAATATGACGTATGCAGATACTGCCTTTGCAAAAGAACTACAGCTTCAAAATTAACTTTACATGAAAGGAAATGTAACAAGGACATTATTGAAGATATTATTGAGGAGGTTAGTGATGATTCGGAGGTAGCAGAAGATAGCGACAGAGATTCGGATTATGATGACGAGATTGGGTGGAAAGAGCCCGAGGAGGAAGAAAGGCCTGATAATAACGATGAAACTTTTATTGCGTGTCGTTATTGCAAAGATAAATATAATCCAATATCTCCTTTACAAAGACATGAAAACATGTGCTCTGCAGTTAGAGGCCCGGTCCTTCGATTCCCTAAGGAAGCATTCATGTACTTTAAAAAATATGGTCAGCTTCTCACTGCAAGTTCCATTGGATTTGCAGACATTGAAGCTTTCCTAGTTAGACAAAGATCCCAATTCAATGCTACTGGTAATGTACCCACTACAGTTGTCTTAGATGAACACATTGCTTGCGCTGCAGGCTATGTTATTGTATCGGAAGACGATATTGAAAGCTTTGCACTTTTTGATGCAAAAGACCCCATTGAGAAAATGCTAATTGCCCTTTTGGCGGAAGCAGACAAATATTTAGAAAAGATTAAACAAAATGAAGAAATGAAAATGACCCCTGCAGATCAACTCGCTTTTGAAAGTTCCACACATTGCGCGGCATGCAATATAAAGTTTAATCCTAAAAAACTACCTAATTTTAATCCCGAAAAGCCAATTGTTTTGCGGGTAGCTCATCACAGCCATTCGGATCAGACATTCCAAGGCAAAAAATACAAGGCTTCCAGTTTTGTATAGCGCTGCATTATGCAATGAATGTAATTTACAGGTAGCTTATAAAAAACAATTATGGGTGTTACTGCATAATTCCACTAGGTATGATTTTAAACACATTGTACAAGCAATAAGTCCTTCCTTCATTAAAGACATGAAGGTAGAAGTGCTGGCCAAATCCAAAGAACACTTTCTAAGCATTACCATAGGAGGCAAGTTGAGACTAACTGATAGCATTCACCATCTAAAGTCCTCAATTGAAGTTCTAACTTCAAATCTCAGGAAAAGTGGTCTTGATAAATTTAAATACACTAGTACATACTTTAAAGACCTACCCTCGGCTGATTTGGATGATGTTATCAAAAAGCAACCCTTTCCTTATTCTTATTTAACAAACAAAGAGGTCTTTAAGGCAAAATGCCTTCCTCCTCGAAAATACTTTTACAATGATCTAAATCAAACTGATATTTCTGATGAAGATTTTAACCATGCTCATAAATTATGGAATATTCTTAAATGTAAAACCTTCAGAGACTTTACCAGAGCATACCTAATAATTGATATATTATTATTAGCCGATACATATATGAGCTACAGGGAGAAAATGATAAATTTTTTTCATCTCGACCCGACTTACAGCTTAACTGCATCCGCATTTAAGTGGCAAATCTTTCTGTACCGCTCTAGGGCAACAATAGATTATATTAAAGACATGGATATGTACTTAATGGCTCGCGGAGCCCTTAAAGGAGGCATTTGCGCTTCCAACCAGCGGTTCGCAAAATCTAATTACAAAGATCTACCCGGTCACGATCCCAATAAACCTGAGAGAGGAATTATGCTCATTGATCAAAATTCAATGTACCCAAATCAAATGTTGAGATGTCCAATGCCTAAAGGTAACTACAAATTCCTATCAGAAAATGAATGCATGGATTTTGATTTAACTAAACTCGGCTCTACGCCAGGTACAGGCTATCTACTAACCGTAGATATAGAAATAGATGATCCACTTATGGTAGCATATCATTTTTTACCCCTATGCCCTGAGAAAATTAGTGTTGATGTGACTGATTACTCTGACTATCAGAGAAAATTAATTCGTCAAGTAAAATTGAAAAACGTACATGCCGCTAAAAGATTATTGCTCACCTTCTTCCCTAAGCACAATTACACAGTCCACCACCAACTACTGCGCTACTACATTAGCAAATCAATTAGAGTAACAAAGATTCGCAGAATTCTGCAATTTTCAGAAGAACCTTTCATGGCAGATCATGTATTAGATCTCCTACATTTAAGGAGAGATGCTACATTTGAATCTGAAAAGTTCTTTTGGAAAATTCTTGTAAATTCCCTTTTCGGAATTACCTATTTATCCCCTGAAGCTTTTGTGAAAGTTCTCTTCTGCTTTAATGCAGAAATGTGCGAACGCCTCCTAAGGAGGTGCACTTATAAAGATAAATACATTGTTAGAGGAAGAAATGATATGAGTATTTTTGAAATGCAGAAAAGTACTATCATGTATGCTTCTGCTATTTTAGTGGGCCATTGTATTATGGACAGCGGTAAAAAACAATTATATGAGCTGTACCATGATGTTCTCACACCTCATTTTAATAATAGAATAAGGCTTTTGCAATGCGACACGGACGGACTACTTCTTAAGGCTGAAGTGCCACCTGGAAAGACAATGATTGACATGCTAAAAGGGCTAGATAAACATATGGACTTTTCTGATATACAGCCAGGGTCATACTTTGAGGAATTGCGAAATCCTGCAACTAAAGGCGAAGCAGGAAGATGGTCTATGGAGTTTAAAGGCGAAAGAATTTTAGAAGCCTGCTGCTTAAAAATAAAACAGTATGCAGTGCTATTAGAAAGCGAAAAGGAAGTACTGAAATCAAAAGGGTTAAACAAGGGAGCACTAAAGTACATAAAGTATAAGAGTTTTAAAAACACTGCATTAAAATGCAAAGTAAAGTACTGCAAAATGGCACTAATAAGATCCCATAAACAACAGCTATTCACCCTTGTAGTTAAAAAGATGGGTCTCAACCCATTTTCTGCTCATAATTATCTATGTGCTGATAAAAACAATACTAGACCTTTCGGCTTTAATTTTCATCTTGACAATCAGATAGAAGATGAGGTTTACCCTGATGAAATGGTCTCTAGTGAAGAGGAAGATGATATAAACACGGTACAAGATAGAAATCAGCTAGTGCAGATTTAGTCATGGCCTTCGATGCAAATTTGATTTGGCCTTATTCGCTAATAATCTCTGGGAGCTCAGGCTCTGGAAAAACTAATTATATTGTAGAATTAATTAAAAGAAGAAGAGAAATTCACGGCGTTGAAATTGAAAAAATTTATTATGTGTACAGCCAATGGCAAAAACTGTACACAACTATAAACGATGAGAAAGTAATTTTTATGGACTCTATTACCGAAATTCAAGCTATGATTGAATCTAACGATCCTAGGCTTTCCTATTCTATAATTATCTTTGATGATATGATGTGCCTTTCAAAAAGCAATACAACGACTTTCTCGTCAATTGCTTTGTGAATTACAGCCATCACTTAAATTTTTCCTTAATTCTCTTTTTGCAAAACAGTTTTGCAAAGAATCTTAAGGAAGTCTCAATAAATGCGAAATACCTACTATTAGGTATGTATCCCCGAGATCGAAAAAATTGGAATGCAAATATTCCCAAAGAACTATAAGCACCTAGAATATGCCTACGATTACTGTATGAAAAAGCCTTACAATTTCTTATTGGTAGATTTGACCCCTACTACTCCGAAACTTTGTAGAATTCGGAGTAGTATATATCCCGATGAAGCCATAGTCTTCACCCCATTATAATGGAGAAGGTTCAAAGCGAAACAGAGTTCCTAAAGCTCCTAGTATGCAGTAAACCCGCAGCCCGTATTAAAATTTTAAAATCAGCAAACCAAGTCCAACTAGAAGCCATAGCTGAATGTACGTATAATTAATAGCGATATAGATGATATAGTTAATAAACATAAGCCTAAGTTTAAGCGATTTTTAAAAATTAAGTTTACTGCAGCTAAGTTAAAAAACTTTTTTGTTAAGCATCCTCACTTTGTAATAGCAATAGTAAGTAGTATCCTTGCAAAGATTTTAGAACAAAGTATTCTGTCTGTATGCAGTCATGGCTAGAATGTATAGATTAATTCCTGCAGCTCAATACAACATCAACAAAGACATTGAAATAGAAGAACCAGAAGATAAAATTAAAGATATTCTAAAATTTGTAAGCCCTAATAAAAAGGGCAGATGCGAAAGACTATTGTTAAGTCTAATGCAAAGTAGTAAATTTAGCTGGAAAGATAATGGGGAGATTGTTTTCAATAATATTTCGGCACCTAACTCTCATGTTATTGACCTACTCTTGTTTGCCACTAAAAGCTTCCCTGTTAAAAATGTCAATATACCAGGATTGGATATGTTTATAAGCGCTATTAAGGAATGTAATACTCCGAAAGACTTGCTGTCAGGTCAGTTTAAAGGCATGCTGGAGAAACCAAAGTCCCAGTGGAAATCTTTTGGTCTATATTGAACGTTTAGGGAAGATGAAACCATTCCTGACTATGAAGGAGTGCATGGACGAATACGAGACTATTTTGACGGAATGGTAAGCGTTTTAATTGATAATAGCATTGGCATACATGGTAATGGCATATTATAGTGTAATTAACGATAATTTGTAGGGTTCAGCATTACAAGAGATCAGGTGGTGCGAGCCTAGAACTTCCGGTAGACTTGGATTCCCGTTTCAATCAATGGCTAAGCACTGTTCGTCTCAGCGACAAGGAATGTGTGGAGAACAAGTGGACAGAAAACGAAGCGTATTTCCGTGAAATGCAAAGGTATGCTTATTAAACAAAGTTTTAAATGTTATTAACTATTATACATGAATTCTTTTTCTGTTTAATTGCAGGAGGAC
>CM036943.2:864119-1195119 GCA_020352615.2 Yoshiicerus persimilis
CAAAACCGATTAAAAGCCCATTTGGCTTTTAGAGCCCAGTAAGAGCGCATTAAAAGCCCATTTGGCTTTTAGAGCCCAGTAAGAGCGCATTAAAAGCCCATTTGGCTTTTAGAGCCCAGTAAGAGCGCATTAAAAGCCCATTTGGCTTTTAGAGCCCAGTAAGAGCGCATTAAAAGCCCATTTGGCTTTTAGAGCCCAGTAAGAGCGCATTAAAAGCCCATTTAGCTTTTAGAGCCCAGTAAGAGCGCATTAAAAGCCCATTTGGCTTTTAGAGCCCAGTAAGAGCGCATTAAAAGCCCATTTGGCTTTTAGAGCCCAGTAAGATCGCATTAAAAACCCATTTGGTTTTTAGAGCCCATTAAGAACCCATTTAGCTTTTAGAACCCACTATAAGCCCATTTAGCTTTTAAAGCCCATTAAAGGCCTATTTCGCTTTAAGGTCCCATTGAGAGCCTATTAAGAGCCAATTTGATTTTAGTAAGAGCCGTTTTAGTTTTCAGAGCTCATTAAGATCCCAATCTGCTTTTAGACCCCATTTAGAACCTATTTAGCTTTAAGTGCCCATTTAGAGCCTATTTAGCTTTAAGTGCCCATTTAGAGCCTATTTAGCTTTAAATGCCCATTTAGAGCCTATTTAGCTTTAAATGCCCATTTAGAGCCTATTTAGCTTTAAATGCCCATTTAGAGCCTATTTAGTTTTAAGTGCCCATTTAGAGCCTATTTAGCTTTAAGTGCCCATTTAGAGCCTATTTAGCTTTAAGTGCCCATTTAGAGCCTATTTAGCTTTAAGTGCCCATTTAGAGCCTATTTAGTTTTAAGTGCCCATTTAGAGCCTATTTAGCTTTAAGTGCCCATTTAGAGCCTATTTAGTTTTAAGTGCCCATTTAGAGCCTATTTAGCTTTAAGTGCCCATTTAGAGCCCATTTAAAGCTCATTTAGTTTTAGAGCCCATTTAAAGCTCATTTAGTTTTAGAGCCCATTTAAAGCTCATTTAGTTTTAGAGCCCATTTAAAGCTCATTTAGTTTTAGAGCCCATTTAAAGCTCATTTAGTTTTAGAGCCCATTTAAAGCTCATTTAGTTTTAGAGCCCATTTAAAGCTCATTTAGTTTTAGAGCCCATTTAAAGCTCATTTAGTTTTAGAGCCCATTTAAAGCTCATTTAGTTTTAGAGCCCATTTAAAGCACATTTAGCTTTAGAGCCCATTGAGAGCCCATTTAGTTTTCAATGCCCATTAAAAGCCTTTTTGCCTTTCCATCGAGAGCATATTTAGCTTTTAGAGCTTATTAACAGCCCAATTAGATTTTAGGGCCTATTAAGAGCCTGTTTGGCTTTAGAGCCAATTAAGAGCACATTTAGTTTTCAGAGCAAATTAAGAGCCCATTACGAGCCCATTTAGCTTTTAGAGCCCATTACGAGCCCATTTAGCTTTTAGAGCCCATTACGAGCCCATTTAGCTTTTAGAGCCCATTACGAGCCCATTTAGCTTTTAGAGCCCATTACGGGCCCATTTAGCTTTTAGAGCCCATTACGAGCCCATTTAGCTTTTAGAGCCCATTACGAGCCCATTTATTTTTTAGAACCCATTACGGGCATATTTTGATTTTAGAGCCCAATAAGAGCCCATTTAGTTTTCAGAGCCCATTAAGAGCCCATTTAGTTTTAAAGCCCATTAAGAGCCCATTTAGTTTTTATTGCTCCTTAAGGGCATATTAAAAGTCCATTTAGCAAAAAGTACTCTAACTGGACCACATCTCGTCAAAAACTGTGATGTGATATCTCATCGCTGGTCCAGTGTGAAGTCCAATTTGAAGATGTGGTCATATCGGTCAACCCATTCCAGAGTGTCGATTGTCCCGTAAATGCCATAAGCCGTAAAAGGGCGTAAATACGGCATGCCGTAGCGTGCTACTTTTTGTCACCTTCACCCCGACTTTTTCTCACCGTCACCTCAAAATCGACTTTTTATCACCTTCACCTTCACCTCGACTTTTTATCACCTTTAACCTTCACCTCGACTTTTTATCACCTCAAAACACCTCACCACTTCTCACCACTTACCACGACTTACAGCGCTATCTCACTCAGCTCACTGGATAAAGGTACGTAGTCGAACAGCCGAATGGTACATAGCCAAACAGCCGAACGGTACATAACCGAACAGCCGAACGGCAATTTTAGAGGTGGGATCCAATCGAAAAATTTAAAAACACTAAATTTACTGAAAACGAGGTTTAAAATATAAATCCACCCTTTTCCAACAAAATTTCGATATGTGCGACAAAAGGCAACCATTACGCGACACAAAAATCTGGAATCTCAAACTATTCCACAAAATAACTTTGTGCAGTCAACAAAAATTATTTTCACAAATTTAAAAAATTGAATTTACAAAATTTCGAAATACGCATTTCAATTTTCAAATATTAACATTCAACTTTTCAATTCACTTTCAAAATTTGCAATATAAGTTTCAAAAATTTTCAATCTAAATTTTTCAAAAATTTGCAATCTAAATTTTTCAAAAATTTGCAATCTAAATTTTTCAAAAATTTGCAATCTAAATTTTTCAAAAATTTGCAATCTAAATTTTTCAAAAATTTGCAATCTAAATTTTTCAAAAATTTGCAATCTTAAATTTCAAAAACTTGCAATCTAAATTTCAAAAATTTGCAATCTAAAGAAGTCTAACGTCTTGCGGATTTTTACTGGGCCCAATGAAAAGCAATGAGCGCATGTACTTAGGACGACCAAACTTTTTTGGGAGATAGATTATCTTTAGAATACATGAGCAGCTAATTCGAAATATGGTTTCTTTTGTTTAGGATATAAAAAATTTTCCGTGAGGAGACTTTTGCTATTTAAACAAAATGGGTTTACTTTGACACATGAAAAGTGATGAAGCGCATAACTTAAAACTACTGAAAAAATATGGGGGGAATCCATATTTTTTCTTAAGTCCGTAACTTTGGAAACTCTTAACTCCGGAACTTTAAAAAACATAAATATGGAGACCCCTTTTTCTTTGCAAATTCGTAACTGCATAAAACTGTACAATTGTGGCGTCAAGGCAACATGGTTGGCATGGTTGTTATCGTTTCAAGCTGCCTTGTGTGGCTTGTAAGATTTTACGAACCTACCGCTACGATTTCGATGCGCAACTTCGTAAGTGACTTCGTAACTTATTCTCCGATCTCTTTCCATAGCAACTTTTACGGATTTTACGAGATTGTCCGTAAAGTGCGCGAAGTTACGGAGTTTCCGGAGTTTCCACGGTTCCGGACTTAAAACTTAACAAAAAGGAGGACCCCCTATGTGTTCTATAATTCAGACTTTTTAAAACCTATTTAGAAGTTTGTGGAAATATGTTCTCTTTAGTTTGGAAGATATTGTATTGTATTGTATTTATTTATTAAGTCCCTAAGAGCTTTCGCCCATGGACCATTAATTTAAAATTACCTTACAAAGATTTTCTTGGATTTTGCCCCCCTATCTCGCAGGACAGGAGAGGACTTAACTCTAATACACTAAGGGGTTTCCTACCTGAATACCCTTTCAGCTGGGTGGTCCACACCACCCTGAACCAAAAGTCCTTATAACTATACGGATTTATTTATACACAGAAATAAAATACGATATAAATATGTCGGGATCAAAGGTCGTAGAATTAGCACTTCATGTTTCAAGTCGGGCATTTTTGCTGAGTATGTGTGCGCTTCAGTCGAGTCAGCGCTTTTGTTGTCGCCTTGCAGGCTGTGCATATATTTATCCAATCTATTCTATAGAAATAAAACTTATTAGTATTATACAGCAATTAGGTTTATCAGTTCAATGCAAATTCTTTTCATTTCCTGCTCTTTGCTACTTGCATCTCATAAAATAATAAATCACAAATATTCAACGGGTTAAAAACCTCCATCAAATGTAGGTTACACCATTTACAATTTGTGTTGGTGTTACGTGTACAGTTGGCACATTCATTGCATTCCACGCATTCCATTAAATACAACATTTCCTAACTATTTCTAAATTACCGAATAAAAAATGACTTTACGTCAAAAATACGTAAGTTGCACTGAAAGCTAACAATAGATATTAAGTAAAATAAAAACGCTCCTTATCTTAATTGTGCGAATCTATCTTCTCCACTTGACCGTCCTTGTTAACCCTGTACATTTGCTTGGATCCATTGACATCTGCTGTTAATATTCCACTCCGCAGGTAAATCGTGATGTTAGGGCTGCCTGATTTTAGTAGTTTTCCCGTGTCCCGTAACAGTTTTTCCTCTCTGGCTTGCTTCGGTGTTTTCTCCGGATCTATGTACACGTCCTTGAAGTTGTCCTTCTCTCTTAGAATTTTTTTTAATGCTAGTATTTTAAACTTCTCAGTAACTTCACGACTATAGGTCTTGGCCCTTCCAGTGTTTTCCCATCTCTATTTGCTTCACTCCAATTTTTTCAAAAAGATTAACTACTTTTTTCTCGGTTTCGCTTGCGTTCTCACTCTCGTCTTCTTGTATGCCTACAATACGAACGTTCATTTGAATCAGATCTCTTCTCAAAATTTCATTACTCTCGACGAGATTTTGTTTTTTCTTTGTCAATTCATCAAGGTCGTCTTTTAATTGTTTTACTTTTTCTATTCCCTCTTTCCGCCCTTTCTTTCCTTCCATTTGATTTCGATATACACGAAGTAACTTGTCGTCAGTAGAGAGTTTCTTGAATTCTTTTTCTGTCGTGTCAGTTCTTCCTCTTTTCTTTTCATTTGCAACTCCACCTTTGCCTTACGCTTTTTCACTTTCTGAATTCTGATTTCTGAATTTTCTGAATTCACTTTTTTTACTGGCTTTCTTTTCTTAGGAACTAATGTGTGTCTACTTTCCGAAGGTCCCATTGTGCTTATATAATTTATACGTACTGTGGATAGTGTAATAAAGCTCAATTGTACTACTCAACTAGCTGCGGGAGCTAACTAGGTCAATGTGTTTCACTCTCACTGTCTCAATTGCAACTCCAGTTTGGAAGATATTCCAAAAATAGATTCTAAAACTGGGTTTTTTTGAAGTATACTTAACATCTATGGTACTAAATGGCTACCATAGATTAATGCAGTCTTGCTTGAGCATTGGCAGAGTGTAGACCTAACAGTTTTCCTCTGCGCGAAGTACACCTGCTCTAGCTAATACTACTCAGTACTCTTACTTGTAGTTAATGCATAGTACTTCTACCTACTTGCCATTGGTATAGTTTTGACTTAAAAATAAGTATCTAAATCTCTTAATGGTAACACTTGGTGGGCGAAAACGAAGAAAGTTATCTAGTGGTAGTAGCCCTGAAATCATTTCCCATAAAAAAGTGACAATGCCAATAGACAAAAGGGACCTGCTGGAATTAAGAAACGACATTAGAGATGACCTGGGCCAAATTTCACTAAACCTCAACTTAATCATGACAACTACAAGTAATTGTGTACAAGTTTACAAGTTTCTGTTTCATGAAAGAAATTACAACTTGTCAGTATGACAACTGTATTTAAGTTGTAAATACAAGTCGTCGGCGGGAATTTGTAAAATACCGTTTCATAAAAATGAAAACTGGACAAACCGATGTAGCATTGTCATACAAACCCGACAAATCTTAAAAGGTCAATCATCTATAAATTGTAATTATCCTTAAATATAATTTGTAATAAAATCGTACTGGAAAAGTGAATCACTGATTATTTAAGACAATTGACTTTTGACTTTGTTGAGGTAAATTCACAAAATTGAAATAATTATTAAATAGATGTAGTAGATTTAGTTATAATGTATGAACCAATCATATATGAACACCTCCGCTCTTTGAACTAAAACGAACTAGTTTATTCATTAAATTTATATTAGAATACAAGCAACAAAGATTATGTATTTCAGCAGCAGCAGTGATAGTGAAGAAGAAGTAGAAGTAAGACGGCCAAGAATTTTTTGAGAAAGAGTAAATTTTCATCCTGTGGATGATTTCACGTTTAAGGAAAAGTATAGAGTATCTCGAGAAACATTTAATGCTGTCCTATCAAGAATTCACACCAATCTGGACAATCAAACCAGACGAAGTGGAGCACTGACAGCCGAGCAACAATTAAAGATAGCTATGCACTGGCTAGGTTCTGGTAGCCAATTTTACACTGTGGGTGATATGCACGGTGTCAGCAAAGCCACAGTGCATTGATGTGTCCGTAAAGTAACCACCACAATAGTTGAAAATCCATTTAGAGAAGAAGTCCGCTGGCCTTGAGAAGAATTGCAGCAGAGTTCAGAACGTACTGTGAAGTTCCACAAGTTGCCGGATGCATTGATGGAAGCTTGATTTCAATAGATGCTCCTACTGAAAATGAAGCAGCCTATGTGGACAGACATAACAATCATAGTTTAAATTGTATGTTTGTCTGTGGACCAAATCTACAATTCTACTTTGTGAATGCAAACTGGCCCGGAAGTGTCCATGATGCAAGAGTGCTAAGAAAAAGCAGTTTATTTCAAAGATGGGATTCTGGATGGCGGCCCTTTCCTAATGGAATATTGTTAGGAGGCAGTGGCTATCTTTCACTAAACTGGCTTCTTACTACTATCGACCCTGGGAATACAAATCCAGTTCAATTACAAAGATACTTACGTCGCCATAAAGTAACCAGAAGACTCGTTGAGTGCTCTCTTGGAATACTCAAAGAAAAATTTCCAAGCTTAAATTACTTACGTTTACAACCAAGAGTTGCGGCTTACGTTATTTTGACATGCGCTACTCTGTATAACATGGAAAATCGGATTACAGGATTTGGAACTGTAGAAATTCCAGTAATAAATGGTATTTTAAACTGCATTAATTAATACACGATTTTAAAAACTAGTATTAAAATAAAAATAAATTTTGCCAGATGAAGCAGAAGCAGAAATTGAACCCGCGGAATTACAAGAACCCGCAATAAATAATGTGAACTTGTCTCCTAAAGAAAATCTCAAGCAGTTCGTGGAAACCCATTTCTAAAAGTAGTATTAATTGAAATTCATAGTTGGGCATTGTTCAAAAATGTTTATTTTACTACTTAGTATTATATAAGTACGCTAACTTTATGGTAGACATAATTGTTTTGAAATATTAAAAGCGTTACCTATATAATAACAAATAGTAAGCTGTTTTATAGGGTTAAATGTTGCGCCTCTAATAGAGAAATCTGTAAATCTGTTTGAAATAAGATAGTAATTCTACGCATTTAACGCATTATGGTTAATTTAATATTATAAATCTTATTTTATGGTGAACTGGATTGAACTTAAATTATTTTTGCATAGCCAGCTGCACAAGTTCTTTGTCATTCCCTCATGTATATGCGTTTAATTGACACGGAAAGATATATGTAGCATGGAATTCATTTACTCTGTCATTGTGTATTCACCATTGTTTACAGATTCTTCTTTAGCATGTCTATGTCGCAGTAATTGCAACCTTTAACTGAGCTTCAGCTACAAAGTTTAAACACAGAACTCTTCTTACCGTGTCCATTAATTTATGCTAAATTCTTTATTTTGTGTAAGCAACACCTGCGTTTACAGTTTGCATTGTTATAATTACTTTTCTAATTTAATATTTACTGTAGCCCGGTCATCAGTTATGACCATCATGTTTTACAGAAGAAAAATCACGTTACTAAAAGTGAGTTTTACAATAATTGTAGTTTGGTAAATTCTTAATAGGAGTTACACGTATGGTAAACAACAAGTGATACATAACATATTATTTTTGTGAGCATTCTACTGCAGTGACATTATGTTATTATACATTATTATTTGTTATCGAGTGAAACCATTGAGTTCAACAAACTATTTCCAATTTGAAAACGTATTTATTAAAATTAACGCAAAGAAACTATATAATTTAATTGTGTCTGTGAAGAATAGTTTAAAATATGGAAACAACATTCAAACTTGGTACAAATACATTTGCGTTTGATTACTTAGGGTGACTACCAGGGACATTATAAGTTGATGCCATAAATGTTTTTGTAATTGCTGATTCAGACAATCCTTTTAATTTTTCCGTCTCGTGTAATTCAATGGCCTTTGTCATGTTATCCAACTTCAGGGCCTCGATTTGGAATTTCAATTTCTCCTTCTTCAAATTATTCAGTTCTTGATCAAAATTGGACGATAATGTTAACGTTTTTTATAGTGAACTGGATTCAACTGCACAAGTTCCTTGTCATTCATTCCCTCATGTTTATGCGTTTAATTGACACAGAAAGATATAAGTAGCATAGAATTCATTTACTCTGTCATTATGTGTTCACCGTTGTTTACCAATTCTTCTTTAGCAAGTCTATGTCGCAGAAATTGCAAACTTTAACTGAGCTTTAGCTACAAAGTTTAAACACAGAACTCTCCTTACCGTGTCTTAATGAAACCTCCAAGGTGTGTAATTATTCTATGCTAAATTCTTTATTTTGTGTGGGCAATACCTGCCTTTACAGTTTGCATTGTTATAATTACTTTTCTAATTTAGTATTTACTGTAGCACGGTCATCAGTTATGACCATCATGTCTTAAAGACGAAAGATCACATTATTAAAAATGAGTGTTACAATTATTGTAGGGTTGTGAATTCTTAATAGGGGTTACACGTATGATACATAACAAGTGATACATAACATTATTTTTCTGAGCTATCTAATGCAGTGACATTATGCTATTATATATTATTATTTTTCATCGAATGAGAACATTCATTGCAGCAAATTATTTTCAATTTGGAAAAGTATTTATTAAAATGATCGCAAAACAACAATATTTATGTCTGTGCAGAATAATTTAAAATATCATGGAACTAACTTTCCAACTTGATACAAATACATTTGCATTTGATTACTTAGGGGTACTACCAGGGAAGTTATAAGTGGATGCAATAAAATTCTTTGTAATTACTGATTCAGGCAATCCTTTTAATTGTTCCTTTTCGTGTAACTCAAAGGTCTTTTTCATGTTATCCAATTTCAGGGCCTCGATTTGTAATTTCAATTTCTCCTTCTTCAAATTATTCAGTTCCTGATCAAAACTAGACGATAATGTGTACTTTCGTTTTTTGAAGGGAGTTTCACCACTTGATGGTTTTTCTGAACCTTTTGCAAGTGGAATCACATCTGTGGTAGAATCTTTTTCAGCCATTGTCACTCCAGTTTCTATTGGATTAATATCGTTAGTGCCTACTGACTCAGGAATTCCTAATCCTTCCAACACGGGAGAATCGATGCCAATGATATCCAGAATTATAAGGTCCGACTCATCATATTGCCCTGCTTTTCCTCCGCCGGTTCCTGTTTTGGCCTTTTTGTCTTTCTTTTCCTACAGATTGTTCAACATGTGAGTATTTTAGTACATTGTTGCGTATAACTAAATTTTCAAGTAGTAGTGGAATATATTTAATAACATTACAAAGTATAGCTAACCAAAGTCCTTCTTTTCCAGTTTTGCCATGTTGTATCTCGCACATCCGTCCAACATTTATCTTTTGCGATAATACCCATAGATGTTGCATTGTCAAACACACTTTTTCATGCCTTTTCCTTCATGGGATACGTTAGCTTACTGGAGAACTTACCAAAAAGAACATCCTTTTTCTCTCTGATCATCGTCAGAAGAGTTACTTTAGACTTTTGTCGATTAGCCATTATATCAGAGTATTCAACGCGTCAATTTTCTTTGTTCTCTCAGTTCTCTGCAATGCCTTCTCAAAGATATGCAAAAGAAAACTGGATATCGCAAAAGCTATTTTCCATTTCTCAAATCCTAGTTGCTAAAATGACTTTGTGGCTCATAGGTTTCCATAGGAGACATGACAAGTTCATTTTACATATTACAAGTAACTGAAACTTGTCATAAAAATATATACAAATTTCATGAAATGCTACCTACATAGAATTGTCTACTACAAGTTCTATGGCGACAAATTTGTAATTGTAGACTTGTATTTTAGTGAAATGTGGCCCTGAAAATAGAACTGCAACCAATACTGAATTAAAAAACTCTGATGACAGAATAAACGATCCCGAATCCACTTTTTGGCTCAGCAAATATTCTTTATTGAAAAAAGACTCGACTCGACCGGTTTCAACAAATTTTATCAAGAGTACAGATGAGTTTCTATAAAATGAAGAACAAATATCTAAAAATACATTTATCAGTCAAATCATTAACTTGGTCACAAAATTTCCTTAACTAAAATTACTTAAAAATAAGTTTAATATTATCGTGCCATTAGTAGTAGTACAGTTATACAAACCTTTCAGAAAGATACAAGAAACATTTTTTGACTTAGTTTTCTGGTCATTGAAAGTTTAAAGAGCCATTTCTAAGTAAAATCACAAAATTTTTATTTGATTACAGTACTCAATGATAACGATATCCTAGTATTTGCTTAAAATGTAAAAAGTATAAAAAATACCAACTGAAAATACCTCTACCTTGAGAACGTTGTTAACCACGCTTATTTTACAGACTTCAACAACTATGAAGAATGAAATATGTCCCAATGATAATTATAATTAACAGTTTGTAAACAGAACAACTTTCTGTTTCTCAAAGCCGCCGCCGGGTACCCGATAGTATCGATAGTATCAAATAACTTGCCGGGTACCCGATAGTATCGATAGTATCAATCAATCAATCAATCATATTTATTTGAATATTGCATTTAGCGATTCAAAACACGTTACAATTTCATTATTTACAGTTTTAGATTGGCAATATTAGCAGGAGGAAATCCTATTCATGACGACACCGAACCCCCTCCTGCTAACATCCTAGAGTACACTCATTATAATACAATACAGTAAGATTCAGCCTTCCATACACGAACAAAATCAAATCCTCCATTCACCACCCCCACAAACTACCAAAAACTGGAACACAATTGACCAGGGGAAATACAAACCTTAGTAAGCATTTAAGGATTACATTAGTATCCGCGGATATCTGCCATACAGGACTTACACTGAGTAGTAGACGAAAGAATAGTAGACTCTGCACACATAGTACTTCCAGAAAAATCATTACCATATTATACATTATCATATACATACCAACATGAGAAAAAAGACCATGAAAAAATCTTATATTAGTATATACCTGCCTTATTTCTTTTTCGGCTTACAGAAGTTACGCCAATACTCGTGCATTAGCGGAGCTTCTCCTTGAGACTCAGAGTATATGTAGATGTGAAAATTTGAGTTTGCTGGTGACCCGTCTGACTGACCAAGGTGAGTAGTATGTGTAACTTAAGCACTTCGGAGTACTATCAGAAGAGACAGGCCAAATGAGTAAGAC
Organism: Yoshiicerus persimilis; assembly: GCA_020352615.2. NCBI lineage: Eukaryota > Metazoa > Arthropoda > Collembola > Entomobryomorpha > Tomoceridae > Yoshiicerus > Yoshiicerus persimilis. The sequence goes on from CM036943.2 coordinate 875,468, forward strand.
TTGCATGGAGATGCTTGAGCCGCACGAGTCTCCCGTCCCAATGAGTGTTGACTTAAGCACGTAGGAGTACAGCAACTCTCCTTTCCAAAGTCCAGATATGCAGAGCAGCAACAGTCGAAGGATGACTATGTGGTTCTTGGATCAGATTACACCCAACACAGCGCACAGTTGACGTAGACAGTGTCCTCATGAGTAGAAAGACTTCGTTTGCATACCGCCACAAATTCCTATGCAAAGTCCTCCGCGATAAGGTTCCACCATCTTGTTTCCACCATGTTTCGGCGAGGCACTCCAGAGGAAAACCGAAAAATCGAAAATAAGTTCTCACTTTCACGCAAAATTGTCACTCTCACCGTACTGGTCATGTCTCAGGGTCACTGCACCACACAAATTTCACTGAATTCGGCCGATTTATACCACTAAAAAAATTAATTTTGCGAAGAGCAGCACAGACGTACGTGCACCACCAACGGAGTCTCAAGGAGAAGTCGTATCGATAGTATCAAATAACTTGCCGGGTACCCGATAGTATCGATAGTATCAAATAACTTGCCGGGTACCCGATAGTATCGATAGTATCAAATAACTTGCAAGGTACCATATAGTATCGATAGTATCAAATAACTTGCCGGGTACCATACAGTATCGATAGTATCAAATAACTTGCCGGGTACCCGATAGTATCGATAGTATCAAATAACTTGCCGGGTACCCGATAGTATCGATAGTATCAAAAAACTTGCCGGGTACCATATAGTATCGATAGTATCAAATAACTTGCCGGGTACCCGATAGTATCGATAGTATCAAATAACTTGCCGGGTACCATATAGTATCGATAGTATCAAATAACTTGCCGGGTACCATATAGTATCGATAGTTACAAATAACTTGCCGGGTACCATATAGTATCGATAGTATCAAAAAACTTGCCGGGTACCATATAGTATCGATAGTATCAAATAACTTGCCGGGTACCCGATAGTATCGATAGTATCAAATAACTTGCCGGGTACCATATAGTATCGATAGTATCAAATAACTTGCCGGGTACCATATAGTATCGATAGTATCAAATAACTTGCCGGGTACCATATAGTATCGATAGTATCAAATAACTTGCCGGGTACCATATAGTATCGATAGTATCAAATAACTTGCCGGGTAACATATAGTATCGATAGTATCAAATAATTTGCCGGGTACCATATAGTATCGATAGTATCAAATAACTTGCCGGGTACCCGATAGTATCGATAGTATCAAATAACTTGCCGGGTACCACATAGTATCGATAGTATCAAATAACTTGCCGGGTACCCGATAGTATCGATAGTATCAAATAACTTGCCGGGTACCCGATAGTATCGATAGTATCAAATAACTTGCCGGGTACCATATAGTATCGATAGTATCAAATAACTTGCCGGGTACCATTTAGTATCGATAGTATCAAATAACTTGCCGGGTACCCGATAGTATCGATAGTATCAAATAACTTGCCGGGTACCATATAGTATCGATAGTATCAAATAATTTGCCGGGTACCATATAGTATCGATAGTATCAAATAACTTGCCGGGTACCATATAGTATCGATAGTATCAAATAATTTGCCGGGTACCATATAGTATCGATAGTATCAAATAACTTGCCGGGTACCATATAGTATCGATAGTATCAAATAACTTGCCGGGTACCATATAGTATCGATAGTATCAAATAACTTGCCGGGTATTTTGTAAAGTAAATTGAAATTTTGTACGTAAATTTTTGAAGTACACTATGCAAATTTTTTAAATTTAGATTGCAAATTTTTGAAACTTAGGTTGCAAATTTTTGAAACTTAGGTTGCAAATTTTTGAAATTTAGATTGCAAATTTTGAAAGTGAATTGAAAAGTTGAATGTGAATATTTGAAAATTGAAATGCGTATATCAAAATTTTGTAAATTCAATTTTTAAAATTTGTGAAAAAAATTTTTGTTGGCTGCACAAAGTTATTTTGTGGAATACTTTGAGATTCCGGATTTTTGCGTCGCGTAATGGTTGCCTTTTGTCGCACATATCGAAATTTTGTTGGAAAAGGGTGGATTTATATTTTAAACCTCGTTTTCAGTAAATTTAGTGTTTTTAAATTTTTCGATTGGATCCCATCTCTAAAATTGCCGTTCGGCTGTTCGGCTATGTACCCGTTCGGCTGTTCGGTTATGTACCGTTCGGCTGTTCGGCTATGTACCCGTTCGGCTGTTCGGTTATGTACCGTTCGGCTGTTCGGCTATGTACCGTTCGGCTGTTCGGCTATGTACCCTGACTCCTCACTCACTCACTCACAGACAGACATCCCGAAAACTTACAATAGCTTTCCGCTGTTTAATAATCGAGGTGAAGGTGAAAGGTGATAAAAAGTCGAGGTGAAGGTGTAGGTGATAAAAAGTCGCTTTTGAGGTGAAGGTGAGATAAAGTCGGGGTGAAGGTGACAAAAAGTAGCACGCCATGCCGTATAAGCAATAATTACCAACATCCAACGAAATTACACCATATTTTCCATGTGTTTATATAACTGACGGCATTTATGGCATTTAAAGCATTTACGGCGTGCAGTATCACTAAATTCAGCCGACTTTATACCTAAGGGTTTGAAGCTCCATTTATTAATTTTACGAAACCCACATTTGTCGTCCGCTGTGGAGTTTTTTCGTTCAAATTATTTTTTGCCGCTCGGACCGATTATTATCGTGTCGTGCGTTTAGATTTTCGATCGTGAAATATGTTGTCGTACGATTAGATATTTTATCGTACAAATAATTAATTTGTCGTTCTGTTTGACTATATGTCGTGGGTGTTCAGCCGTGAAATATTTAATCTGCCGTTTAGTTGCTTATTTTGTCGTGAAGGGTAATTTATTGTGCGGTAAAATGGTACCCGGTGGAATATGTTGCCAACAAGCCATTCTTCAACTTTTGGGACTCAGCTGTGTTCTATGACATCGCAATACTAAGATAATTTAAAATTGATTCCCTTTATCTATTTCAATACTTACGTATGTATTATTGGCATGTTTAGGCTGCGAGAGTTCCTTTTTCTCTGTACATATACGAAATGCATTTCTTGAAGAAACAGCTCCCTCCTGAACTATTGTTCCTATTCTATTCTCTATGTACCATGCCTATGTGTTCTCCTACCTGAACTGAGTCCTCTACTTTAACCCTACACAAGTACATAATAAAGATGTATCTTTGATGTGAAATTCAGTGACTGAAGAAAGCAAGATGATTTCTGTATGGCAATTGAGGCGGCGGACTTAGTCATGCTCTAAGTTAGTAGTAAAGAGAAAAGGAAAATAGGGGATACAATTTATCCCATTTGTCCGGAAAGCTTCGCCTCCACTCTGACTGTGCATGGAATGGAGACTCGTGTTGGAGAACCGTGTTGGAAAAGTAAGTAAAAGCAAGTAACCGGTCGAGCTGAAAGTTTAGTGTAACTTCGGACGCTGAGCTAGCAACAGCCGAAAGCAAACTGGAAATACTCACGAACGCGTATATTCTTATTTTAGCCCCTATGATTTTTCTGAGTCCGTAAACTGAACAGAGCTAGAAAGTCAAGTTTGTTTTGTGTAGTGTCGACGTCAGCTTCCGCACTAGTTATCCTCATAAACGACAATTACAAACAAAAGTGAAGAGTTAAATTAGTTCAAAGCAGCCTAACCCAACTTTTACTCTTCCAACACTTCTTTGGAAGTGTTTTGGACTAGTATATTGCAGAATTTGCTTTGTGGTGCTTTTCGTCTCAAGGCGTTCCAAATTCAAGCATTCAATGCCTTTCGAACTATTATCTTTACTTAAATACGCAAGATTTCACCTCATCATGCTCCTTCAAAACAAATCGACTTTACAGTTATTTTCACCATTACAAGGTCACAATCAATAAAACTATTTATAAAAGCCTAGTCTCGTCAAATAAGCACTTAATTCCCAAACTTTTCCTTTTGTATATTAAATTCAAAACTTTAACAATCAAATCAAGCTCTGCGTCTCTCCGTTCAACCCTTAAGCCATTTCAAACAATTACGGCGGAAAATATCATTTATACCTTCCCTCCAATAAGTGCATATTCTCCCACTCTTTTGGTATTTCTCCTACCCAATCGTTATAAGTAGGAGAAAGAAAGAAAATGTACTATACACGAAAATGTAAATAATTTGTCTGAAAGCTTTTTTGTGTGGCAATAGCAAATCCCGTAACGTGAGCGTAAGGTAATTGCGTAACTGTAATTATTTTTCAACTAAAAGCAATATAGATCTCAGGAGTAATATTACTGCTGCTGCACTTAGATTTCCATTTTAGACCACAGGATAGTATTTACAATAGCTTCAATAGACCGGCCCTACTAGTTGGACATAATTTAATCTTACGAATCGAATCATATTTCAATTGGTAATAGAATATAGTAGAATAAGTAATAAAATGATTGCAGATCTACATTATGTTCCATTAATTACATGCAGTGTTTTCATCTGTACACGCCCACTTTTATAATTCTGCGTATATCCATTGGCTGAAGATACACCATGTTTGTTGCTTTAGGATTAGTAAAATAAAATCCTTGAAATAAATGTTCTTGTCTTCTTGGGGTTTGGTTTACAAACAGTATACACAGGTGAAAGGAATATAAACCCGGGGTTTCTCTGGCTTGGTTCCCGTTGTTTCTGGTTCATCAGGAGGCCTCAATCTAACTTTAAATGTGGAATTAAGAATATTTACAAGAGATGTTTTCCAGAATTTGCCACGGGATGTCGCATGTTTTGAAATACGATATACATTTTCTCAAAGACGAACTTCAGAAGAACACGTTTTTCAAGAATTTGTTAGTCAAGGTGGCTTAAGTTAACAAAAATGGTGTTTTTCGATGGAAAAAAGTAGAACTACGAAATTGCTAAAAGTGGGTGAGTAATACCAAAAATCGCGCAGCCCCTGCTTTAAAGTTACAATTACAAAAAAGTCCATAGTATAAGTAAAGCAATGCGCACTGGTAACAGATTCATGCAAATGCATTATAGGTAGTTCCTTAAATGAAATTCAGCCAATCATGGTACTCATCTGCAGAAAAGAGGACGCAAGAAAGGACAATAGTAGGAGACTTGTAGTATACAAAGAAAAGTGATATGTAAAAGAAACTTTCCGATCTATTCTATGAAGAAGAATAAGTAGAAAAATAGTTTTTTGAGGAATATCCTGCTTATTATCTGATACAATTAGGAAGTACAAAGCATAACGAACTGGTAACTAGCAGAAAGGCCAGATAAGTTAGCCGACTCTTGGTTTCTCTCATCCCATCCCATATTTGCTTTGATATTGTGTAGAACTTTGAGATGATAGCTGGAACGTACTAGGGAGTTGTGCAGATACTTACTCTCGTACTTCTGAAGAATTTATGTTTGACTGTTGAAGTGGGGAGAGTGTTCTGTGAATCTGTCCGCACCAGTGCAGTGGAAGGAGAAAAGAAGAGGGGTAGAGGAAACTATAGTGATACTGGGGATATTGAACTGAAGTGACGGAACAAGAGGAACATTGAACACTCCATTCAATAAAACATCCAATCTCTACATAAAGGAATAAACAAAGCTTCTAAAAAGCTCTCACACTTTCATTTCGCTTCATTTGGCATCACTTCTCTACATTTTCACTTTACCCGTCGCAAAGTCGCATCCTCACAAATTCCCTTCACACACTAACTAAATTTCTCCTGTTAGTGTCAACACCCGATTTACACGAAAACCAGAAGCAACCACTCAACGACCAAATGTAAGTTGTTCGTAGTACTCATTTCACATTGCTTCAAGTTCTATATTTCTATTAGCTTTTAGAATTCATCGCTAAACCCTAATGCGAACATTCTATTCATAATCATATCATATTCAAAATTGTAGAATGCTAAATATCATATCTGGCATTACCACTTGGTATCCAATCACTAATGGCTTAATGGGTAATTAAATATACTCGCTTTCAGTAACTAAAGTTAGGAATCAGAAACAAACAGTTTTACACACAATTACAAAAATATGTCATTCACTGAAGATTTGCCCGTATTATGAGAATTAATAATATTATTATTATGACTTATGTGGTATACCCTTTTCCTGCACACCAAACCGTACAGTACAGATATGAAAATAAGCTTTCCAGACTTTTCCTAATTGTACACCAACATATTCCGCTTACTTTCAGAATCGTTTTTTTCGCACACGTTGTCAGAGAGAAATTGGTCGCTTTTCGTACAGTAAATTCGACTAACTATTAAGACTCCATTGTGATAGAAATTAAAACTCAGTTTATCGCTCCTTTTATCTCCTTCGAATTTCTGACTAGTTTATAATAGTGATGTTAATGTTAATCTCAATTAAGTTTTGTTAATCCCCAGCCATAATATAGCTATCACTGCATTACATTTTGTGTTTAGTATGCACTTATTATTTTAAACAAACATTGTTTCTGTCACTACTAGTATGACTAATGAACCTTTTATTAGCTGCAGTACTGCAATGAGTACTATTTAACCCCTCACCAGCTTATTGTCCTTTATTGATAACCTAGAGTCGGACGATACCCGTTCACCAGCTAGAGGGCCACTGTCACCCTCTGTGTCACATCACCCGCTGTGGCATATATGCCTATCTGCCTCGACAAAATATTCCAAGAGAAATCATATTTTTGTCTGCATCTTTATCAGGACCACCGAAAGCAGCACCGAAGGTGTTAATGCTATTGCGTAACTATTGAAGTATTTTTCAGCACAAGCAATTAGTAATGCCAAATCAAATGTCTATTGCACAATCTCAACACAAATGAATTACGTTCTTCGCCTGATCAACAGTCCCGCTAGCTGGGACTGGGAGTATTATCAATTTATCTAATGCTTGGTTGTTTTGCACATTAATTTTCCGCCCCCACCCTCCGCCGACGTCAGTCTTAGTAAACAAGCATGGTGGAAATCAGTGTGCTTGAAGAGGGAATTGGACATAACATTGCAATTTGTTTAATTGAACGCTTTTGCCTTTATGCTCATGTTCACTCTTAAAACACTCTCAGGAAAGAAAGAAAATACATCAAGATTTGCAGATGAGCACTCGAAAAATAAATACCACTTACTCTTAAGGAGAGACTTGTGCCGAATTCCAAATGCACTAAGTGCAACCTGTGTAGAAAGACGGTTCTTAACAAAGTCTCTTCTTAGCCTAAGATGTGCAAAGCAATAATAAAAATAATGCCCTGAGTGAATATGTTTAGTAATCCTAACGGACACAGAGTAAAGAATCACTTACGGTGCCCATGCAGTTCTTGGTGTTCCTCCGCCGATTGTCAACAATAACACAAAGAAACATGGGAGCGTAATGTGTATCCATTAACTTGTTAACTTTAACTTCCCACGACTGCTGCATACACAACTGCGGATGACTTATTTCGCAAAGAAATTTTCAACAAAATGACAAAAGATTGGTGTTGCAAAGAAATAACCAATAATCGATTATATTGTTTGAAGCACGTGCTGAAATACGTGCAAAGGCATACTGGAAACCTCAAAATCTACGTTCAAACAAATCTAAAAGCTCAAGGTCATAAATTTTTGAGGTGAAGGACAAAAATCAAAGGCTTTCAAGGCCTAAGGATTTTTGTTTCTCCATAATTAAACCTTAAGTAAAGAAATGTTGAACTATTTAACTTGTTTATGGTAGCTCAGTACATCTAGACTGACAGGCAGGAGGAGCTACTGCTTATTCTAGGGTTCTGGTTCTAATTGGGGTCAAGAAGGCCATCATTTTTGCCTATATGCAATATTATTCAGTATTCAGTAGGTTTCCTCACCATTTCAAGGTATGGTGAGGCTTGCACAAGATAAACGACGAACACTGATTATGTGTAGACATTTCAGATTAGACATTTAAGTGTCCAGCAATATTTATTCAATTTTATAGTTCATTTACAAGGTGCTTGAACTGATATTCCGTCCACTTTTAAATTGCAGGGAACATAATGTGCATCATTACTCTTTGTGGAAAATGATGATAGAAAATGAGGAGGATAAGGAAGGGGTCAATGGGGAAAGGGAAAGTAATTTCCTGGATGCGGTGAATGTTTTTGTTGCTTGTATTTCTGAAATTGAATTTGGTAGTAGTCTGATGCTTTCAATAATTAGTATAGTGCCTACTTAGTTCCAAACCTCAACCTTTCCACAACAACTTCAATATTGTCTCATTTCCTCCAAGATTCAATGTCTGCCTAATGTTCCTGTGGAAATCAATAGGTCTTGTGAGTGGTAAAATGAGGAAGTTCGAGCATTAACTTTACCTTATCGTGCACTCTGCTTTCGCTAGCTCTTAGTAAATAAAATAACGCAAAACAATCGAAAATGATTGAGGAAGGAAATACAGGTTGAAGGAAAATAAAACGGAAGTTTTCTCCTTTTCCGCTCCTTTGACTTTTATCGTCAATGAAATTACATTACAAGCTGACTATTACGTAACTTTAACTACGAGTAAAATAATGGGTTTTACATCACAACCAAAAATAATCAACTTAGGTAAACGATAAACTTTAATTCTTCGGTTTTCTCAAGGAAAATGTCTACCGACACAATCCCATAGTTAGTTTACTTTCTCGAACTTGTCAATACAAATTCTCAGAGAAAAGTTAACAGCAAATTAGATATTCCTCTAGCCTCTAACCACTCCATTTTAATTACAATTTGGTGTCTTTGAAGCTCATGCAGGTGTCCTCTTTTCTAGATCAAAATTCCAAAACTGTTTCACATCAAAAGTTAACTAAGCTGTAAACCGATGGGCATAATAAAGCAGCGGTGACTGATTGGTGTAACTGATTTATCCCGCATATAAAGGAACGTCACACTTAGTCCACAGAAGACACATTGATTAATTTCAATTCATTCTTAAGTTACTGTAGAACAGCTTACTAAATGCACTTTGAGCACTACTGAATTTGAAATTTTCCTGGTCAAGTCTTAGCAGAACAAAAGCGGTGCCTATAGTTAAGTGCATAGTTGTCTTTGCCTAATTATTTCTCGAAACTATATTTGAAAATACTATATATGGCCCTATATTTGCCATGAACACATTAAAAAAGATGTGGACTAATTTATTAACCGTTCAAAGGTTGTAGTGCAAACATACAGAAGATAGTCCAGTCATTTATATAAAGTAAGCTTTCGTTCAATAATTTGTAAACGTGATGTATAAAATCTAAAACAAAAATTTTACGAAAATTGTTTATTTTTGTTTGGTGTGGGTAAGTTTAGCTGTTTTAATGAGTTCTTTGTATTTTGGTATTTTATGTTGGCTTTTGTCTGCTTGGGGATGAAATATTCGAAGAGTATAAATAGATTTTTGATATGCATCGAAATGGATATTGATTTGATTGGATAATAGAGGGTAATAAAAATTTACGGCCTACTTAGGAATTTAGCCATGAATGTTGGAGGGAGTGGAGAAGCTTTGATAGCTGAACTTTGTGCGATGGTACTGCAAGTTCCATTGTGATTCATCTGATGTAAAGTAGTAAAGTTTTAACAACCTTGTGACAAGAGGACAAGAGCATGATAGAATGTCTATGATTTGCGAATGAAACTGAGAAGGAAGGAAATGTAACTCGAATGTGGAATCAAACTAAGCCAAATGAGAAAATCCATTCTTCAGGGTTTCCTTTATCATACTCCTGCCCTTTTCCTTTGAAGTGCTTCAGGATGCTGTCTTTCCTTTACAAGTCAGACTTATACCCGGCTAAGCAATCCAAGCAAGAAACACACTTGAGCGAATGCGAATAGTTTCGCCATTGCATTAACAAAAGTAGGGCAACCGTATTTAGCTGCAATGAATGCACCATCTGAGGAGTACATACACAATATTAACGTTTGCTCTATACAGCGTGTTTGTTTACACATAGATGTGCACATGTGATATACCTGTAACAACAAACAGAGCAAAGTGCACATAGGGAATCCCTGTGTGAATGCTATGCCTACACATCACTTGATAAGACATGGCATTACTCTCAGAAACATGACAGAAGCTACTTGACAGTTGAGTTTTTCTGTCTGTATCGAATGTGATTCAAAAGTGGGAGAAGTGCCTGCACAATATACTGAGGACGGAGATGGAAACCAGGATGTGCGTAGTGGCACATGTGTGCAAGTCAAAGTCAAAGAAAAGCGACAGCACAGAGAGATGTATTCACATTCACAAATATTATTCATGCAATCAACAAACACAAGGGGAACAAAGATTTAGGGGAAACATTGCATTGCACACAAATGTCTGTACTCAAGTCCCTATGTCTATGTAATAATGGTACAGTACGTGTTTCACTGTATTTTATCTGAGTGTTACGTTTTCATAATTGAAATCGACGCATTTTCAGAGGAATGAATGAAATGGCACTTTTCTTCTACGTGATTCTATGTAAATACAAACGTAATACAGTAGCAAAAAAGTATTAGAAAATTTTAAAAACATCTTTAAAGTTTTGCTTACATAATTTGAATTTGTAACTGCTAATAGAGTAGAAGAGAGAAAGCGTTTGGAAAAAAGAAAATTGTCAATGAGATTAATGCTTAAGCTACGGCAATATCAATATTAATTGACTTTCCTGTGATAAGAGTACATTGTGAATAGCAAGGCTGGTGTACGCTCCTATAATAAGGTTGTCTCAAGCAATCTCAAGCAACTTGCAAATACCAGTTTTATAATATAATATTTTGTAGCAATATATTATTTAGGGATTGGGCCATTGGGCGATGTTAGCAAGATGGTATTAAAATAAAGCAGATCACCAAGATGATGGATCAGATTTCCAATCAAGAATGCATTCCTTGACTTCCCTCTGTTAGAGTCATGGCTCAATGACAAGGATTCACTAATTGGGTTTGTTAAGGAACGTCGTCAGTAAAAGTGCGTGGTGCGACATTCAAGTTTCTTTCTTGTACTGAAGAAAAGCCAAGTCACGATCACACAGTACTTAATGAGGAGAGGTAAACCATATCACAAATGCAAAAGGTATTACCTGCTAATGTTGTTCTCATAATAGATAATTACAGCAGTCAGATATTCATTTACTTGAAATATAATGCTAATAAAGACTTTTAACAGTACGAACAGAATTTGCACTTAGAATTTGTCCTTCATAACGTCATTGGCATTGCTGTTATACTTACAGACAGAGATACAGGTATACATGTTACAGGGTATTTGTCACAATCGGAATTTCAAAAAATGCCTAGGTCAAGTGCAAAATTCAATTCAGCTTTATCAAAGTATGGGTTTCTTGATATTTCTATTCGATTTGTTTTGCAATCCATTGTCGAATGGTACATTGATACTTCAAAAGGTAATTGAAAATCAAACTGAAAAACTAACGGCCAACAAACAAAAGCAAGCCACAGTGAAGTATCAGAGATGTGGCTAATGTGTACTACATTTCAATAGATGCAGTCTTGGCGGTACCTGGACCTATCTGTAACCTAACCTAGCTAAACAGACCGACTGTTTTTGTTAACGACTGTCAGTTGCTCTGTACCCAACGTACATAAGAGACAGCATACGGCTTGCCCGTGTTCCAATTCTACTAGTGCCAGTTGTCCTAATGCCAGTTGTCCGTGTTCTAGTGTTCCTGGCGCCAGTTGTCCGTGTTCTAGTGTTCCTGGCACCAGTTGTCCTGGTGCCAGTTGTCCGTGTTCCAGTTGTCCTAGAGCCCGTTGACCGTGTTCCAGTTGTCCTAGAGCCCGTTGACCGTGTTCCGTTGTTATAATGCCAGTTGCCCGTGTTCCAGTTATCCTAGTGTCAGCTGTCCTAGTACCAGTTGTCCTAGTGCCAGTTGTCCTAGTACCTGTTGTACTAGTGCCAGTTGTCATAGTGCCTGTTGTCCTAGTGCCAGTTGTCCTAGGGCTAGTTGTCCGTGTTCCAATTGTCCTAGTTCCCGTTGTCCGTGTTCCAGTTGTTGTAATGCCAGTTGCCCGTGTTTCAGTTGTCCTAGTGCCAGTTGTCATAGTGCCTGTTGTGCTAGTGCCAGTTAGTGCCAGTTGTCATAGTGCCTGTTGTGCTAGTGCCAGTTAGTGCCAGTTGTCATAGTGCCTGTTGTACTAGTGCCAGTTGTCATAGTGCCTGTTGTCTTAGTGCCAGTTGTCCTAGAGCTAGTTTTCCGTGTTTCAATTGTCCTTGTGCCCGTGTTCCAGTGTTCCTGGTACCAGTTGCACGTGTTTCAGTTATCCTGGTGCCAGTTAGCCGAACGCGTTCGTTAGTAGATTACACAAACAACTGTTCAGATAAGGTATCATAATAATGTAACGTGATACTTTATTGCGAGTTGGTCTCTTTCATATTACGAACAACTAATGACATACCTATATAATTTCCTAAAAAGGTTAAAGGTCAGTAGAATTCCTGAAGAAGAAACTGGTAACAGTGTATCTGTTACTTACCATACTATCTATCTGCTAGAATCTTTGTTACTGCTACATGGAATAGCCTATGCAGAGAGAGCCAGTTGAAAGTTTACATAGCACACTCGGTGTATAACAAAATATCAGGGTATGAATGTACGTATTGTTTTTGATTTCCCGAGTCAATCCAAAAAGAGGGCAAATTAAATACGCATGTACTTCCTTAACAGAGTTAGGTGGGATTAAAACAGCGAAATACATAAACGGTACTCTTGTTGTGGCAGTGGCGGGTTGATCCCTATAAAGAGCATTGGTTGGTGAGCCCATTCTATTGTTCTAAGCTGGGTAGAAAATCAAGACCCTTAAATATTGTTGCCGTTCACCTTTTTAGGGCTTCATTCAACAACACTTTGTTGCCTAACCATGCCGAGATAAGTCCAACTCCACACTTCTATCCAAATCGGCCAATACCTTCGAAAGACATACAATGTGAACATACGTACGGACGGACAACACGATTCCATAAGTGAGCCTCTGGTTCGCTAAAACGAAAGATGAAGAATATGACTGGACGAAAACGAAAGATGGTTAAAGGTTTTTGTTATGGGAGGACGGACGCTTGAATGAAGCCTTAGTTAGAAAACATGATGTTATGCTTTACAATAAATTCGATTTTATATTAAAAAGCGAAAACTAAACCTGCAGGTCTTATTTGCCTTTTTCATTTGCAATAATAATATACTCTGAATGGGAGTCACTTTTAGTTGGAATAGTGTTGATTACGATAAGACAGCCTTGACTACAGATGTAAAAAAAATACACGAAATATGGCAAAGAAGACCAGTTCAAAGAAACTCCAGTAAAGTACACTATAAATATTGTAGTTAAAAATGTCTTAGCTGTGTAAATATAGAAGTACACTCAGAGAAATTCATATACAACTGTTTTTTTCTCAGTTAAGTCTTACGGCTTTTGCATATGTGTACATAAGTAATTATGGCTATGACGTTTGTATATCTTCAACATCCTTGTTGGTTATACTATGCGTGATAAGTTCTCATTAAATTGTGTAGACAAAACTATAACATATTTGTTCATCATTCTAGATAGCGATATAATTATATCCTTACCTACCTGCAGCATCCATAAAGCCTTTCGAAATGTATACTCAAGGGTACTACTCATGAAATTATAGGAAACCGCCTTTCTGGAACAGATCAGATCAGATAATACCGATACGTTCCTTCTTTAGAAGACCTTCTATACATCCCTTAGAAGGGACTGAAGGGAGTAGTATCAGGAAACTGGAAACACTTCCAATACGTAAAATAGTTTTTTCATATTGGTACTTGTGTAACACTTTCCCCGAATTGTCACAGTGTGTCGCTGTAGCTCTGTGACAATGATAAAAATCATTTCTCTATGCAATATGGCTAAAGTCCTTTATGCCTCATACCTCTGCTTTCTTTCTTTGACTAGGAAATAACTACGTAACGGTAACACATACTTAAGATACTTAAGCATGGCCGTGTATGTGAATATTTACAACACATCGCACAATGTGCGAGATGATATTACGCCTAATAGTATAAAATAATAATATACCTCCTTCTACTTGTAAAACCAATATTTTGAAATAGAAATTGTGGAAGATGACATTTTTTAAATGTAACTGTTAAATTAAATTGTCAATAAAAGCATAGCATACCATAGCTTTGCTTTGCTTATTTAGTCAGTTAGATATTAGATGTGTCGGAATGTGAAGCAAAAGGGGAAATGGAAAAATTCAAGTAATGAGTTTAGACACTATGATATCCGTTGTAAATTGGACGGATGCAATGACTTTTGATGGGAAGAGCATAAGAAGAGGTAAATAAAAAGCGACCTGGATGCTTTGGGTGTATTATGTATAGGGTATGAAAAGTGTTTGTGAAATAACAGTAGAAATAGTAAGTATTTGTCTCATTTTATTTTGTTGATGTCAGAACCATGTATAATGTACACAGAATGAGGCATTGCATTTCACTGGCATATCATAAATGGAACTCAACTAAAAGAATTTCCCAGGAGTCAGGTTTCCATTAAAAGAATGAGTTTCAGTAAATATCTGCGAAAGCGTGCCGAAGGCTTTGCATGCTTTTCTTTTTCTACTAGTGCTTTCTCTTGTACATCAAGCTGTAGTAAGGTTCTTGACATAACGGGACACACTATACTGCTACATGACTAACATACCAGTAAATACTCGAGAAATTCTATCTTTTGTACCAAGCTTTATTTCTTGTGTACTTTCTATTTTATGGACATGGAATAATTTATAGCAAACTAAGTATTTAAGCAAGTTTTATTGTTTTATGCTTCCTTTTTAAATTCTCTTTCTTCCTCACTCAACTCATTCTTTACATTTCTTCATTTAATATTTATTTCAATAAAAGTTACAAATGGGTGTACACAATGTGGAACGTAAGGCTTTTTAAAAATTAGTGACGTCGTAAAATACATTATTTTTGTAAATTATTAGATACATAAAAGATTTATGACGCAGCAATTAACAAAAACAGTTTTTGAAATGAAGAATAGCCAAAAGGGAGACAAAGATTATACTCATCTTCATCTTCCACGCTTGACCGCAGACGCAAATTTTAAAAAATTGAGAAATTGTGAATGTTTAGAAAAGTGAAAAACATATTTAAAGTAATGTGGACATATAGTTATACATGGCCCACAAAGTGACATTGACTTTTGACTACAGGGAGTTACAGAAATAGTGACTCACTTTTCCATTTACATTAATGAAGTCGAATGGGTCAAAATTTCAGAATCTCCCTGTATGAAAGCAACAGAAAGTCTAGGAAGAGAAGTACGATGTTTTGGCACAACAGAATGTAACCAAAAAATGCGAACATATAAAAAGCTATTCAAGAAACCTAGTTACATTTTGATTATAGTACTAAATGGATAGAAGGTAAGGATGTTGGCATAAGAAGGCATAGTTTACGATGACAGAATAGGGATCTTCAGTAAGTGAATTTAGATTAGGTTTAGTTGGACTTGGAGTTCTTAAATGTTAAATATGCAATCGATTGGAAGATTGCGACATGTAAAAGCATCGCCGTGGGATGCAGAAAGAATCAACTAAAAACTATCAAGTGGTATTTGCAAGTTGTAACTTTGCTGTGGGAGCGTGGAAGTGAGTGCCGTAGTTTACTTAGACTCACCAACATCTATTCCAGTAATATTGTAATATCATTCTACACTTTGCATTTTAATTTGCCTGGAAAGGTGATAAATTGTATAACAAATGGGACAGGTCATGGGAGTCAATTCAGGAGACTCTCCGATGTACGTCTCTGTAATCCAATGACTTCTTTGTACTTAGCGATGCATTCCTCTTTCCCAAGTATATCTGCTATCTACAGTGAGATCCGCTACAAAGTATCCATAGGGCTACCAGTGTATAAGGAAATATCGCGATATATATATCGTGCTGGTTTGGATTTCCCTTAAGCGGGCAATTTAAAATACACATGTGCTTCCTTAAACACTGGCAGACCCATGGATACTTTGTAGTGGCGCGCACTGTACTTTTTATGTGCATACAACCTGGGCACAATGTAGTCAGTATTTTGTATTTATAACCCTAGCTGGGTAGGTGGGCATAATATCATAAGTCCAATGTAATTCTGCCGTTACGTCCCCCTCTTTTGAATTTGAATAGAGTTTTCAGCATTACCAATGTGTTCCTTCGTAAAGTCTGATTAATGTTTATAGTCTGATTATTGGCCAGGCTTTATGGGAAAAATCGCTTGCTGTACGTCTTATCAGTTTTAGTAAATAAACTGATCTACATAATAAAATTGAAATGCAATTCAGATTTTCTGTTTGATGTCCTGGAAGGAAAATTATATTTGAATACTATTTGAGACTTCCATAAGACCGAATTCATATTATTACAGATATAATTTATGGGGAGATTATTATGGAGAATGGAAAGTGTAGAATGGTTAAATATAAGCGTACATGTATGTACTCTAGGAAAACGTAATTCCCCTTAGGATAGGTAATTGTAGAAATATACGGAGAAATATTGCGACTTAGCGACAACAAATTAAGTGTTGATTTATTTGTCATGTTTAGTAATCCGTGGTGCAACGTAGCCGGAGAGAATTGAAAATGATCTTGATTTCTATTTGGTTTAATTTAATATCAGTGACTAGAAATGGAGGAATAGTAGGGAACGAGCGAGGAAGGGATTCTAGCCTTGGGAAAAGAGAATTGTGCGATATCTTGGTTAATACCGTCTGTCTGGGTTTTGGCAGTATTGAGAAGTTTTATTCGTTTGGTAAGTGGAGAAGTAGTGGGGCAGTGTAAGTGTAAAAATGTAATCGTAATCCTCTCAAGTGTCGAGTCGGCAGAAAAGTATAAAAAATCTATCAAGATCACTCTAGGAAATCTAGGGTATATTATAGCCTAAACCCTGGGTGAATTCACTTAGGTAAAAGTTGTGTCTTATAATCAGACCCCGGATATTTATTTATTAAAACTTCGAAAATATGTACTTAAATATGTGCTTAAAAACGCCGAAATATGTGCTAAAAACAGTAAAATATTTGCTAAAAATCAGCTAAATATGTATTTATTATGTCCTATAAACGGCAAAATATGTTCTAACATACAAATAATATTTTCTAAAATATAAATTTTGGTAAAAATAAAAAGTGAAACAAGTAGTGTAACATTTTTGTTAAGGAAAATTTTTCGAAAAAATAATTCAGCCGTTTGAAAATTTTTTTAAATGCTATTTTAGGTCACATGACCATTTATTTTCCTTAAAATTTTGATTTTCTTCATTTTTAGCGTCACGTGACGCCTAAAAAGGCCAAAATATGTGCTAAACATTCTTTTATTCCCAAATATGTTAGTAAATATTTTCTTATATAAAAAAATATGTTACAAAATGTTACATTTTTTTATTCTGAAAATATTTTTTTATATGTGACACATTTTTTTTCCTATGAGGTCCAGTGGTCCCCAAACGTATAGATACGAAACCTCAGGGGGCTACGGGCAACCACTGTGAATATGTTAATACCTACATATCCGGGGTCTGCTTATAATTCCTGTTGGAAATGCTGGGCCGACTTTCTGTGAGCGTAGTCAAGACACGCCGCACTAAACAAACCCGGCGGAGCTTGAATGTTGGAAAGCAAATCAGCCAAAGTGAGAGTAGGTAGAGTAGGTACTTTATAAACGACATGGAGATCACAAGTAAAGCTAAGTATATCTTACTCCTTTACACCATATATACCAGCCTAGACTTGCCTCGCCAAAGTAAGCCAACTCTATCTAATGTGAAATAAACCTTATAGCTAACGGTGTAACTAGTATCGGTAAAAGTAAGTCTTAATATCTTTTGTTTGTTTTGAATAGTTGATGTGTTAACGGTTTCATAAAATACAATTTACTTTCCTTAATAAGCACAGTTTAATTAAAGCGTCCTTATAATTAACGGTCTAATTATTTTAATAGCAAACTAAATAATTATTTACAATATTTATGTGAAAATACACTGCACAATTATATGATTTCTAGAGTGCTTGTTAGGAACCTTTCCAACAACGTCAATTCTTGCCCGTGTATTTTCGGTACGGGTTTGTTCTTTTTTGATGACGTCAAAGAGTTTCCATAAGGCAGGTCACCATTTACTAGTCACCATTTTCCAATGAAAACAATACGGCTAAAGGTGTTGACGCTGTGGCTGTGAGACATCTATCTGAAGTGTTTTGCTGTTTCGGGCCTAGTCAAACCTTTTGGAACACTTTTTGGAAAATTTTTCAAATTTTTTTACTGTGTCATTGTGCCTTAAATAAGCGAGATAGTTGTGGGAAATGTAACGGGGTTCGAAAGAGGTATTACACAGCCTCCTATGACAAGATATATGAGCAGAATTTCCACAGCAGTCTGGCGATTTTTCGACGGTCTAAATGGTTTTTTCAGTAATTTTGCTTCCATTTCTTTTATGAAAGTTGTAGGAGGCTGTGTAATACCTCTTTCGAAAGCCAAATACATTTCCCACATCTTTATCGCTTAACTTTAAGGTGCACTGTTGCAGTCAAAAAATATTGGAAATCAGAATTACATTTCTAATGAGTAATGTCTGACAACAAACCAATTAAATCTTTCATCTTAAATCTTGTTGCGCCTTGACACGTACGGACAAACAGAATGACCGAGCATTCCCATTATTATCGTTGGATACTACGAAGGGAAGCGGAGAATATTCATCCTAAAAATTACTTTTCCGCTCGGTCGTTACTGCAGAGCATTCTGTATTCATCTCCAAATATGAAATCTGTCTTTACTATACTCCACTTATTATGTAGTGCTTCTAATGTACTTAGTGCTTATACAACCAGGATTACACAGTGGAACAGACGTTTTCCAATATTGAATTTTTAACCACAATTCTATCAAGTCCACACTTTGTCACCTATTCTGTTGCAATTACATACACCATTTCGGTATAGAGAAGGAAATTAACGTTTGATTTTACTTACACAAGTACACAACTTGATAATTATGTAGTTAAAACAAATTCACTTATTATGCATAACGTATTTTTGTGTTGGTCTATAAGCTAAAGCACTACAGCAACTTATTGTGGCAAACTTTTTGTTGTATTTATTTCGAACAAAATTCCATTTGTGCTTAGCACCTACTGCTGTAAGTGTACGTATTACTGTATGAGAATTATGAGTGGCACTGGAATGTATTTGTATTCATTTCATTCACCGGTGGCATTCAGTAATGCGATGACGAAATAGCTATAGCTGAAACAATAAATATTGTACAAATAGTCAATATGGATTTGTATGGATTTTTAATGTGACTAACTGGAGTTCTTAGTAAACAAAATGTCTAAATAGTATATGCAATAGGGCAATAACAAAAATTCTCGCTGTGCTCGGTCGGCAGTGCAAGAAGACGACTCTTTGCTCGGATAGATACTTCTAGCAATACAGGGTGTTACTAAATATTCTGCAGACATTTGATCGCACTGTAATGGATGTGGACACTCTGGACACTGCATTATAATGAATAGAATTTGAATCTTTCCATATTGTTTATGTATTGACTAATTTTAATTTCAAAAGCTCGATTATTAGGGCAACGTTGCTCTAATTTTTAGGAAAGCTCTTGCTTTTTTCCCACGATTTGCCAGAGGCTCAAAGCAGTTTTGTCGTCCCTCTCGATTACGGTTAGATAAAGGGTTTCTGGTGACCCCAAATATGAACCGTTCTGCCACTTTGGGGCTGTTAAAGGCCCAGCGGCCAAAACTAGTGAATGGCCAATAAATATTTTACTTTTTATGCAGCTTGGGAAAAGCAATATTGCTGTGGCATGAGACATAAACAGTGGGACAATAATTCAATAAAAGCGGCTTAGTACCTTTATAACAAAATGACTTTCTTTTGCATGTAGCTTCTTTTTATCGATTGATGTTGGCCAAATGATTATTTTTTCAATTGGGAATTCGACATCTTGAAATCTCTGACTAACTGTCCATTTTTCATTTGGCTGTAATCTTCTTGATATTGAAATTGTGAAACGTTTGACATTTGAGTGAACAATACGTTTTTGAAAAGGATACAAAGGAAAGAAAATAAAAAGTTGATTTACTGCTTTTTATATTATGCCTAAAATGAAAGGCAAAGGAAAAGATGGAACATCAACTTGCTATCAAATGGAGCAAAGTATTCGTATTCTATTTTATGGAAGACATTTGCACATATCTTTACTGCTAGACTGCAGCAGTATCTCTTGTCCTATCTTTAGTAGCAGAGTACTCAATGTTGTTTTAGGTATGCAAAATATGGTTTTCGGTGTGTGGTGGCACAGAAGCAAATATTACATAACCACAACAACGTGGGAAGATATATCAAGTAGGTATTTTGGAATATTGTAACTTATCGCTTTCGTTATTAATGTAGGTAGAACCAAGGTGCGTAGACAACGTATTTTCTCTACCCAGGTGATGTCGTACTTTGTTTTAATGTGAATTACACCGCAGTTTAGGGATGAATATTTAATTCACTGAGTGGAATAACTCAGTGGTTGAAAATATAGTGTACTCACCTCCTGTTTGTGGTCCATTTTTTTGTAAAACAAAATATTTCGCCACCTAGGTGCAGAAAATATGTTGTGCAGTCATCTTGGGTAGTGCACGGATGGTAAATAGGAAAGACGGCCCTGAAGAAGCTCGTAAAACAAAAGAAAGCCACAAACTGACACAGGAAATAACGAATGCAAATTGAAATAAAAGGAAGACAAGGGAAAACTTATAAAGAGATAAAACCGTTGTTGAGAAATATGAAATGCAATTTAGATTTTTGAGCAATTTCCCCGGTTGGGTGTAAGTGGTTGCCTTGCTTTGCTCTTCGCCCACACATCCTTCGATGAGAAACAGGAAAACTGTTAATTTATTCTGGAATTTTCTGCGACTCTCGACTCGCAACGGAAAGTAGGAGTATGGATCTGTGCACTCATCTCAGATATATTTCTTTCTGTCCTCCTCATTTTCATTTCATGCACTGCACTGGCATTTTTGAGGGAAAAGTCAACAGCGAGGAGTAAGAGAGACTTCTTTTGGCTTCAACTTGTGCTTTTCCAGTTCCAACTCAACTCATCTTCCCTTCCATTGCACTGCCTTGGCACACTGACAATAAAACAGGCAATTTCTGTCCAAGAAGCCTTGAAATATGAGATCCCTTGTGAAAAATGCATGTCTATTTACCCACAGCTCTCCTTTACGTCGCCAATGTATCTAGCTAGCTTTAAGAACTAAGACTATGTTTCTGTTTCCAATGGATGGACTCTCTCAAACCTCCCTCAAACCCGTCCTTCCCCAAATAGTAATGACAACAGCATTTTTATTTACACATCCACAACCTAAAATATACAAAGTGTAAGCAAAGCATACGATCATTATCTTTTATCCTCCTTATAATGATAACAACCAACCACTTCCAGAAATTCCCTCCTTAAGTTTTTACCAATGTCAGCCAAAGATCAAGGAGTCTTTTCAAATCTCATGTTTCAGTAATTAAAATAACATCCTCATTAGCTACATAATCACTAAGACGTTTCATCTAGCTTTAAAATGACATTTTGAGAACGCTATGTTTTTGTACGGAATTTAGCGCACAAAACTTACTAACCTAGTGCACCCAGCCAAAGTCTTATAAATGGATGTTACGATGAAAACGTAAAGAGGGGACTTTTAATTTAACTGGATCTTCCGAGAAGATTTCCATCTTTCAGAGTATCTTTGCGAATAGTTAATTGTACATTATGTGACTAGATCTAGTGAATTTTTATGAAATTATGAAATAAACTCGAACATGCATTTAAAGTCTACTAGTATTAAAGATTCGTGTAGCACTCAGCAATGTTGAAAAAAATTTCAGTGAACAAAATGTATGAAGTGAAGCGCTATACAAATTACGAAAGACACAGAATAAGTACCTAGGTGATGCCACCCTAATAAGCATAATAGGATTCGACCAGTGGAAAATTTTGGGATTAGACCACAGAAAGGGGATTCATTGAGTAGAATAACTCAATGGTCGAAAGTGTTACACATATAACCCCTATACGTTGTCGAATCCTTTTATGTTTACCAGTAAAGCATTACCTAGTTAGGGGTTGTCTAAGCACCTTGGAGTAAGTATTGCCCCGGAAAAATAGTTAACTTCGATGTGAGTTGACTTTTGTAATAGGTATATGCCTTGTGGTGCTAGCTACGCACTACGCCAGGTGTTGCTTCCTTTAGTCTATTACATAATAATCAAAAGAAATGAGTGTTACGGGACTGCTTTGCATTTTGAATAACTTAATTCATTAAAGAAGAATCTAATGTTTTTTAATGAAATATTTGCTAGCGTACGCAATGGGTATTAAGTTTGGAAGCTCAAACTCAGGTCAGATAAGCATGGTTTCATTAGTTCACTTTTGTTAATCTTACATCATTAATGTCATTATACTTGAAGCGATATCTTTCATTTATGTTTTCCGTCATGTCTACTCTGGAAAAGCAACTAATAATGTGCTCCAAACATTAGGTGTAATGTCTCTATTTTAAGGAAAGAGCTATAAAATAAATAGTCTTAATTGCATTCTTCATTTCGGTAACACACACATATAACCCCGCACGAAAATCACCCCGTACGCTTACCACTCCGGAACTAAAATTATTCCACACCTCATTAGCAAGAAAAAAGGGTGAGGAATGACGAAATTGGTCACCACTATTAATTGCTACACTGCTTTTACACTCTTCCAGGTGGAATGTATGTATAATTAGAAGTCAAAATTATGAGCCTACGCTCAATATTATATTATTGTCGTATTGGGGTGATTTTTGTGCCCGGCTGATTTTCTGATTTTTTTGGGTCAGGAAATTTTGGGTGATGTGGTTTGAATTGGGGTGGTAATTGTGTGGGAAGATTTCCATTGAGGTGGTAAGCGTACGGGGTGATTTTCGCTGCGGGGTTATTTTCGTGCAGGGTGATCAATACATGGAATCTTTATTTCAGAACATCAGACATTTATCCTTCTATGGCTTTTCGTAGAATAAAAGATGTTTTCATTAAGGAAAGAAATAAACCGTTGCAAACGGGCACGATACTAATTAATTACACGCCGACGCTTAAGCCAGGCACTTAATACAAAGCGGAAACGCCACCGACAATTTATAATTTACCCGCCGCTGCTGAATACTCCTGTGTGTCGGACTAGGGCTATTGTCCCTTCAGAAAAATGATTTTTGTGAGGATTACACCGTAGATACTGTTTAATTTGAAATATATGTTGTCCTTTCTGATGTTTGTTGGAATGGATGTGTGTTGGAGAGTACTTAACCACAGAAAAGAGAAACTGGAGAGCTGAAGGCGTTCACCCAGGAACTAGGTATGCATGATGCTTTGCAATCTACATGTAAATGTTGTTGGAGCAATTGAGTGTGTACACAGCGTAGTCCGTGAGAGTATAGAGAAAGTTTGGATAACAAATCGGTGGTGGGATGAGAAAAGCTGAAAGACTTTGTGTGGTATGGATGGAGAAAGAAAGAAGAGTGAGCTAACTACGCCAGAGTGGATGCATAACTCCCACTTTTCTGTTTTCATTCAATTAGGGAGCAGGGAAGTATATTGCCTTGGCCTTGTAACATTATGGTTCTAGTGCCTTGAATAAAAAGTCATTAATATACTATCTGCATCTGCCAGCGTGGAAGACATTTAACACTTTCATTATGCTAAAGAGCCGACTGCTGTGTTAAATTCATTTCGCGATTGTCTTTCCCGTTGGACATGCAAATTTTCTACATCCTCGAGCGTAAATGAGCCAATTGAATCAAGTCATGTCAGATCCAAACTTCAAAGTGTCACTTACAGGGCTCTATAACCAGAGACGCCACAGAGTAAACTTTCCACGGGAAAACAAGTATGTTCATGCTTTAGCAGGCCATTTTATAAAAACATAATAATGTGCCTAGTAATCTAAAGCCAAAAGACATTGAAGTGCTAACAGCAAAGCAAATACAAAGCTCTTGGTACACTATAATCCTACACTCATTTTAAAACAGTTGAAAAAGGGTGACTCCTTATGGATAATAAACAGAATAGCTTTTCGTAGAAAAAATCATGGAAATGGGAAGAATTAAGAGGTCCGATGTATATTATACCATACATTTACTGACATATTCTAAAAATTCGAAATAAGGACTAATACACACATATTTGCATATTTTAGGCAGCAAAAATTGGAAATAAGTCAAAGTGGGCTTTAGAATACGGAAATAGGCCATCTAAATAAATGCGTAGGCAAAAGAACTAAAAATTGAAAATGGGCATTTATAAGCAGTATAATACTGAAAACTAAGCTTCTTAGAACATGAAACATTAAGGTATAAGTTCTATAAGGATGATTGAATTTGGCATAAAGAATAAGTTTAGTTTGTTTTGTTCATTAGTGTAATTCAATTGAATTTTAGATTCCACCTTATGTTTTGTTTCTGGGTATTATGAACTTGGGCTATTTCCTGTTTGGTCTATTTCCTGTGTAGCGGAAAGCGGAATAAACAGAAGTGCTTTTGAGATACTTTGTGGTGCTTTTAGGAACAGCGGAATACACGTTGATATATGAAAGACTTAGAGGTGAGTTATAGAAATGTTAGAGTATGTTATGTTAATGTATTTCTTGTAGGATGAAACTGGTAACGGTAGCTGGGTATTAGAAATAGGTGCCGGTGGAAGAAATGCGGGAGACTTCCGTGCTACTTGTTTCCTAATGTAAATAGACAAAGAGAAGAGGAGTGGAGAGGAGATAAATCATAGAGTAAACTCAACAAAATGAATTATGTGATGTGAGAGTGCATGAAAAGTATTTGTATATTGAAAAGGAGTTCATTCTGTCCTCTTTCTAAATAATAAAGCATTGTTTTCTGTCTCCGCCCAGCGTCAGTTTAAACTTGATAAATCTCCAGAGTTTCAACTGCTCGTCTCATCAGTTACACTCAGAGTGCTTACAACACACACTCGGAGTGTAACTGATGAGACGACACTGAGGTGATATTGCTCAGAAAGAGTGAGAGTCTACGGCCACATTCAAGGAGGCACTTACCCAGTAGAGAAGGGCGAACCGGAACCGGAACCAGGTGTGGAACCGGACCGGTTCCTCCGGTTTTGGTTCCTGCGTGTGGCACTAGTTCCGGTTCCACGGTTTCGGTTCGGTTCCACGGTTTCTGGTTTCGGTTCGGTTCCGGTTCCTAAAATTTGAATTAGTTTTGGTTTCGGTTTGGTTTTGGTTCCAGAATATCTGGTTCTGGTTTGGTTCCGGTTCCTAAAATTTTCTGAGATGCCCTCCTCTATTACCCAGTGTATTTGTTTTCATCGCTAGACAAACACAGTTTCAATGTGAATGTGAGGAAGAAGAAGAAAGCAAACAGAGAACAAACAGCACCAAACGTACAATACTTAAATTGATTTTGTTTTCACAAACCATGCTACCTACTTAGCTTAGGCTTTAATG
This sequence comes from Yoshiicerus persimilis, assembly GCA_020352615.2. Classification (NCBI taxonomy): domain Eukaryota; kingdom Metazoa; phylum Arthropoda; class Collembola; order Entomobryomorpha; family Tomoceridae; genus Yoshiicerus; species Yoshiicerus persimilis. Next base: position 900,996 of record CM036943.2, read on the forward strand.
TTTTCAGACATATTTAGTTCCTCATTGTCTCGTTCCAAGGTGCACCTACACAATTCCCACTTTAAATGATACTGCTCGTCGTTAAATTTCTATTCACATTTGGCTGTATCCTGTATAGAGAATTACTTCCGCTCTCCTCTACTTTTACGTCTACATTAATTTCCTTTGTATTCTAATCATCCACAGTGCAGGCATAATAACAACAGGGTAGGTACACAGGCAATTCTGTTTGGGAACTTCTAGGCACTTTTACTAGCATAAAATATATTATCTGCAGTATACTAATGACTTTTTCCCATCATCATTAAAAACTGAACAGAATTGGAAAACAGAAGAGAGCGGCTACACGATAAAATAATTCACAGCTCTCTACAAAATTAGAATTGCAAAAGTTTGATGAAATTACGACACTGCAAATCCTCTCAAGCACACTTCGCTGGGATTTCTCTGACTTCAATTCTAATTACTTTTCTGTAATACCACTTGCACTCTAAAAATTTTCATCGAAAAGAGTATTTCTTTTAAATACATGTCTTCCAATATACATCCACACAAAAGATTTATCGAATATTATTTACAAGAGTTTTTAAAATAGATTTTGATTTTATCAGGTGCAAATATTAATTTTACATCAGATCAGTATTGCAATTTACATGGTGCATAGTTGAGTATAATGAATTTGCTCTTCCAAGTCTGTCATGAGAACATTCTTATGCTAAAGCTCATAGAAATCTTATTCAAGGCAATATTTGCGGAATACCGCAAGGAAGATTACGTTCCGTTAGCTACCTTGTGTACCGTAGCAGTAGGAGTTCAAGTTAATAATACTTGCCAGCATTTATTGTGCATAGTGTCTGTAATAGAAAGCACACTGTGTGTAGAACATTACATAAAATAATGTGAACAACTTCTGCGAAAGTAAAGAAAGGGACATAAAATCGTAGACTACAATACACTTACTTCAAGGCAACGGACTTTGCTTACAGAATGAAAGATTACTTTCTCCTCTATTCATTGCGAATTTATGTGCTAGAATAAATTAGGTAGTAAAAGTAAATTCAAGCAGTAGTTTATACGAAAAGGGATTATAGTCTCCCTCCTGGTTTTGTTTTCCTTCTTAAATGCTCCAATTTTATACAACACTATAACACAAAACAAACGCCTATGGCTATACGCAAAAGATTCTATTCTTTACAAATAAAAGCTTACAATAGCTAGGCACATAGTTGCCATAATATTATAATGTTCAAGACCCGACTCTGAGACAATAGTGTTTTATTCTGTGCGCTTTGTTTAAAGTTCTCCTTTAACATTTAACACCGAAACACACACTGGAACGACTAGACACCAAAGTTGTTTAAATATATAGCAATACTTACAAAGACAAGAAGATTGTCTTGGGACTTTGTGTTGCATTTATATTATGCATAATATTGTATTTTGCGAATTCGTCTAGCTACTATAGCTGCGTAACCAAAATACAAGGACGGGGTCAGCCAGAAGAAAGGCAAACCATGTTGGCAGCAACTCCTAAGCAAGAGGACCTATAGAAATGGGTTGCACCTTTTGCTGAGCATTAGAAATTATTTGACAACCTGAATTTTCATAAAACTGATCTATTATTTTCCAATTGAATTCTGTAAGGGTTCTGAATTCTTGTCATGAACTCAACAAGCACTTTTCGACTTTCTTTGAGTTTCAAAATGTAATCAAAAATGCGTATTTTGTATGACCCTTTATATGCTTCAAATTAAATGGGTCAGGAAACTATGTGTTTCAATTTTTACTGGAATTTTGCCATTTTTGGGATGAATTTTTTTTAATGCCACCCAATTTCTGTAGGTCTTCACGTTTAGAATCACAGCCACCAACATCGATTCATATTCTTTAGGTTAACCAGATATATGTAGAGCATTTCAAAGTAGTCTGAAATGTCCATACAGAATACATAGGTTCTTTAGTCATAAACATATCGTGCATGGCAACATGAAACATCCCGGCTTTTTAAGTTCGGTGCATCAGGTAATAAAACCGCGTGAAAATGGTTCTTAGCTTCGAGTACATCGAAACACGATTCATTCACCAAACAGTAGTGTAGTCTTCAATCATTTTCTAATCCTTAAATCACTGGAATTTGGGAGAAAACGGCGTCACCGAGGACACGGGTGCATCTATAGGACTCCAATGTCATGTTGATGTCTGACTTGAAACAATGTTATAAACATGACCTAATGACATGAGATATTGGGTTGACATGGCAAATGGGGGGCGGTGTATGTTTCGTGTTTCATGTAGGATGTCTACGAGAATAAGAACCTCTTTAATGTATCTACCAGGGATGGGTTGGTTTGAATGTGTGAGGGAGCCAATAAGGGCAGACTGACTGTGACTATGCCTCGTGGAAAGTGCAAATGGGTTTGTTGTATGTGTGATTGGAAACAGAATTGCTGAGGCTGCTTTCGGAGTTAGGTCAAAGGAGCGACTTACTCCTTGACCTAATTATCTAGTAAATGAGCTCAATCCTATCCTAAATAGTGTAGAGCTCCTAAATAAAGAGTCAAGATATAACTCTTGCTTTCCGGAAGTGATTGACTTAAGGTGCTTTCACACCACCGACGGAACCGATACGCGCGCAGAAATTACGCTCCAAATATTATGCAACGTAACTCACACCGAATGCGTAAAAAACGCCAGCGTAAGCGTAAAGTTGAAAGCGCAAATATTACGCCCGCAAAGAAAACGCGTTCTCTTTCACACCAAACTGTTTCAAGCGCGTTAATTCTACGCGCGCATAAAATATTCATCCGTCACCCACCGCTTTGTGAGTTGGACCTAGTTCAACTTTTCTCGCGTAGTGAGGCGTATTCTTGTATTCAATTTTTAATCAGTTCTTTAAATCAAAAGTTACTATCAATTTCCAAGTTGTATACTTTTGTGAATTGCATTGAAAAATGGATAGTCAAATTGATAATGACAGTGACGATGAAGTTAACCATGTGGATCCTATCCATCTTTCAATCTGAGGTCCCACTAAATGTAAAATTTGGTCAAACTGCTGAGGGGAACGTCTTGTGTATGTTCTGAATTTCTCTGGAAATTTTACGTACATTTCTTCAATTTTTAAGTGCTCTCCCCAAGAGTCACGAGCTAAGTTCAGAGGGTGTACCCAGTATAATTTCCTGTAACGGCGTCGCTTGCGTTGACGTCGGTAAATACTGATAATAACCGTTGGATCCATTTCATTCTTTAAAACTCGGTATTTAATATTTTTTATGTGGGAGTTGAAAAGATTTTATGTGGGGGCAGAATTTTCAATTCAGACCAAGTGACGCGCAAATCTTGCGCTTCGGTCGAAGTAAACGCATAATTTTTTTTCATACAGTTTTTAATTTACGCAAGCAGTCAGAATAGCAGCTAATATTTGCGCAATAAATACGCTTAGCGTAGATTCCTGAGCGTAAATTTTAAGAACCTATCGGTTCCGGCGGCGATGTGAAAGCACCTTTAGAATGGCCTCTCATCTCATACCCGGATTTACAGAGCGTTTCAGCGAAAAGTATCCATAGGACATTCAGTGTATAAGGAAATATTATGGTATGTATATATGTTGGTTTTGATTTCTCCCATTAAACCAAAAGCGGGCATTTTAAATACGTACGTACGTGCTTCATTACACACTGTACGTGTCCTACGGACACTTTTAGCTGAAACGCTCTGTAGTAACCGCTTTCATAAATAATGGATCACTGAGCCGCATCCCTCCTCTACCTGGATTTGGAAGTCAGTTGAGGAACAGTGGGGCGAGTTGGAAATAAAGCTATGGATTTAACTACTTTTCTAATCCCTAATTGACTTTCTCATTTTCAAAAGGAATACTGTTATAATTATAAATAGTATGTCCATGGAAGTAAGGGTAGGAACTGACACAGGGAGACTGAAAGACTTAATTTTTACAATTTGGACTGTGCGCACAGAAGTAGAATGTGAAGTGAGGAGATTGGAAAGTAAAGTGTGAAGGTAGCTGAGAATGTGGCTCCTTTATTAGCCCGCATCGGTAAAAGTTTTGCAAGTGGCAACTTTGAGAAATGAGTTTTAGTTGAAGATGGTTGTTGACAGTCTTGTGGAGTAATCAGCTTGGCAGTTACACGCACTGGAAAGTATTCGAAGGGTGGAAAGGCAGGTGCTGACTGGACAGGTCTTGTGGAAAATAGTGCTGACTTGTTATTTGGTTTTATGACTGGGGCTAGAAGAGTGTCAATTGGGTGCGCTCCCTGCGCCCTCGGCCTCCACCTCATCAAAAGAAGAGAATGGCTGGAGTAAGTAGGTGCTCCACAAATCTACACGCTTCCAAAGAAAAAGTCTATTTTCCGGTTTCCCCCTATCTGACTTTCTCAATTTCCGACACACTTGGAAATGTGAGTCAAAGATTCCATTTCCCATCCCTATTCTCCAAACTTGCCTATTATGTACCATTTAATATAGCTTATCAGTATTTCAGTGTTACGTGTTCCATTCTCAGAGCGTATGTGAACGCACTTAACTATTAATGTTAGTAACTACTCCAGACCTTACTGTCAGCCTTCCATTTTAAAAAACACCAGTGTTTTACGATCCATGTACACGTTACGATCACATTGCGATCCATACATTACGATTTCTCTGTATATATTACGATCCAAATACCTACCATGAGAATGGCACTATTATTTTTGCTGTGCTCAATGAATCTCTTGTGCACTGTATATGAAGTAACTTCAAAAAAAATGTTGCACAGCACAGGAGCTCGGTTTCCTACACTAATATAATATTATTTGACATTCTAGACAGGTGCATTTATATTATAGACGTTTTCAGTTCACTAGATTTGAAACTCAGGGCAATGAAATGAAGTAGAGTGAAGTCATAGACACATGGAAATAAAATTACTGCCACAATGGACTTACAATGGGCAAAAGCAATTACGGTTGGACTGAGACTGAACAAGAAAGACAAAATTCAATTCCAATTCGCACACTAATGTAAATACATTTAGTTAATTGCAGAACCTTAATCTTGTTCTTGTTCTGTCAGTGTCAACACACAAATACAAAGAAAGTTATTACACATGGCAGGATTGCATTTAAGCCCCAGTGCTAGTAACTAGGCAGTTAGGCCCTTTTTATTCCGTAATGTATGGTAGAAAAGGCTGAAGGTGAACGGTGAACGAACTCTGAGATGGTTTTGTCCGAAGTAGCCGAGTAGATTTTTTAGAATGGAGGAGAAAGAGTTAAATAGATATGAGAAGTAGTGTTATTGCTGGCAGCGGACTGACTTTGGCTTTCCTTGGGCTGGTCACGGCCATTAAGGCATCTGAAAGTGTTTCCACTGAGAAGCAGAGTGTTTCTTTTTAGTATGCAAGTGATTCTTGGCTATGAGGATGAAATGCAAAAACGAGACGCAAAAGCTCTGACATAAATCGCATTACGACAAATTCAGGCACATCAACTGATGTAATGTGAGGAAAGAACTAAAATGCACAGTGCAATGCACATATCTTGTACTTCTGTAGAGACCAGGGATGGTAACGGCTCGCTTACACTTAAAGAGACAAAATGGCGGCCTCCTATTTTTACTATTTTAGGAGAGCGCTAGTATTGAATATCCCTATGCCCTTGGTCTCCGCTCTCCTAAAATAGGAGGCGGCCATATTGTCTCTTTAAGTGTAAACGGGCCGTTACCATCCCTGGTAGAGACTACTACTATATGGAGCACTTCACATTTCCTTTACATTTAGGTCGCTTACAATTTACAAATAAGGAAATAGTATTTTGTAGCAAATGTATTTACACACTCTACACTGCCTACACCATTCTTACGAAGGATCGCATGGCATACGGTTTCGTAATGCAGTCTTGTACTTAGAGACCAGGGAGACACTCTAAATAAGAGTTTATTTAGTACATCAGAAGACTGCTCTAGCTTTCCTAGCACTAGTTTTACTTTTGCTCTTGCTCTTGAATTTCACATCGAAATTTTATCGCTCGCTTTATTCAACGTAAATGTCTGAAGGCTGTTCATACAAATAAAAGTGTAGCATTTCAACCTAGTGTTCAAAATGTTATCGCCAGCACAACTTCCTGCTTACAACTTCTATTGTATCCCTCTTCCAAAGGAATTTCTTCGTCGTAGCATACATACCAGAGATACACAGCTAACCGCTACCCCTACATAGGCATTCCTGGAGAAAAGTGAACAGAGCTAAACAATAAGGTTACGAATGATCCTCCATTCACTTTAATAGATTATCAGCAAGGAGAGAAGAGCAAGGACACGCCACAGATACATGTAGAAATGGTAGCAATCTAATTGTAAGCTAGAGATACATTCCCACCGCCGCAGTTGAATGTACAGGGTGAACAAATAATTGTTTATTTACACAAAATTTTTCCATACACAACCCACTCGTTTCGGTTCAGAATTAGGAGCTCTTGGGTCGCCTTTAGAATTGTGAGACCCCGGAAAAATGGCGCAAAATATATAAAATATGCAAATATTATCTGTGCTGTTTTCAAAGTTTTTTTAACTTGTCCTTAATTGATTTTGAACACCAGTTCGGCAAAATGGCGTACAATACACACGAAATCATAAATAAATATTTTTTTGCAATTTTAGCTTTTCCGTAAATTCCCTTGATTTTGGACATCAGTTTTTGGATTTCGGGAATACCCTGTAATTTTGAGGAATCTATTTTATGAAGCTCTGCAAATGCCAGAATTGCTTCTCCTTAAGGGCGGCCCCTTTCTGGGGAGCTTATTAAAGAGCATACGGGAACGTACACACACGACGCCCGCAATTTTGGGCTACTTTTGGAGCCCCTACCCCCTCCAATGTGACCTTTTGACCGTTGATAGGCTTCTTACATAGATCTGCTTTTGCTGAACCCACCAATATTGCAGACGTCATTTATGTACATCCTCTACAGTGAACCAAAGCGGACTGAGTTGTTCAGACACTACTGTCATTGTAGGGCAATACAATCCAATGCTTTGGGACATAGTAAATTGTATTTCTGTAATCTGTAGTCTCATTGCGAAAAGGTGTATTGTATTTCAGATGTTATTTACCGTCATAGAGAGATGATAATATTGGTATATAGGTACATAGAAATAAAACAGCCTTTCGGCATTTACTGCTGATGGATAAATGGGAAACCTTGAAAGAAACTTTTAGTAGGAGCAGTAACTAGTTTACATCAATTTATTGCACGAGTGAGGAGAAATATTATGAGGATATGGGAGTTTATTATTGATATTGACATTCACTACACGATACTTCTCTGTGTACATTAAGAACTTCTATTCTATCTGTGTGTACACAAGACCACTTCTGCAATCTATTGCAGGCAATAACGTAGCTGTTGTTACATTATTGGCCATTCATTCCTTTCCATGTACGATTGCTAAGATTCATCTTAACTCTCAATATACTCAAAGCAAAAATTAAAAATGAAATGACGAACGCAATGTTAATAAGGATTCAATTTTTATCCACCAAGAGTATGTGCCACCTGATCGTTGATTTACCATTGACGTTGGTATTTGTTACCTGTGAACAAATGGAAATTGAAAACTAAAACTACAGCGTTGGCCGTAAGTCACGCATCATAGGGAAATAACATTACGTGCTCCACAGGTCACGCATAATAGGGAAATGCCTGTAATATTTGAAAATGTCTTTCAACTGTTTGAAAGGCATTTTCAAGCATTAAGGCATTTTTTTATTCCTAAGATGCGTGACTTGCGGCCAACGCTGTACCCACATTAGAATAGAAACTTACATTAGAACATCTAGACTTCCATTGCAATCACACTGTGGGGCAATATCGACAATTGACCTACTTAGTCAAAAGTTTAGTTACGTGAATTAGAGAAAGGTGTGAAAACTTAAAATTTAGTAGTAACATCATCGTGGGAGAAAGTAGGAGATCACTTATGGTGTCAGTAGTGCATATGTTTACCGTATAATATGAGCGAGTACAGCAAAGGTGGAAGCAAGGGTTAATAGTTACTTCTATAGGACATTGATTATTTCAAAGGTCCCTAATTTTCTAACTTTATCGAAATTATTCTCCATCTTGAAGTGATTTCAGCACAGCAGTATTTTTTGAATATAGTGATAATTTTGGTCTGCTGTTGGATTGCGTTTGGATATCTCAGTGCTACTGGACAAGACGGGTGAAAAAGACCGAGTTAGCCAAGGATGAGTGCATTGAGAGCTGCTGATATTGGATTTGAGTGTTGATTTTGTCTCTGAAACTCTTTTCTCCCTTTTCAACGTATGTAATATTGTGTAGGTATTTGGCATTTGTTCTGGTTAACTTTACTTGCCTCGCGTGTTTATATTATAGGTGCGCACTCTAAAACTAGCGAGTGGTTTGTGTACAAAGCAGTCCACAATGGAGAATTGGGCAATAGGAAGAAACACTGAACAAACTCATTAAACTTGCTCAATGATGCGTTAACACTTTTATCTTTAGCTGTCAGCCAAGATTCACTGACACGAACTGATAGGATTCCCAGCGTTGACTTCACTCACTTCCCATTTTCTTGTTTGTTTTTCGTTATCCAACACCACTTATTTTCTAGGCAACTGTTTTCTGTGTTCTGCTAAATAGAAGTATTTTTAATCAAGACTGGTGTAATTTTCATGAAGGCTATCTCCAGCAAAAATTTTAAATCCGTCATTTCAGCTTCCCAAATTTATCTCCAGGACGAAAAAACTGAAATCTGGAATTAAAAATTTTGCCTGAGACAACCTTATAGGAGAATCGCAATGGTTAGTTACACCAGCCTTGATTTTTGGCTTAAACTTTCCTCTGTACTTGAGTTTTACACTATTCATACATCTCTTTGTTTTCAATGATTTCAGATATTTTTCTTACACATTAAAGAATTTCTTTATAACTGTGCTCTACAAAAGAATATATGTAGACTTGCGATAACGGGAAATTGACGGATTGCGAATATTTACAGTCAAATGGTTGTCCTTTCATCCTCTTATAAGGTCTGTAGAGTAGATAAGATGGACAAAGCCATATTATCTACTCCTACACTAATTAGTTAAATAAGAAGTTATCACTTGTTCGTTATCAGTATACCTTCTTTACATTGCATTGTTAAACTAAAGATTATTGCACTCCAGTGTACTACCTATTATGTTCATGTTGTAATTGTATGTATTTAATTACCTTATTATTTAAAGTATAATTATGTACTTTTAAAACGTTTATCTAAATTCTAATTGGTGTAAAAAACGTTCATATGTTCAAAATTACATATTATGTAAATTATATTGATTACATGACATTATATTTTGGGTATAAATACGACTGCCCGAATTTATTGGAGTCAGTTCCATTTGGATCCGATCCTCTGTTGACGGCTACCTTTTTGTGGACTCCTTCTAATTCCTATGGCATCATTGAGACCCCGTGTCATCAATGCCGCCTTTTGGAATCTTCTATGAAGTGAAGCTTACTTATGTTCTTTAAGTAAAATTCCCTTCCAACTTTCTTTGTAATAGGGCATTAGGGTATAGAGTAGTCTTTTATTGTAAATGTAATATTATTCGTTGACTTAAATAATATATTACCTTGTTTAAACTACACTTACCTTTGATGAAGTTCAGTTCTAATTCACTTTAACCCATACATTGCATAGAAAGTTAAATCTTATAAGTCTAAATTGATCTCATTTCATTTTCATAAACTAAATTCATCCCAATTAGTCTTATACTCTCACTGATTTCTCAGCAGAGAAAGCTCAATACTCAGTACACCCTTTGAAAGACCGTCTGTAAATACATCTTGGAAATATTTCGTTTTCCCAAATGCGTCCATTTGGTAACGCCAGGCCCTTGTTCCAAAGAATTCAAGACTTGAGATTGCAGTGTAGCTTGAAAATTCACGCTTATTTGATACGACTGATGTTTACTGTGATGTTGATTGTAGAACTGCGTGCTGATCAAAGATGTCGATGAAAACAATTTATTTCGGCCTTACAAATCATTAAAGCATAATTTTTTTGAGGCAAGGAGCTGGCGCTAAAAAATCGATGCCATTGGAAAACGGCAATAATTTTTCCGATACATCTTGATGGACAATACTGAGTTTTTCCCTGCATAAAGGTGATTAAGCATAGGGTTAAGTATAGAAAATGACCAAAGTTAAAGATGCTCCCAGCCCAGATATGGTCGTATGCGAATTAATGTATTTCGCTAGAAGGAGGTTTTAATTTGCCCCATACTGCATATCGTGTAGTACGAAAACGAGTAAACAGGATGTTCACCGAACATAATAATATAAGCATCAAATTATTAGTTTTTCACAGAAATTCTGAATCAACTGTACATAGTTGATAGTTGTGACCAAAATTAATAAGAGATCGTAGGAACTTTTTATTTCAGCTTGGTTACATCTTTCTAAGAAGTGTCACTTTCAAAATATCCGTCTTCGTCCCATAAAATGTGGCAGCAAAAATTTCTCATTAAATTTCGTGTAAAAATGTGATAATATTTACATAGAAGCTACCCCATTTGATTATTTCATTGTGTTCCTGGAACACCATTGTCAGGAGTATTTCTTTTGAAATGTTCTGAAAGTTGTGAATAAATAGGACAGGAGACTTATGTCAACGACAATGACTAATGTAAATGGCATTTCTATAACAAATAAAGTCTTTGAAGTAAATTAAATTACAGTAGCCATTTATCAATAGAAGAACACAAGGAATTTTTGTTATGGTAGTCATCAGTTCCTTTGTTGGTCGTAATTGGAATGTTGTATGATACTAGGCAGTTTTTATTTGTAATAAAAATCCAGTTTTCATCAAAAGGAAACTGAACACATGTTTTTACATAATGTTGTCATTGTACCTGTAGGCAGTCATAAAAAGAACTTCATTAATGGTGACTAGTAGTTTATCATTTTGATAAAGTGCTTTCATTTTCACTACTCGGAAAATTTTGTGTGAACTCATCCTAACTAATCATTGACATTTTACAATTGACGCTACAAGTGTCAAGTGGGAAATTTTCAATACTCCTTATTACCTATATTCAAAACAGAAATGCTAGAATGGACTTCAGTTGGGCCTGACATAGTTTTGAAAACTTAATTGACACTTCAATTTTAATGAGACGCACTTAAAGGTGACATTACTCATTTCTGTCATCTGTCTTTAAATGGCAATAAATATAAATGGTAATAGAAAATAGAAGTGCTTGCATATAATACAACTACATGCAACCTCTAGACATATAATAGAATAATGTGTACAGCTAGCTTATGTAAGATAACTTTACAATACGATGATGCAGTTGTTGTGCTTGCTACAGACAATTAAATAATACTATGCTAGATTGCTGGCTAATACGATGAGTTAAATTTCTTATAATATGTAAATGTACGAAGTACCTTTGCGAAGTAACTAATCATTCATCATTGCCACTCGGAATTAATTAGTATCGAAAAGTGCCATTAGCACGGGATTTAATTAAGCAGCCAAAGCACTCAGTCAATTCTACTTCTCCTAAGAATCTCTCAGCAATATGTAAATTGGGTCAAAGTGGGTTCCAGGTATTGTAAAGGGCATTAGATAATAGCATTTGCAATTGTGCTTTAAACTAATAATATATGCGTTAATATTCAGACTTAGTTTTATTCCGTAGATCAGATATCAGAGAGATTTGTAATTATTTCCTTCGTATCTGCCACTTTTTGACATTTCAGGTTGATGTTTTCTTTGATTTTCCAGAACATTTAGGAGTAAAGATGTTTCACACTTAAAGGGCGTCGGTTGACAAAAAGAGTTAAATGGAGATTTACAAATGTAGCGTATTAACAGCGGGTTACGAAAATTCGGGTCGCAGAAAGCACTTGAAGCGGACGCTGTCTTTATGAGCATGTGTCTCAGGATTGTAAGAAGAGAACTGGAGTTATCTCTGGAGAAAGTCTCTACTTGTCAGTTCTTATGGTTCACTGTTCCTACAAGGAATTGCAAGATGTCTAATTTTTGGCAGTAAAAAGGAAATAGGGAAGTGAAGTAAGAAAGACAAGCGTTTCATTAAACCCTGTAAAAGTTGCGTCATCCTAACACTAAAACTAAGACTTGTGAATTCAGCTTAACACAAAGTGGAACCCATAAAGGAAAAATAATTTAGGTCTCTGTGGTCGCAAGTCGGAGTGCAGTGAAGGGGAAAGACAGTCGCAAATCCAACTGAAGATCTACTCTACGACAAAGAACGACAAAGACAAAGCATTGCTCTTCCGCAAAGAATTCCCAACCAACTTATCTAATAGTCAATCCTACTCTATCAAGGATGGGACAAAATACCCAAAATTTAAAAGTTCATGTTTTATTTTGGCTTCTTTAAAAATGTCGGGGTTTAATTGTTAAGGCTCGTAAATAATTTTCAACGTATCTATAATCTCTATTAACTATCACCTTGAATTCACCTCTGCATAAGCATGACTAATTAGCATGGGTCGGACATTTATTTTTTTAAACTTGGAAAATATTTATTTTTTATGTTCTAAAAAGGGGGCTAAATATTTGCTAAAAAATCAAAAATATTTTCTTTAAAATTCGGTAAAACAAGTTTCTTTATTGCAGTAATCTTGCTTGTTAGCCCTAAATTAACATTTCAAAGCATTTTATTTGTGTTTTCAACCAAATTTTAGCATTTTTCAATTAATAGTTTACTGATAAATAATTAGTATGCATTTTCTAATAATTTCTTACTTGTGCAATATTTGGTAATTAAATTAAGTAGTGGGACTGAAACACCTACAAAGGTCTAAGCAGAGATGGAACGGAAAAAGTGTTTGTGTTAAGTGACATGTGCAATGCGTCATATGAGTAGGCGAGTCTCCAGTGGACTAGAAAAGATGATAAAAGAGAAGTTTTCTATAGACGGAATCAATTTGCTTAGTTTTATGAGGACACCTGGTTGGTAATCAGTTGGCGGAAAACTTCCCATTCCATACTTTTCCAAGAAGCTATCAAGGCGAGGATTCAATTAAAACTTTTCAAAGGGAAAGTTGCATCCAGACCTACTACTCAGTATTTACTTTCCTTTTTGACAAATACCTGCTAATGATAAATACCGAGACAACTCCCAACTTTAAATTCTGCAGTGAAATGATGTGGCAAACGAATGCTATTGCCCTTACGAGAGGTGCTCTATGTAAAAGAATCGAATGAAGCAAGTTCTGCATAGATAGAACTAATCATACGATAAGAGTTCATATTAAATATTTAATTTGCATTTCATCCGACCAGAAAACCCGAATTTCCTTATTTTACAATTTACATCACATCATATTTATATTTAGGTAGTAAGGAAATATAAAACGCAGTTAATTTTGGCATTACTCGAAATTCAGTAATACTTGAGCATAAAATTGATTACATGAAGAACAACGAACCAGTTTACGCTTTCGGAGATTTCCCCTCGCCTAGCTACTCAAATGTCATATCTTTGAATCTATAGTCTATACAGTTTTTCGGATTACGAACGAAGATAAATACGGATCTATTTCGCTTTCCACAATCCAAACCAAATCCAAGTTGCTAAGAACGAAATGAGTCAACACTACATAATAGATAGTTATCTTTTTGACTTAGCGTAACTTTGGATACGGCGTAGCGTAATTTTCTTACGTCAAGCCCCTCCCCTTTACGTAAGAATCTTACGCCTACGTCAGAAAAACTGCCCTTGGCAACGTAAGAATTCTTACTCTACGTATTAGCCTTACGTAGCATCATAACCGAGGAGTTCCTTGGTTGCCTCGTTACGGTCTCGTAACGAGATGTCTCGTAACCTTAGAGACACCTTGTGTTTATGTCTTTTTCTTTAATTTTATGATATCTCCAATACTTCAACTCATTTTCTGAAATAACGCGACTAAAGTCACGATTTGAAAATTTGATAACTATTTGACTTAAGCGTAGTGTAAGTCTAACTGACTTAAGCAAAATTCTTAAGCTACGCCGTCTCCAAAGTTACGCTACGTCAAAAAGATATCTATCTAATGTCACAAGTAGCTCAAACTTACGTGTAAATATCTTAGAAATATAGACGTTGTGCATGACTGTAGACTAATGGTGAAGCTGGTATGCAAACGGTCAATTATTCACAAAATTTGTAAATGATTGCTTAGAGAAGTAAATAGGTTGTTAAATGTTCATTCCAGGAGAGATGTGTCATGTAATTGGTAAACACTGTTGGGCAATGTCTTACGCAACTGTTGGCAACTAATAACTTTACTCATAACAGAACGCAGCACCATGTTTCAACTAATACAAAAAGCCAGATGAGGTCTACTGAGACTCCCTACTTCATTGGTTATAAATAGTAGTTTTCTGTCCGCTTCAACTTAAGAGTTGAGATATGAGTACTTAAATGCTCCGCTGAGCAATTAGAGAGTGTTTATAGTTGTTTAGAAGAAAACCACAACTTACGTAACCTCAAATGTAACAGGAGGCGTGGCCAATGCACATAAACTCAGGTCAGGTCACATTCCAGACTTTCATTTCTGACCAGAGTTACATCATTCCCGCAGTCAAACATTATCAACATTTTTTAATTAACACTCTACAGCGTAATGCACGAGTTACACAACTCGTGTTTTCAGAACTTATTTCTTACTCTCATTTTTTATTTGATTTCGTCCTCTCCTCCTGAAAACGTAAGACCTAACTTGACAATTACAAAGATAATGGATTGTAATTACAGTCCAACAAAAATGGAAACTTCATTACATAACAACTATGGAAATCATTTTGTAAGGACTCTTAATCAACTTGAGTTTCCAGTATAACTCTATCGTTATTGTTATGTAAGAAACACAAGTCTCTGTTGTTGCACAACAATGGTAGTCAAATATAGTCCAACAGTCAGCAACAAATATGTAGTTTATGTCAATTAGTAATTGGCATTGCATCTGTACGCAGCAAATACGATCTTATGCTATTTCATGTAATTCTTAATTTCAGTAAAATATCTTAACATCAGAGTGTAAAACGTATTTAGCATTCAATCCCAATGTTCACTGATTACGGAATGCACTGAATCACGTATTTATCTGTGCTATGGTCTTAAGACAATGATTGTCTAGTTGTTTGCCAAAAGCGATGATGTCCTGAGTACTTCCAAAAATATTTTGGAGTGTTTACTTTTATTCCATCATTTGTGCTCCCTCTGCGTGTCTATTTGTTGTCCGTGCACACTGTCTCACTTCAAGGCTGGTGTAATCATAGTAATTCTCCTATAAGGTTATCTCAAGCAAAACTTTTTCAGTTTTCTGTGAATGTAGCTTTTGGAGAATTCAGCACGGCGATGCATGGAATCCATAACTATGGAAATCCCGCACGTATAGAAATCGCACGTATGGAAATCAATATTATTGCTATGGAAATCTGAAATAAATAATTTTGAAAGACAGAAATCTTGGGTTAAAACTTTTGGCTTGAGACAACCTTATAGGAGCACGCCCACCTTGGTTTCAGTATATATGCTTATTTTGTACTTTGGAATATGGTTTCGTACATGTAGGTTGCATTTTTCTTGAGGATTATATTGTATACCTTATTCTATCGGGTTCTTTGGGATAAGTACATCGCAGCACTTAAGCACTTTGATTGCACTGCCTCCAGCTTACATGTAGTTTTATTAGTGAGCAGGATTATGTTGGGACACAGTCATATCGACATGCATGAACAACGTCGACATCGAAAATAACAACAAGAACATTTAGTGAGGAAGACTTCGTGTCTTTATTTCCATTCAGCAGACTTTGTGTTTTCAAACCAAAGCAACCGTAAATGTTTCCCCTTTGTCTTTTTGTTTTCTTAGTCTGGACTGGAATATGGTTGGAAAGGTAAACCTGGTATTAAAAATTGTTATTTTTTTATTACTGTTTTATTTATCATTTATCTCTTGTTATCTTATTAAGGAAAAAATCCTGGAAAGATTCACATTCAATTTGTAATAGAAGTACGTAAGATACTTTGAGAGTATTAGTTGTCACATTGAATTTCAGGAATTCGGAAATACTTTCGTAAATAAAACGTGACTGAAGGGAACCTACATGGATTTAATCTAATAAAGCATTAGAATTCATGAATGACATAATGCGATTTCTTGCATGAGTTGTAAGTACACCTAATAGCTGGGCTGCAGATGGAGTTTTCTTTCGTATTCTACGCATACAGGCTTTTCTTGTCCTTGTGGTATTCATAAGATACTAATATTTTTCAGAGAGGATTGCGCTAAACAACCTGAAAACTAACATTTTAAATTCATACTATTTCTGTTTCTGTCAGTTAGTAATTTGATTTTGGCTTCATGTAAAATGCATAATTTTGTTTGCTACATAAAGAAGTTTGCCGTTGTATCTATAGTTTGTAATGCCTTTATTTATGCAAATACTGCATATTTCTAAAAGTGAAACCCAACTTATGATCTATATACTACTGTTATGCATTTTTATAATATATATCATAGATGGTAAGTACTTGTATCATAGATGGACCTCCAAATGATTAGGTAGTTCCAAGTAATATGACGCGACAGGAATGGGCTAAATTCACTGTGAAGCATTTTAAATGTTAAAACTGCTTTATTTAGGACAAATACTAATGATGGCACAGTAAAATGAGGCCAACGAAGATTCTTCATTAAATATTTACTGTACGTTTCCTAATCGTACATGCATGTACATGCAGAATGCAAAATAATTGAGAAATAAAACCTTTAACATAAATCCACATAAAGAAAAGTCCCCTTTTAACAGGTATTACATTTGTCAAAACCTCTAGAAGAAAAGCCTTCAAAATCAAAAGGCTTGACACAATTTTCTTTTTAAATACAGAAACTTTTTAGATTATATTCCAAGAATTGTAATGATAGTGTGTTGAGATAAGGATATTTTTGATTTGATGCTGTTCTACTAGTGATTGAAAGTTCTCTGCAAGATTCCTTGAAATTGTATTATTCTTTGAGTCTCAACGGCCATGTAGACGAAATATGGGAAACGTATAGTTTTCTTTGAACAGTATTATTATAATCAAATATTCACTGTGAACTTAAATGTAAGAGAAGAAATTGGAAAAAACCAATATTTAGTTAGAAGTCAAAGAAGGCTCGAAATGTTATTAGCTCGTCGTATTTATTCATATAAAAATGGAAACAATATATCATGACTATTATTAGGATGCTATAGTTAAGAATGAATGATATATAAAAAAGAAGTTGGCCCGTAGACTTTAAAAAAGAATTCATAGGGGCTTATTGTAATAACGTAACAGAAGAGAGAAAGGGAAGGAAAGATAAGAAGACATATTGCATTATATGAATCACAACTGGCAAATATGAATTCATGGACGTATTTTTGAAAAGAATGAGTAAGGCGCTTAGTAATGTGGATGTGAATAGCAATTCTTTACATATGGATGTTTTACATGAATATTTTTGTGTATAGGGTGGAAAAGCCTGTTAGATAATGTCACGCAATGTCACTATGTATATTGATAGTGTATATCATGTGTTTCTTATAGGTTATTTAGGTAGGGAGGAGTTTTTGTAGTAGATTGTCCGTGGACTTTCATCTATTCATAAATATATTTAATAGGAGAGTAAATAGCGCAACGCAAATGGATGAGGAATGAAATCGATGGGAAAGTACAAAGAAAAATGATCCTTGATGCCTACAAAAGGGATTCAATTGGATATTGGT
The DNA here is from genome assembly GCA_020352615.2 of Yoshiicerus persimilis. Classification (NCBI taxonomy): domain Eukaryota; kingdom Metazoa; phylum Arthropoda; class Collembola; order Entomobryomorpha; family Tomoceridae; genus Yoshiicerus; species Yoshiicerus persimilis. The sequence continues at coordinate 918,772 of CM036943.2, forward strand.
GGTTGCTTTTTTCCAATAACGTAATCCTGGAACACAGAAGTTATTTAGAGAGAAGCATTATGTAATATTGTGTAAAGAGAGTATGGATTTTAGGAATGATAGATAGCTAAACAGATACTTTGGTCAAAATGTATACATTATTCACTACGGCCTTGTCTTCTGGTGTCTACGGCAGTGCTGCACAAAGCAAAGAACAGAGACATGCCTCATAAATGTGTATCCGATTATTCTCATCATAAGGAATACAAAGTACTCCCTGCATTCTCTGCCCGCTGCTCTCAGTGCAGTGCAAGAGATCTCCAGCTCTGCCCAATAGGATTTAATCTACAACATATTCTTGTAGAATGTTACCACTTGCATTACACTGTTGTGCTTTGTACTCTTCCCATGTACAATGTACACCAACAATCTTGTAAAGAAGAACTGCAAATAAATTGGTGTAATAGCAATAGCAGGAGTTGTCCTACAAAGACACACCTCAGCCCCTTAATATAACAACAGTACACAGGGGTAATAAATACAAAGTTCGATGCTAAGAGGAATATAGATTTATGAGATAGTGGTGACAGGATGTCGACACAGGGTTTTCGGGTTTTTGCCCAAAAACCCAACCCACTCCTTTATGTTCTGTTTTTCTAGGTGGGAATGTGAAATACGGGTCGCACTAAAAGGCACCCCCAAAATGGATTTTGCATCCCATAAAATAAAAGGCACCCCCCATTAAGGCGCGCATTTTTCTAACCTAACCTAATAAAAATAAACAAACTTTAATGTAGATATATTTTTTATAGTGTTCAGTTACAGGTAAGGTCAACTTAATGGGGGGTGCCTTTTAGTACTACCGTGTGAAATACACAGTCATTTCCTCAACAAATTGTAATATACCTTGAATATTATATTAATTTGGCAGAGCAAATACCACAAACCCATGAGCCCACAAAACCCTATGGGTCGAGGGTTTTTGCACAGAAACCCTTGTGTTTTGGGATCCTTGGGTTTGTGCGGATGGTGCATTGTGGTGTGTGAGGAGACACAAGAGAAGCTCTTTCTCAGTTTCAGTGCAGGAAATCCTTTGGGATGGGAGATGATGTTATTTGACATAGTGCTACAAATATTTCTCAAGACTTGCATTTTGTCTTGCATTGTGGAGAGCGTGACATATGGGGACTACTTATACTTACTCGGAATGATACAACTTTTCCCAAGAAATATTGGACCAAATGTTGACTGAGACAGAGTGATGTGCTCGTCCTCGCCATATGGGCGAAGGATCAAAATCATCCAGTTGTGCTTTCTCCTCCAAGCTTTGAATTACCACCGCCAACTCTCTCAATGCCACTTCTATGCAAATCCACACTCACAAATTCATTTTCCATTGGCCAGGACAGTCTTCCTATTATGTACTTATGAATTTAAGTCTTTACTGGAAATACTCAAGTATTTTCCATTTACTCAGTTCTTTATATTTGGCGTGAACGTAAAAACAAAGAAGAGCTATTGCTTTTCTCAAAATAATTCTTGTTACTTCCAATGAGTGCAAGTTAGCATTTTGTAAGTAATTTGCAATGCAGTAGGTTGCATTCTGTGGTACACGAAGTCTATAAAAGTAGATTTGGCTAGTGTTGCTGTAATAAATGATAAAGAAAGGAAAATAGCATCCTTAAAGTATAAGGTAAAGAAGGTTATAAATAATGAAAGCATAAAGTTATGGTAGTTAGCAATTGAGATGTACATTCGAGGTGAAAGCTTTATGTATCCAATGGATCGTAAATTGTAACAATAATCCTCTGTAACGGGCTTTTACATAAAATAAAATCTCCTCTTATAAAATCTTGGTAAGTAAAACATTTTTTAAAATATGAAATGAGGAACATTTCCAGAAATAAACCTAGTATTCTTGCATACTGGCTATGATTTAAAAAAAGTTAGTTTCAATTGTCACGTAATTATTTACACTACCAGCAACCTTTCATGAAAATATCTCACCTTGATGATTTCTGAGAAAATAATAATTCATTATATTAATGCACCTAAATAGCACAGTTGTCCATGTACACACTCATATTATTTGTAAGAAGGAGTAGAGTAGATATATGTCACAGGTTTTGGGAGGACTCAGGCTATGCAAAAATGCGACTTGGATTTAAGTGTTAATAACTTTGCTTTTACTATAGTTTGTAAATTGAATTTTGAGAGAATATTAATATAACGAATATTTTCAGTAAAATTCATGTCCATAAGTGCTACATAAAAAAAGATTATGCATAATTAAAATAATGAATAAAATTAAGCATTTTGGAATGTAGACGCTAATTACTTGTTTCCTGTAGAAGCCATTAGAATGAAATTTAGTGAAAATATTGCTTCTATTGAGGTTACTTTGTATGATAAATTTCAGTTGTCTAACTATAATAGAAGGACGGTTATTATCACCTAAATAGAAACTGCGTACTGTGAGTGTATGCTTCCTCTGAAAGTCTGTGACATATAGGGAGTGTACCTTGACTTTTATTTGCACATTTCACCAATGTTCTCTCACTTGAGTTACTCCTTTCTATTGTTAATCATACGACTGAATGCTTATTAATAAAGGGCAAAGAACATTATTCAACATTTACATGAATTGGGATATTAAATCTCTTGTTCCCCAGGTTTTGGTAGTCTTTGATGTTGTGAATGGAACTTGATTATGTTTACATGAAGACAACAGCTCCAGGGGAAAGCTAAACGTCAGAGTGTGCAAAATGCAAATCACAATAAGTTTACTCCAATCGCTTTCCAGTCAATTCTCATTCATCAAGTAAACATTCATTGTCACTCAATTTTGTGAAGATACTTCTATTTTCGTTTCATATCGTTAAGTAATATATGTACCGTATTTACCGAATTATGGCCCCAGGGGCCTTATTGTTTCATCATGATTTTTCCCATGCAAAGCTCGTATTAAGAACCCATAGGGGGTGTTATTTCGATAGGGGGTGTTATTGTTTCAACGTATTTTTTAATCAGTGAAAATGAGTTACACAAAACAAAAATACTCCTATACTAAATACTAAACAAAGTACATCTACCAATGTTTTACCGATTTAAACGAATCAAATTAGTGGTACACGAAATATTTTATAGATCAATTTCCATTAGTTCTTCGTCAGAAGGAACCATAATATCATCTTCGCAAATATCAGGTGCTGCCGAGTTATGCAAACTATTAGCACTTTCTTTTAATGCAGCCAAACCATCTTGGCATTCTTTTCCAAGCTTAAATGATGTTAATAGGTCGTCTTCACTGCCTAATTTAATTTTTTATTTAATTTAACTGTTTTATTAATCTAATTCTTTAATATGGCGTTTTCGATTTAATAACACAAATGGTTTTAGTTTGGTTCCATTTCCTTTCGCAGTGAGCATTACTGTTAAACGCAATTTGTCGTGGCCTGTTGTTAGCACTGGAACTTCCTTTGACCCTTTTAGAGTTACCAATGTATTACTGCAGCAATCAATCCGTACTGCAGTTTCGTCAGCTGCAAGTATTGTAGAAGGATCGCAGTTATGAAGAAGTCTCATGAACATATTTTCGGTCAATGTTGTACCTTTGACTTGCTTTACGAATAGAAAATATTTCGCTGAACTCTATTATTTCTAATTTCGATTTTGCGGAGTAAATTATGGCTACGACTATCATACTTAGGTCATTTGAATACTTTACTTATGCATTATCTCTACTCTGAGATAATCGAGCAAATAGGCTGAAAGGCATTTGTAAAGGCAGTATTCACATCCATGTATACGTTTGGGGAGGGGGTACTATTTCGATCAGGGGGCCTTATTGTTTGGTGAGCATTTTTGATCAAGCTTAGCCGAAATAGGGCCCCATAGGGGGCTCTTAATACGAGAGGGGGTGGTAATACGGTAAATACGGTATACCTATATCATTTACTCCACAGGGGGAGTTTTCAGATTCAAAAACAGGGATAGCAGAAAAATATGCTTTAAAATATCTTGGCTGAATGCTATCAGAACTTCAAAAAATTTACCAAATGCAAATTACCACCGAAACCAATCGGTTTTTTGGTTTTTGGATATTTAACTTCAAAAGTTACGATTTTTGCAGACGAATTCCTTTATTTCTGAAATCCACAAATCTGAATTGGTTGGAAAAAGTTGTCTCATGTGAAATGGTTACCTTGTAAGTTATGCACTTTGCAAAGTATAACAATGCCAACTTCTGCTCTGGTTCTTTTAATGGACCTCGTTACTTCTACCTTTAAGCAATAGTTTTGTAAAAATGCTCCGATTCCATAAAGTTGAGAAGTTTCATTATTGTATTTTTATTTTTATCCTGACTTCGTTTGCATAGTAAAGATGAAAAGTTGGGTGCACCTTTATAAACTCTATTTGAAATTATGTTTACCATATGCCCCATAGTTTCATATAATTCTGAGCATTTTTGCAAATATTGTCGCCGTATGATAATTGCAAACATAAAAGTTTCCTCAAATAATGTCTTGCTGCTAAATACATAATTATGTACAGGGATTGTGAAATGGGGACCTGTTGATGCTAATTTTGCCAAACTAAGAATTACGCAAGTCTGCAATTAATTAAAGCGACAGCGGGTGTTCAGCGCTGTATTGCAACTGCCAAGCATCTTTTCTTCTTTGTTTTCTCCTGACTACAATACAAACTTAGCCAAGAGTTTCTTTGTGAAAAGAAGATTTAGTACCCCTACGGTTTTCATAATCATTTATTCTCACGCTGTCGCATTCAATTTGATGAACGTGATCCCTTGATGAAATTAATAAGCTTTATTACTCAATCCCCATATAATTTTGCTATGTTTTTGCTCTTTGATAGTTAATCCGAATTACACATTGAATTTCCATCTACCACAATTAATAGTTTACTGGTTTCTTAAAGATTCTAGAAAATGGATGAAGTTGCTGGCAATATATTTTCTTGAATTTAGGAGTAAATCAGTCGGGAGAACAAACCTGTTCAAGAGAAAAACACATTTTGTGACATATTTTCCATCTATGATCAAAAGTTTTACGACAATTGCATTTAAGAGATAATGAAAGAGTAAAACCATACTGTTTCGAAATATAGAACATGCAACGCTACATTATGCAGCCATGTAGATAGACTGTAAGGCTGCGTAGTATGTACGTATTGACTTTTGAAACCTCAAAGACTAAAATTAGTTAGAGAAACAATAATATGTTGAGAAAACGTGTTACAGAATATCCAGCCGCTATTGCTACTAAAAAGTAAAGATTCATTTCATTCAGCAATTCAGCTGTACTCTGGAAAACTCAAATACAGTTAATTTTAGCTGCGTGCAATAAGTTTGAAGGGCTTCTTCAGGTAGGCCAGTCGTCTCCATTTCAATAGATACAATCGTTTTGGATTTCCTGTAAGTTTATTACGTATAGCTTTCCCATTCATTTCATTACGCGTTCAGAAATTCTAGTTCATTTCACATCTCAATTTACGATTTCGTTGATAATGAGGGAAACTGCTGTGGAATGAGTAAATGGTAAAATGGAATACCTAAGAGGAGACTGAACACATATTCATTCATCCAGTATTATGTAGTTGAGTCTTTGAAAGTGTAAATAGTACGCCAAAAAGTGTGCATTACGGTGTGAGACAATAGGAGGCGAATTACGGAATGGGGGTGGATGTGGAAAATTGGTACTATTATTACACCTATGGATTGATGAGTAGAATTGAGTTCGTTAGCGTAATGTAAAAGTTTCGTGTTTTCTATCTACTATCTATTAATAATAGATTCCCTTGAGTCTCTGCTCACAGGTCGAAGTACATGTACAAAATAAAATGAGTTCTGTAATTAGGAAGAGCCCTGCGCACTTCGTAATAGCAGCCCCGTGGAAAGTTCCATGGAAATAAAACTATTTTTGTGCTTTCCATATCATGAAAAAGAATCACTTTTCCGGAATAATTAGATTTGCATTTGTCTAGCTTGGAACTCTACTTAAAATGATCCTCGCATCAGAGTCCGTCTTGGCTGCTCTACTTTGCTAAAGTTTCCAGACTTCTTTGAATGCAAAGAGTCTAAATAATTCAGTCAATGCATAGCTTATTATTGTTTCAATCGTCATGAGTCACGGTCATGACACCACTGAATGCTCTATCTTATCAAGAAGACGACTCGCAACTGGGAATTCTCAATTCAGAAAGCGTCCCAACAAATTATTCCGTCTTTATTCGACATTATTTGAATTTCTGACAAAGTTGCTTTGCCTTGCATAGAAATGGAATAGAGGAGTTCTGCCAAAGCCAGGCATTGTCCTAAATAGGAGACAAATGGCATAATGTTGTTTACGAATGAGTGTAACATTATTGATATTATATTGAACTACATTTAGGGGAATGTAGACTGTTGTAGTTTATGCCGACTCATATTCCTTAATGCATAATTTATTAGCTTTGCGGTTGGGAGGCTTCCACTGACTGCAACGTACACTATTAGGGGAATTCCAGTGAAAGCTTCCTTAATTAAGTAGTAATACCTCAATGACTATACAGTGTGTACTTCCAGCACACATTTTGATGCTCTTTGCTAATCTCTATGCTGACAGGTTTTAATACGCCTTGTATCATTGCACTTCTTCATGCAAACTGAATTATTAAAAGAATCACTAACTCATTTCGTTGTTTGCTCCCACTTGCTTCCTTTTCGTCATATTTCAATTTTCAGGCATGTACAGAGTAAATGACTAAACAGACATTTATAAAGACATTTCTCCTCCTCTGTTGATAAACCTGTTTGCCTCAACAACGGCAGTGAGACAAATCATTAATTCATTTACCAATCTTTGTTAAGTGCTCACTTACAAAACAAAATTAATAGAATTCCAGACTGATGAATGTCGCCTCTTAATAAGAGTATACCTAAGTGCACCAAATAAAATATGGAATACTATTGCAAAGACAATAAATGTCCATCCATCTCAACAAGCATTCGAAATTACTTTTGAAAAACCTATATTGAATATTGTATCATCTAAAAGAAAAACTTCCCAGCAATCAAAAATCGAAAAAGTCAACCTTGACAAATGTAATTCAGACCCGCCATCCATCACTTATTTATCCGCTGTATGATCTAATATTACAATGTATATTACAACAATCATTTTTATGAAAATTGCATGTCTTTGTTCTGCAATCAGTTTCGAGATTTTTAAGCTACTTTTTCTTTTTCGCACTGTTCAATCAATTCAATACAAAATATATTATTATACTACTTGTGATCCACAATTTAATATAGGGGGAATAATATATTTTGTATTGAATTAATAATTGATTGCAGAGTACAAAATCGAAAAAGTAACTTAGAAAATCTATAAACTGGTCGTAGAACAAAGACATGCAATTTTCTATGAAAATGATTATAACAATCATTTTCATACATCATGCAGGGGAATACCAAGTGATGGTTGGCGGGCCTGACTTAAATTTGCCTATGTTGACTTTTTCAGATTCTTGGTTGCTCTGTTCTTTTTAAATAGCGGAGACTGACTAACCTCAAGCCCAGCAGTAAAAGGTACTTTGAATTTGCAGTTTAGTTTTGCTAGAGTTTTTTATGTTAACAAGATGTGCCTAGTTGTGAGCTAGGTTGACGGGATGAAATAACTTCATTTCTGGAAATTCGTTTTGTATTTGGTTCTAGAGCCGTTGTGGGGTAGGAGCACACATGAAACTTGGGGGATCGCGATCCCAAATGGGATCGTAAAAGCACGATCCGATCCCGATCCGATCCGATCCCAGATCGGATCGAGATCGGATCGTGAACATTTTTTTGGTGGACAAGATCGGATCGGATCGGATCGTGAAAATTTTTTTGACAGACAAGATCGGATCGGATCGGATCGCGAAAATTTTATAGATGGCAAAGATCGGATCGGATCGGATCGCAAAAATTTTATAGATGACAAAGATCGGATCGGATCGGATCGCGAAAATTTTATAGATGGACAAGATCGGATCGGATCGGATCGCAAAAATTTTTGTTGGGATCGGATCGGATAGGATCGGATCGCTCGATGAAAGTAGCAGATGCATGCATGTGTAAATGTAGAAGTACGTACACAATGTTGTTTATGTAATTTCAGTAATTTGAATTAGAGTGTAGTACAATACAAAGTACAGTAGCAGCAGTAGAGTGAGTAGAGTAGAGTATTTGAGAGCTAATTAAGTGCATTGGTAATTGGTATTACATATTATAACATATTATACTGTGCGCCCAACGAAAGATTTCGCATTTGTTCATAATAGGAGTAGGACCGCCGGGAAGTACATATTAAACCAATGGGTTTCTAAGTGGTCATAGTGTGAACAAGTGCGAACTCTCTCGTTGGAAGCACAGTAACTGCTTTAATTTGGTTATTCAAATAAATTGTGTTACATCATAACATAACCAGTGTTATTCATCCAATTCTTATCATTTCATATGAGATGAGACTCAGTATTCGTCTATTGACATCAAGGCATATTGTCCCATAATCTCATGAAATGGAAAAAAGATGACTCATGCAATAAATCTGCATAGAAAAGAACAGTAATTTATTTTAATTTACCAAAATGAAGTAAATAATTTGTTCTCATTTGAGAGATACAACTTTATGGATCGTTAAAACACCGATCCGATCTCGATCCGATCCGATCTTAGATCGGATCGGATCGGATCGCGAAAATTTTAGAGATGGCAAAAATCGGATCGGATCGGATCGCAAAAATTTTATAGATGGCAAAGATCGGATCGGATCGGATCGCGAAAATTTTATAGATGGCAAAGATCGGATCGGATCGGATCACGAAAATTTTATAAAGGCAAAGATCGGATCGGATCGGATCGCAAAATTTTTTTGATAGACAAGATCGGATCGGATCGGATCGCGAAAATTTTATAGATGGCAAAGATCGGATCGGATCGTCAGAATTTTTGGAGTAAGTAAAATAGATCGGATCGGATCGCGATCCCCCAAGTTTCACCTCTGGGTAGGAGGGCACTCAGTTGTCATTCAGGGATAGCGAGATTAATCCTGCGGGAAAGTCTTAGAGGTGAAAGACATTTACTAATCCCTTATCATCGAGTTTAAAATTCCACGTATGTAGAAAATGTAATTTGCGTTGCACTGTACTACACAACATCTAGTTAAAGTTTATTGGATAAAGACTAAACCAGTTAGCAAAATAGAATTACGCATTAGGCCCTGCAAGATTACAGCCCGTGTAATCTATAAATACCCACCTGAAAGTTCTGGAAGGGAAATGTAGCTACTTAATAAAAAATATTGGGAATTCTGTTGGATTTTATGTTCGTTCGCTGTTGTGATTTTCGAAAAATCTTAAGTTACGATCGTTGATTTCCGCAAAAATTACTGGCTAATTTTTATAGTAACTTAGTAACATTAAAAAAGTAACCAATGATTTTGCAGATCGTAGCTTACGAATTTTCGAAAATCACCTCCCTGGGTACTAAATGATGATAATGTACAAACGAATAGAACTATTTCAAAAAGTCAAAACCTACTAAAGCCAGCATGTCCGTCCTTGATTTTACCTTGTAATCACATAAACTGACAGAATTGGGAATTTAAGTACCTATTTCAACATTCTGGTTCCAAGTTGTCCATGTAGTAATAATTAGGTGTATTTCTTTTAGCTGGAATTCCAGAAGTTTCCAACAGAATAGCTATCCAATTGAGTAGCAGTTAATTATCCATTTTTCAATTGAAGGCGAACCGAATAGCAGACTGTTGTAAATGCATTTTTATGTGGGCTGTATTTGTCTCTGGACAAGCGTTGATTTGGGAATGAGAGTTTTAGTGTGCTCTGCTGTGCTTTCTAAGATTGTAGACTAGAGGAAAGCATTCATAGAAATCAGCTCATTAAGCGAAGCGAGTGGTGCAGAAGTATTTCTGTTGAATTCATTACTGAATAGCCTTACTTACATGATGTCGACATGATTTCCAAGGGCTTTAATTAAACACAATAGGATTGTTAAAGGGAACCTGGGAAAGGAGATTCCTTAGAGATTTCCTTTTTGCTGCCGATTTCTGAAGTGAAATGGGTCAATTAGAATTGGAATGGATCTGTGTACGAACCACTCCGGTTCAGATTACAAGTTTCTGAATGCGAACGTTTGATTTAATTTCGCATCGTTTTCATATATTTGCACTTATTTGCTAAGCCATCTGAAATTCCATCTTCTTTTCATAAATAGGTGCATCTGGTTGTGTTTTCTTGGGATTAAATAGAGCTGTACTGAATATTGCATACTTTTCTGCCTGGATGTAGGTTATGCAACATTTTTGTGTCCCAGGACGTAATAGTGGTCGGACCGTTTCGTTTCGTTTATGATTTTTCGTTTCGTTTCGTTTATTTTTGAAAAACGAAACGAAAGCGTTCGTTTCGTTTCGTTTATTTTAAAAACCGTTTCGTTTCGGTTCGTTTATTTTTAAAACCGTTTCGTTTCGTTTCGTTTATCGAAAATAAACGAAACGAAACGAAATAAACGGTTTTTGCTGAATAAAAAAGTTGTCACTATTCAAAGTTTTTACTTTAACAATTTTTTACGCTCAAACATAGGAATGCCAAATGTAAGATATTAAATTAAAAGAAGGAGAGTAATATTATGCTATATTTGCTATTTTAATTTAATTAAAGTGAAAGACAATTTTGGTTGAGCAGATACTAAAGGAAATAATTATTGTAAAAATCAACTTCGGTCTTTCAAAATTACCAACAAAACAAGTTTTTAAATCAGTGCTTTGTTCATTTCAGCGCAAACAATACCGTGTATATTTTGAAGTCATGTTTTAAGGCAGATGCACATGTATTTTAGTGCTCAAGGTGTGGGTTTTAGTTCAATTGTCTTATTAAATTAATTAATTAAACCTTTTTGAAAATACGTTTTTCTTATATATCATATAAGTCAAGTAGTATTTAATGCAAGATGTTGACACCAAATAACTTTAACTAACAACCAAAGTAAAGATTGTACCATTACTTATGCATCTGGCGCTAAATAGAATTTCATTTCTCAGGTTTTACGCATAAACGAAAATAATCGAATTTTTTCGTTTCGTTTCGTTTCGTTTATTCTAAAAACCGTTTCGTTTCGGTTCGTTTATTTCCAAAACCGTTTCGTTTCGTTTCGTTTAAAAATGAAACCGTTTCGTTTATTTTCGATAAACGAAACGAAACGAAACGAAATAAACGAAAATAACCGGTTTAATAAACGAAACGGTCCGACCACTAGGACGTAATAGATGCTTCTTTATGTGTACTTATGTGGGAATGGATGGGAATGGAATAAATGTGAAAGCGGACAGAGATGCATTATCACTAGCTGATAAGTCTAAGCTGAGTACACAGAACAAGGCTAAGTCAGAGGATAACAAGTGATATATCATGCCGCAGAACAAATAGTACAATAAGGTGTGTGGCTGAATTGTGGGAGATGAGGAGCAGTTGCTGCGGAAGGGAGATAAATTGCATGCTGACTTTATCAGATTCCAGTTGTAGTGTCTCATCATTCATATTGGCTACCTGTCAAACAGGACTGAAGGATTAATCTGCCACGGAGCTCGCAACACAGATTACATCAATTCACATTCAACAAGCAAACCCAACTCTTACCGTCTCCACTCTCTCATCCCATTTCCCTCTTCATCACAAATACCGCTTCTAATTTACATGATGAATTGCACATTACCTTTATGCCTTCCGTCTCGCTTCTTCAGTGCAATGCTAAATCAACCTTTAAACGATTATAATAAAGTAGCGGTTATGATCACGCCAACGCACAGGCAGACAGACAAATCAGGCATTATTCTACAGCAGCATACTCGAACGGACGGACGGACAGACAGACAGATCAGGTATTATTATTGTAAAGTAGCATACGTGAACGGACGGACGGACAGACGGACAAATCAAGCATTATTGTAAAGTAGCATACGTGAACGGACGGACGGACAGACAGACAGAATGATCAGGCTATTGTAAAGTAGCCTACTCGAACGGACGGACAGACAGACAGAAAGATCAGGCATTATTCTAAAGTAGCATACTTGAACGGACAGACGGACAGACAGACAGAAAGATCAGGCTATTGTAAAGTAGCCTACTCGAACGGACGGACAGACAGACAGAAAGATCAGGCTATTGTAAAGTAGCCTACTCGAACGGACGGACAGACAGACAGAAAGATCAGGCATTATTCTAAAGTAGCATACTTGAACGGACAGACAGACAGAAAGATCAGGCTATTGTAAAGTAGCCTACTCGAACGGACGGACAGACAGACAGAAAGATCAGGCATTATTTTAAAGCAGCATACGTGAACGGACGGACGGACAGACAGACAGAAAGATCAGGCATTATTTTAAAGCAGCATACGTGAACGGACGGACGGACAGACAGAAAGATCAGGCATTATTGTAAAGTAGCATACTTGAACGGACGGACGGACAGACAGACAGATTAGGCATTATTGTAAAGTAGCTACCTCTACTTAATAAATATGAGTTTATCTACTCCATGCCTGAATGAAAAGCTTAAAGCCTCGCTGCAATCCATATTTACATTTCTGTAGCAGTCTGTTACCTCATAGAAGGCTGTTTAAATAGCAGCAGTACATTGGATAGGTGTATTGTCATGTTTGTTATTATTACCAGTTCCTATCGGATGGTTTTCAATGATTTACCTGTGACGCATTAGATTAAGCCTTGGTTTTGATATCATTATTCTAAACAGATTGATGCACGGCCGTCAGGAGCGATTGTGCAAACCCCATAAAGCTGAAATAGGCCTTCTGCAGAATCTATCTAAAGAATTCAACAGTGTACAATGAAATATTGGTTTAGAAGGGATTTACGTTGTGCTATTTTAGTTTTCGGATAAGTATATATTTCCCCGAAGGTAAACGTGAGGATTTTCGACATCTTGGTTTGTTGGCAAATGGTTTGGTTTTTCATTTTAGGTAACTAAATAAAAAGTTATAAATGAACGCTATTTGTTTCAGGAAACAAGGATTCTTCTTGCGTCTTAAGAATTTACAAATTGTGGTAAATAGAAATAGTATCCAGATGAGATTGTACGTGCGGCACAAAAAAGTAATCTAAATTTTTTGTGGAACTGGCCACACTGTGGTGTCTTTACCTTTTCATTTGAGTTTGGAGATATCTGTGGAAAAATGTGGATGAATGCTGTTGCTGAAAGGAATTCATTAAGCAGTTGGCGAAAATAAAGTAGTGGGTTGATGTGTCTGTAGTTATCTTTGTCCATTCATCCTCTCTTAGCAGATTATTTGTGTTTTATGTAATGAAGGAATTCTCTGGAGAACTGCGCCAGGGACGTTAAGGGAGCAGCTGCGTGTTTGCTCCGCTCCAGCACCGAGTTTCATCACGCCATCCATCCACATTCATTTTCCAGACTTCTTCCTCCTCTGCACTCCGCGGAAGATGTTGATATCCTGATTAGATATAGGAACAACATCTCCGCATCCTGTGTGCAAAGGATGACAAGTAAATTGGGACCGAATTGCTCCACGCAAGCAGGTCCTTCCTCTCCCTCCACTTATTTACTTCCCTCAGATTAGCTGACACGATTTCTTATTACAATCATCAAACTGTCATTTCTTATTTCCCCATCCACGTTTTTAATCACTAATCCTATTTATTTCTACTTACGGCCAAGTGCCAATAAACATTCTCGGCCGAACTAATAAAGCAACCTGCGCCACATAAGAAACGATCAGCCTTGTACACAATTTATATCTTCCCATCCGCAATAATGCATCTAGCAAATCTAGCCGTGGAGTGGAGGAGAGGAGATGAAACGGAGATTACCAGAGTCTGTGCTGAGGTTCCACCGGAGTGCTTTGCTCTGGGACATAGAGATTCTTTGTCTTAAGTGTTTTATAAGTACTTAGAGTATAAGAACAGTACAGTATAAAAAGAACATCAGGTTTCCAAGAAGTATAAAAGTGGTGGTTCTGGAGTTGTTGTGAGTCTGTGGTGGTTCCTAGAAATTAATACTTTCTGTGGTGCTTCCTGTTACTGTTCCTCGTTCAGCCTATCCAAAGCAGATTGTTAAGAATTTTGAAGGCAAAGGAAAATGTTCTTTGGTGGCAGCAAAGCTAATTAAAATAATCAGAGTAATGCATTAAAGCTTTTTGAAAAGATTTCTTCATAAGTTATCAAAATAAGGTACCAAAGGTCAAGCGTTGCTTCGTTTAATATTACCTTTAATTCAGAACGCAGACTAAAATGGCGATATTTTCTATTTTTCAGATTTAGTTGAAAATGGCGGGTGAGAAGGCGCCGAATAATTGGACAATGCCTGATGGCTATTACGGTGGCAACTTCTCAATGGAAGATGGAATGCTGAACTGCAGCATTTTTCCGATGGAAGCGTGGGCGGAAATGGCGAACTTGAGCGAGGGAGAAAATCCTTGTCTGCACACGCCGTTCACGGGTCCTCCGTGGTGGGTGAACATTGTTGTGCAGATTCTCTACGGCGTCGTCTGCCTCGTGGGCCTCTGCGGGAACACACTAGTGATCTATGTGGTTGTGCGCTTCTCGAAGATGCAGACGGTGACGAATCTGTACATTGTGAACCTGGCCATTGCGGACGAGTGCTTCCTCGTAGGAATCCCTTTCTTGATGACCACCATCATGGTCGGTTCCTGGCCCTTTGGCAGATTCGTCTGCAAGGTCTATTTCATAACAACCAGCATCAACCAAATCACCAGCTCATTTTTCCTTCTCGTCATGTCCGCTGATCGGTAAGAATTCCCACTACAATCATTTTAAGTGCACACTTAATTTACTTCTCGCCAAAACCAACTTTTCCCACCACTCCTACACTTTTAATGCGTTTCCAATAACAGATTCATAAATTACAAAGAACTAATGTTTCAAAATATCTGTTTTCGCTATTTAAGGCTCATTTATTTTTTGCAATTTTAAATTAAACTTAATTACCGTTAAAAATGTGTAAATTCTTTGTTACAATTTCATAGAAATCATAGGCTACTATTTAATTTAAAAATCCGTACTAAACTTGAAGGAAATGTAAAAAGTAGATAGACAGTGCAAGTTGTAGAAAGTTTATTATTTATTATATTACAGTGAGCTGCGTTAACTACCCGACATACCCCTTTTACATAGTATCGATAATTTACTTAGAAAGTACACGTTCATCGTCTCGAGATTAATTTATAAAAGCCGTTACCCAAGATGCATACACCGTAAACTAAAATATTGGAATGCATCTAGGGTACCATTGTAATTTCCTAGTTATCCTAGAAATGAAAATTATCTTCGTACGTAAATGTTTTTCCTTTGTAAAAGGGGCATGTCGGGTTATTACCGCAATTTACTGTATAAATGTTAAATACTGGGTAATGATAATTGACGTCGCTTTTATTATTCATTAGCGTCATCTATTCAAGCCCTAAAAGCAGTACAAGCTGTAAAGTTTTATCCCAGATTTTTAACATCAGGGTAGGAGTTACTGTGCTCTGCATCCCATTTCCAGTATTTTGGCAAGAAACGTCTTAAGGGATTTCCCCAAGATATGAGTGGGAAAAGCAGAGTTATGAGTTATGATAGAGCTGCTTGTTCTCATACATACCTAAGAAGCAACAACTTAGGAAATAACGAGTGCACATAAATAATATATTTCTGTATGGACTTTCCGTTTAGTTTGCTCAAGGTGTATAATAATAGAACAAACAGTAATACAGTTAACGTTTACATATTAGATAGTTTTAGAAAAACAGTGAAAACATTAGGAAAATATATGTTTATATACATATATACAATGTATATAATTTTCGTATTATTTACTCCAATTTAGAAGTTAACCTTTCTTTGGACCCCTAAATAAGCAAAAGTATTTGCACGAATTATTGCTGTTCGTTTTGAGTTTAGGACTTGCATAAACATAAGCAATAATTGAAAACCTCCAGAAATAAATGGTTGTGTATCGGACTTGTAGACAGAAAGACGAAGCAAAACAATAATTAGTGGAATCGATTTGTCTCTGCCCTATATCCCATTGAAACTGAAATCAATAGTAACAATTTGCGACCTTTTTATGAGCGCTTAATAAAAGTAGTTTTTAAGTAAAAGCAATACATTTTCTATAATTTTCTAAAGTATAAAAATTCCTGGAAAAATAACCGTGGGTTAATACAGTTACAGGTCTGCATAGTGATGCGAATGGTTAGTAGGTTGCGAGAGTAAAAGTTGTGGAGGACAAAGATGATTCTATTATTTTATGACTAGTTTGTCTATATAAAAGTAGGTAATAGTAAATTAAATGGTGTGGATGTGGACATGTAATCCATAACGACTAGGAAGGGGAACTGTGTATGATGTAATGGGAAAGAAATGGAAGTGTGTGTAGGTACTTGGGCCATAAATATGAATTTGGGAGAAAGAATAAAAGGTAATGGGATTTGTAAGAGTGTTTTGAGATTCTTTTGTCTTTTGTCGATTTATCGGGTTATATAATTTAATTTGATGAAAAGAAAGTGTGTGTTGGCGGAGAAGGGAGTAAAGGGAAGCGGGAAGAGCGGAGACAAACGGTTGTAGCGCCGTCGGAGGTTCTGTCGTTGGAGTTGAGGCGATGGAGGAGGCAAGTCAGCTGAAATATCCCTCCGGTCCAATTTCGGTTTCATTTTTACGACAAAATTTACACCTCGGTGAACATGAAAAAGGGAATGAAAGTCTGTATGGCGTTATCCACAGTAGAATGTAGATAAGGGACGGTGGAAGGAAGGAAGGAGGACTGCGATAAAGTAGACGAAACACAGACGACTTTCATCACTCCTACAATGCTCAATCGTAATGTCATGAATGCGAGGAGGAATCTCAAGCCAGGCCTTTTGCGGAAGTGCAGCGAAGTTGAGACGACTCAAAATGTTGCTTTTACGGGCGTTCTTCTTTATGCTGTGCAGTGCAGTGCAGACGCTTGTCTCTTCTGGTCGCAATCAGGAAACTGAATGAGATGATAACATAAACGACCGAATCCACATTTTCACAGTCGAGTGGATCAATGCATGGAAATCCACTACAATGCATACTTACACTTACTTCCAATGTTCCACACAATACCTAAATCCACTTACATGGATCAACGTAACTGGAGGAGAGCAGCGAGCCGGCATCCAACAAACATATACAGTATGTCTACAAAGAGAGTTGACATATCCCAAAACGTTTTTTCCCCTTAAAATGTTTTTTGTGGGAAAGTGAGATACCACCAGATTTACACCAAACCAGACCTCAGAAGCAATTTTGAAAAAAATTTTAAAAATCAGTCGTTTTGGGATATGTCAACTCTTTTTGTAGACATACTGTAGTCCGCAACTGCCCGACCTTATAGATGCTACAGGCTCTAAAAGAGGTTTCCACTGATAAATGCTCCTTTCCCACACAAGATAGCAAATAATGTCCAAAGAAGATCCCCAAATCCAAAAGGTAGCTTTCACATATTTTCCATGCTCTTTTACAAATGTATGCAATTCTTCTTTTCGAATTGGGGTACATTGGGACACGGCAGAAACCTTTAAATGTAGTACACGCACAATCTCCTAATGGCATTTCTCTTTCTGATGAACTTCATTATGTCATATTACCTATGCGACTACGATTGTTTACTTAGATTAACCAAGCAGTTTTATTGTCGAATCAACCAAACTCCTTGCATGAACTAATGTTTCTTAAAGTACCAGCTGTGATAAGCAAGTCTTTTATTACACCATATTTTTTATGTTCCAGTTGATCCTTAATTCTTAGCATTACGAAACGGTATGTCAAAGTGCTTTTATACCTATTTATTACCGGGCAGACATTTCCACACATTCTTTGGATCCGCAGCCGTCGTCTTTCAGAAATACGACAAAACTTCTATTGCCTAATTGTGTTTCTTCTATTTTCATTGGTCCCTAATAGAACCATTCTGGGAATCCATAAAAGACCTCCCTACCTCAGCGATAAAAAGATAGGTAGCCGTGTTGCTAATACTTCCTTGCTTTTCTTAAACCTGTCTTTTGTGCTGTACACATAAGCTAATGGAGAAAGCAAGTGAAAGCAAGGGAAAGCTTGCATAGTTGTGCAACTACCATTTTCAATGGAGTTCCTCCAAAACAAAGATAATTGCCTTTCAAAATTAACAAAGAAATATGAGTTTTTCTGTAATCCATAAAGAATTGACTGGAGATTAGTGTTTTCAAATCTAAGGGTTTTAAAGATCACATGATGAGAATCGTTTTGGAGATTTGAATGCATTTTTTTCTAAATTACTTGAATTTCAGAAAATGATTTTGGCCTTATACCCTTATTATGTATAATTTAAGCATTAGGCAACTGACTATGAAGTGACAAGCGCACATTTCTTAAAACTATAGAAAAGGTGAGCAAAGCAAACTTTAAGCTATCAAATCTCCGGAATACAGTAGTGAACTACCTACACTACAAGATGAAGAATTTCGCACATATGTATGAATTTGGATGAGATGAAGACTTGCAATATTATTGCGTTTCTTTGCTGTTTCAGATATTCTCTGCATTTCGTTTGACAAATTATGCGCGAGAAAAAAGGATTCACAGGAAGCATGAATAACTGAAGATGTGAATAGTAAAATCATGAGAAAGAGAATATATAAACATATACCATAAAAAACCGGTGGCATACATCAAAAACAACGAATCGAGATATAGAATATCTATGTGCACCAAGGCTGGTGCATCTCTCCTGTAAGGTTGACTCAAACAAAAAAACCAAGATTTCTGTTTTCCAAATTATTTATTTTAGATTTCCATAGGTATTGATTTCATGCATTGTGGAATTTCCATTGGTGCGGATTCCCTGCACAATGATGCTAAACTCTCCTGAAATTGTAAATTAAAAATATTGTCTTGAGACATCCTTGTATGAGATTTACTATAGGTTCAGCAGCCTTGGTGTTCACTTTAGTCTTTTGCTCTGTTGGTTTCTACAATTTTGAAGAAAGCTCTTTTTGTTGATTCAGTACCTATATTAAGGTATATAAACACAGCGAATGTGTGTGTAGTATGCTGTCTACAGTGTACGTAAGCATGTGTCCTAACCTAACCTTACACATACATTCTCGTATTCGGCAACTGACGTTACTCCTGATTTTTGGGTAAAGTCCATCCGCAGTTGAGTTTTAAAGGATAATTGGCCTTGGCCATAATCCATCTCTGGCCTCTCTGTCTCGTTTTGGGAATGTAGAGTCCGGAATAAGGTCTTTTAGGAAATGAAATGGTTTGTAGAGCTTTAGAAGTTTGGGACAAAGTTGGAGTTGCATAATGGATAAGGTACATGCGTGGCTTATTCTGTTCCTCGGTCGTAGGAGGTCACAAAGCTTTGATGTAGTGCACATCCACATGAATAGTGAGCTAAGCAATTCCCCAGAAGATCACTACAAAGCACTACGTCCACCTTCTCATCACTGGAAAGACTTTCTTAAATTTTGCGACTTATGCATTCTGCAGGTAATATGCAAATAAATGAGTTAATCCCCCTGTATAAAATCCATGCTGCTGTTTCATCTCTGCCACTACATTTACAAGCACTTTATTTCACTTTGTAAACCAAGCAATGAACAGAAATATCTAAAGCGGCATGTCATTGCGCCCCAAATGAGCAATAGAGTGTCAGTTTCAGTGAGTGAGTATGAAATGAAGTATTATAATGCAAAGTGAGTATCTGCCAGTGTTCCAGTAGTCTTAGAATGAACTGGAGAAAGGAGGAAATGGAATGTCACGGAGTGATAGCAGAAGAAGTTGGTTTTACAGCTGCCACGAGTAAACGTACCTATTCCTCAACTAATAATACTGTAACAGACAGCTATCCTATATGTCGTAGTACAATCTCATTCCCATGTTCCTACAATATTTAGCAATAGAATTTCATGGCACTCTTCCATTACTATATCTCATGTACATATATTCTTCATACTACAAACATGTACTAGTAAGCGCACTAGTTAGTAAGTAAAGCACGAATCTCTAATACCATTATTTAAAAGTAGGGTTGCGTTTATTACTATTGTTTATATTTACGCTATATAAACTATAATCTTTTTGACTGCGATAATGCAGTGTAGATAACTAAAGAACCTAAAAAGTCTATGCCTCATAAATATCAATGTATAGATATTCTATAAAGCATAGCAGTGTAATTGTTTTGGTTGTATCTACTTTAGTACAGAAACGTGTGCAAGTTTGTAAGAAGTACTTGTATGGAAGTGTAATGTCTCTTAAGTTGGGGATAATCATTCCAGTTGAATATAGACAATAATTTTATTTAGCTTGTAAACGGAATAATGGGTAACAGTCCATAACAGGTTATGAAAATTGAGGGTATGTTAACGTGGTTTGTTTACAAAGAGAAATAATTTTATTGAACTATCAGTTTATCACTTGTGATGTTGATATCTGTGTTATTAGCATGTCAAAAGGATAAAATGGAAATTGTAAATAATAATAGTACTAGGAATGGTAATATTTTGGTTTGAAACTTGTGGTGGCAGTTACATGGCAGTGTGTCACCCTATAAGTTCTCCGAAGTGGAGGACCCCTCTGATAGCGAAGGTGGTGGCGCTGACAGTTTGGACTTTATCAGCACTGTTGATGGTTCCGATCTTCATATATGCCAACACTCTGGAGATCCACGACAGGGTAAGCATATTCTCGGTTTATTATTGCATGCAAATAGAGAGTAGTAAAACGTAAGTGCTGTGGCAGAAGGGAAAGAAGAGATCGCGATGTCAACTATCATAAAGGAGTATTAGAGATCTAAAACAGGAATGTATAGGTTGGTTGGAGCACATTGACGTTTGACTCGACGATTAAATTGTTCTCCAGGTTTGTGTTGTAATTCATGTGGTGGAGCAGAGCTCGTCTCCTTTGAAAATATCATTGCCAAGAGTTCGACGACTTACAAATGACAAAAATGCGAGGGAATTACACGACCGCTTACTACATAGAGCTACTTATTCTATTACTCCTTCTGCCATTACTCTTTCACCAGTTCTCTCCCATTAAACATTAAATAACTGTCTTTCCACTGCCATTCCCGACTTCGTGGAGGAAACTTATTTCGTATATATGGACTATAAAATGAGTGAAACGAGAAAAGTCGGCCTTGCGATATTTTGTTAACTTTTGAAGTTCAGACAAAAAGAGCAAATGAGGGCGGACTTTCTTCACAGTCTTTCAATACAAGTAGAAATCACTGTGCAGCACGTTTACTCATCTTTCTGTGGCACAACTCAGATAACCCAAGGCATGTGGAATTATAGTTCCTAGGTCTACTGAAGTATAAGGTAAACTCTTCCCAGTGTCTTTGAAATTAAATTCAGTTTTTTTTAAAGTGGAGACAATTTTGTTGACTTTGATTCCAGGTCCAATAACTAGTGGAGGCAAATTCATTAGAATTGTCTCCACCTTGAAAACCCCAAAGTTTTATTTCAAAAAGTCTGGAAAGAGCTTACCTTTCACCCCAGTAAACCAAAAAACTATAATTCCACCTGCCTTGGAGACAACCAGTCCCCATAAGACTTTCTAAAGAGAAAAAGAGACTTAAATACACAAATGCCATCGTAAGCCTAATAAATTGGTTTATTTCCCCTGCATTACCTTTATGATACATGACATGACATAATGTTAACATAAGAGCCCTCCTCCAAGAAAACCTTAATGCAATGTAATAATGAAACTAAAATGAAGTCATACTTTCTTTCTCTGTATATCTATCCGTGTTTGATGTTAACTTTATTAAGAGTGAGATTTTAAAAACCATTTATTAAGTAAATCAGCATAGCTTTCTAAGCGGATTAAAAGCAGCATTTATTTTTGGGTAAGGATAGGGGATGTGGAAGTTCCCATCAATTTAGTTTATAATTCCTAGTAAAGTAGTGTATTTCATTTCTATGGCTAGTATTTTCTCCTTTTAACCAGTATCGCTGATTTTATTTACCAGGGCAATAGGCATGGAGGAGCAGTTATTTTGTGCTGCGGTGGAGATTTCTGTGCAGAGCAGAGAAAGTGCTGTGAAGTGAAAGTTCGCAGTTGTGCAGACTTTCTGGCTTCGGTGATGATGTGTGGAGGAGTTTTATGGCTCTTTTATTATGATATTTATTTATGTTGACCAAGCAGAGCGTGCTTCAAGCACCACTGAGTCTACACTTAAAACTTTATCTCAAATCCTATTTTCTGATCATTTTCTCAAGTCCAAAGCCATCAAACCAGACCCAACTGCATAGGGAACCGTAAATAATTTGTACAAATGTCATGATAAATCCAAACCTTGAAAAGTCAGGCATCATTAATGAAACTCTTTGGCCAAGTAACACATACACTTCCAAAATTGGATTCTAAAAATCTCTTTTCAACGATGTACTCAAAAGTGTATCAATCTACTATGTATTATGGCTATGATCGGGTCCAATGTGCATTGCGTTTGGCTCCTTTGATATTATTCTAATGTAACATGTCATTCTATGCGTATGTAACTTTTGAGATATTGGGAATACCATACATTATGACAACAAAGAGAAATGAAATTCAAAATTGCACACTTGAAAGGTTGTGGGAGACATTATATTCAAGAAAATATTTTTTTAACCTACGTCAATAAGTTGGCAGTCGAGATTTACTTCTTTATATAATACCGCTTCAAATCCTCACTATTCGGCTGAAATTGAAACAGTATTTATGAAATTAGCCATGAAAAGAAGCACAGCTAATGCTGGCTAACCCTACCTTTCAAAAAATACAGTTGAGAATAATGGGATGATAAAGGCGTGGAATTCTGTGGAACGGAAAAAAATAAACCGTCGCAAAACGGATGAACTCAAAAATATCGGCGCTTATAAAATCAGATCATCATCTTCTTTTAATCAGAGCGTCATGTTTAAACTGTTCTTTAACAAAATTAAATGATTTATGTAAATGCGTTCAAAAGTTATACCGCGGTCAAATATTTTCATTAAGTTTTCGGTTTTCGAATTTTCTGCAAAAAACTAAATATACGAGGGAGCTCATTTTCAACAGGGAGCAAGGTATTTCATTGACTGGTGTATTTAAACAATTTGAACAAGAATTAAGGTAAATGCGTTTTACACATTACAATATGTGGTGCATGAAAGGACGGACGGACGGACAGAGTGACAGAGCGTTGGCATTAAATAGCGTTCCGATATTTAATAAAGGATATGCCAGAAGCAGTGTTCCCCACTGCGAATTCATGATTGTAGACAAAGTTGTTTATATAAATACTTGTTTCGTTCCGTTTTGAGAGAACAGACTTATCAGTGAATCTACATCACTGTGCTTGCATATTTGCATGGTGGACTATATGCACTAAAACAAATACCTGTTACTGACAACTCGGATAGAAAATTGCTTCTGTGGCCTTTGCTGTCACTGAGTTCTAGTCTTAACTGTCAGCATCAGCAAATGTTTGTATTGTACATATTTATGAACTGAAGTGAATATTTTACATAAAGAGATGTCTATCCATACACCAGCCATGCATACGTTATCTGTAGTGCATGTACCTGTAAAACATGTAGCACTCTATCCGGACCACTACCGTGCATTTTATCCCAATTATAAAAGAGTTTCAATGTAATGTAAGTGTCCATTGTAATTGGATTGCCGTGATAAATGCAAAGGGTTACCTTCCATCATGGCTAAAGACTGTACAGTAAACTTGCTCTAGAGTATGAAAATTAAGTGTGTAAAAATGTTTTTATTAATACCTAAATGTAACAGTGATATATATTAGTATATTACACGGCGTGCGTAATTTCGCTGATTATCATTTAAATATTTATTTTATATCTTCACTGTACATCTTACCTATATATGCTACAGTACAATATTTTTTCCAATTATTTTTGTGTCACGGAAGGCAACACAAATATCTTGGGGGGATTTGGTACAAATCTGTTTCTAATTTTCCAAGATTTTTGAAAACTTGAAAAATAGCCATGCACTGTGAATGTCTTATGGATACTTTTAGCTGACACGCACTGATGTGGTTTTAGGTGAACTGCAACATCTTCTGGCCTGAGTCTGGCGCCATGAGCGGGGAACGGATCTTCATATACTACACATTCTTCACGGCGTTTTCGACCCCGTTAGCCCTGATATTTATATTTTATGTGCTGGTGATTCGTCGCCTGCGGACGGTGGGACCGAAGCGGCGGCCGGTGGTGGCCGGCTCCAGTGCCAAAGACCAACAGCAGTTGCAGCAACAAAACAACAGGGCCAAGGAGAGGAAGAAGTCGCACAAGAAAGTGACCAAGCTGGTCCTCACTGTCATTACTGTCTACTTTCTCTGCTGGGCTCCCTACTGGGTCACGCAGGTCAGCTCCTCTCTTTTCTTCCTCCGCGGGTTTTCTTGTCTTACGGGTTTTCAGTCTTGGCAACATCTCTTTTTACCCCAGTTCGGAATAATTTCTCTATAAAGGTTTACGTAAGGTTTCTCGCCCATTATGTAGTAATTAGTACGATTTGATTAATATGTAACACTAAAGTCTTCACCCACGCCACGTAACCCCCACTCAATATAACCTTTGTGACCTTTTGAGTTTGTAAGCTGATTGAACAGATGAATAAGTTAGAATTTCATTGCTGACGACATTATTATTCCTTAGATAATTCTTATGTAATGTGTGCATATAAAGTAATGAACTATAGGAAATACTATTAGGGACAGTATAATATTTAGGGACTACTGAACTTGGCTTTCGTCCATGACAGTAAAAATGTTGAAAAAGTAGAGTGTTGTAGAAATGGAACTTAGATAGCAATTTTAGTTTCGATTCACTAGTGCAAAAGATTGTTTGTAAACTTTCAGTTTGTCGTCGTCCCAATTAGATGACAGTGATAAAAGAACGTATTAGCACGCGAAATTGTACACTATGTTTCATAATTGTGCAAGTTTTAGGTGACTTGTCCCGTGGAAATAGAGAATTTGCTGTAGTGGTTGTTAATTATTAGGATGATAATGCGGAACGGAGGAGTTAGTTAGCGATCATTAGTTTCATTAGCGGTACTTAGAAAGTCAAAGTCCCAGTCAGTCTTCATCAGTCCTACGGATTCTTTCCTTCTATAATCAAAATCTGTAAATGCTTAAATATCGGTGCGATTGATAGCTAAGGAAAAAACCAAGGCGTAGGTTTCTGCTTCGTGGGCAATTAGTAGAAACTGAAGGAACAATCCCACGATTACTACCTTCCAATACAGCTTTTCAAAGTCTACGCAAGTTAATTAATCTAGATCCATGTTTACACTTACCTAACATTGTGCATCACACTAAATGCGTATTCACCATCCAGGAAGCCAAGCTAAAACAAATGTTGCTATTTCCCAGAAAACTTTTACTCTTCTCGGTAACATTATTAGTTAGTTTCTCCAGTGACTTTTATTAATTTCTCCGGTAACCTTTACTAATTTCTCTGATAATTTTCACTAACTCCGGTAACTGTTATTACTTTCTCCGGTAACTTTTATAACTTTCTCCGGGAACTTTTATTGCTTTCTCCGGTAACTTTTATTACTTTCTCCGGTAACTTTTACTAATTTCTGCGGTAATTTTTATAACTTTCTCCGGTAACTTTTATAACTTTCTCCGGTAACTTTTATAACTTTCACCGGTAACTTTCACTAAATTCTCTGACAACCAATTTCTCCAGCAATTTTCTGTTTTCTCAGGGAACTTATAATGTCGGCTCTAATATTTCCTCCGGTAACTCCTGTTTTGTGTGTTCGGTTTTGCTGTTTCTCCCACTAAGATTTCTCATAATGTTTCCATTAAGTTAAACACTGGACTGTAGAGCTGTAGAATCAAGAATGGTTACAGTTACTGCTTTTATATTGAAAGACTTGGTGTAACTTTAGCCTTAGACATGACTTGTGTGTGTGGGTGCCTTTGGCGTAAACAATATTCATTGCATAAAAGGTACCTACGTAAACTGTTAGTGGAAACAAGTCATTAATTACGTATACTACTCCCTTGGAGTTTTGTATGTAAATCTGGTAGAGAGTAGAAGCATGAATGACAATTATTATTACTTTAATTATAGGACACATGACTGTTTTGAAAGTAGAACTAATGAGTCGCTTTGTCATTGGTTTTCATTCAGATGGCTCTAATCTACATGCCCCCAGACTCCACTCATTCTGAAGCTGTGTTAACCCTTTATCTCCTCTGCGGATGTCTCAGCTACTCCAACTCAACCATGTAAGTAATTCTTTTTAAGCTACAAAAATAGTGATGCAGTCTGGAACTCCCACTTTCATTATTACAAAAAACGAATGCTGCAATAAAGCACGGGATTGTAAATTGGTAAATATTGTTTACAGGAATCCAATTCTCTACGCTTTCCTCTCGGACAACTTCAAAAAGAGTTTTCTCAAGGCTTGTACTTGTGCTACTGGACGGGTAATACACCAACTCTATCATATAAGAACACAATTCTACTTACTGCATGAGCACGAGACAGAACTCAACTCCCGGGTCTATTGTTTCTTTTTATATGTCACATTTCATTTATTTCAATTCTGCTTGAGAGGGCTGGAGACTTGAGAGAATTGGTTTCAGGGTAGGCGTAAAAGGCTACTTTATTTAATACTGCAGAACAGTAATTAATGGCTTATTGGTGGAGGGAGAGAGAGTGGAGGAAGATTTTCCATGTTGATTAGCACTGATCACATAATTCCATTTAAGTTCTGAATGGTATTTATGAGGAATATGAAGTCCTTCCATTCCCCTCCGCCCGTCTTTTCTTCTAACTAAAGCAAAGACCTATAATTATCTGCTCAGTGGGGACGGAATGAAAACTGACAGAGTATAAATCATGAAACAATTCATATCATACCAAATGCGTATAAAGAAACTCGGCTTGACATTTTCAATTTGTCTTGAAGCAGCCAAACGTCCTCTTCCATTATTACATCCAAAGTAGATTGGGAATTCAACTTACTTATTTCCAGCACCACGCACTCTCCCAGTCCGTTATCCCCTTAAGGTTCATCATTGAGCATTTCACTATTGCAGTAGTCACAAAAATAATTATTTATTTTATATATTATGTAAATTACATATCTAATTAAATAAAATATTAATTATATAAAGATATATAACTAATTATGTAAATAAAAATAATTGGCTTAACTTTTTCAGTGTGACAAACATTAGGGTAGATTTAGCAGTAAGAACTTTTCGATAATGATTTTGTTTCATAAGTAATACCAATCAGGATTAATAGGTGGATAGCCATGAGCATGGGATGAGAAAAGATTAAACTGTTACGTGTTCCCAGCATTTGACGTTGACGTGCAATCACTTTGACGTAATAAAATAGAGAATTAAGGGGAAAGTAATGCAAGCGTGCATTGGAAGGGCAAGCTAAATTGCGTTTGACAGACAGCCTTGATGAATATGACAAGAATCGACTTAAAAGGACATGCCACCTAAGCTTACGAAAAATAGGGAATAAAAAAGCAATTGCTTTTTTGGGAAAATGTATTGCCTTTTCACGTTTTGTTTTATTCCTGTATACAGAATACATTGTACATGTATGCAAAAAAATAATTACGCACAATAATACAAAATACTGAATACATGGCACTTCTGAATATTAAATTACAATGCATAGTACAATAATTATTAATGCTTAAATCGACGCAGAATACAAATTGCATTGTGTTGCTACAACAAGTACAGAAAAATAATGATCTTCAGACGTTTTTAAGTGATTTTTGTAAAATTACAACAGCAAAAAGCAATGCTTTTTAAGACTGTGGTACAAAAAACCAAAAAGGAAAAATTGCTGGTTTTTTGTTCCCTACATGGCGCAAGAGGATTAAATTAAATCTCCATGTCTCATGCTGTATTATGATAAAATGAAAAGGCATATTGGAGTACAATATTCCTGTGGTGTCCGCCGTGTCCTGAACTTATAACTTGTAATGAAGTGCGTTCAGGAATTAACTTATGGTTCACTTAATTAGTGCTAAGATTTGAGTCGACATCCATTGGTAAAAAATATTATTTTACACTTCCAAGAAACGAAAATGTATATTATTGCAAATACAAAACATAATTAGCTGGAAAATAAGAGAGAGCGTAGCAGAAAGCATTTGCTTCCAGCAAGATCAGAATGAATGTCACGGATTAACGTACTTTTGCAACAACTTTTAGTTCTTTCGGTCAGTTCAGTTCATTCATCGCAATGCAAGTAAGAAAGTTGCAATTATATTATTATTAAGTGCAGTATAGTTGCAGTACCTTATAATATCGTCTGCAGAGAATTCCGAATGTTACAACTAAGTTTATTATAAGTTTCCTTAATTAAACCATTAATTAACCATATAAATAATATATTTCCGCGAGACCTGATACAAAGGGATAGAAAGTTACGAAAGTCTTTGAATGGGATTAATTGAATGAAGACGCTCCCATCACAATCAGAGAAAGTTAAGAGTCGAGTCTGCTAAATGCTAATTGACAGCAGGTGACTTGGTCCTTTGCTCTAGAAATTTTAACATATTCCAGGACAGAGGAAAGACAAAAAAGTTTTACAGAAATTATATAATTACTATTAAATTCGAATGAAATATGCAACATTATTTTTCCAATTCTAGTAATTCTTGTTAATTAAATTAAGGCCGTAATTATAATTATATTAGGCCTTAAAAGCAAATGGAATATGGGGAGTATTGGCTTTTGACAAAATGTAATTGTTTTTAGTCGAAATGCCAACTGTGGCAAATTTCTCATCTTCCTTTACCATTTTCCACTGAGAAAAGTTGAAAACTAAATGGCATAGGTGAAATAGAAAATGTTGATTAATTAAAAATTAAAAATTGGCTTTCTTCTCATTTTTCCGGACCTAATTGAAACTGTAAAATAGGATTATGTGTATTTGCAGTACATTGGACACACATCCTGTTAGAAGAATATGCTTTTTATGTCATAAATAAAGGGTTGTGCTATTGCGATCTTCATTTGCGTTGAAAACAAACCAATTGCATGAATTTATTCTATGACCTGTGTAATGCCAAGGCATGTGGAATTATAGTTTATAGGGTTACTGGAGTGTAAGGTCTCTTAGTCTCTTTGAAATAATTTTTTATTTTTTCAAAGTAGAGAGACACTTTTGGCTGTCTCCAGGCTGAATACCTGTAGGAGACAAATTCACCAGAATTGTCCCCACCCTGAAAACCCCAAGTTTCTTTGAAAATGCTTGCGAAGAGCTTACCTTAGACCCCAATAACCCTAGAAACTGTAATTGCACATACCTTGTTGTAATTCCATGTTTGTGTATACTATTTCTTAGGACGTGAACTCAGTTTTGCATTTGGAGAACTCTGTGTTCCCCCGGGGGAAGAAGCACTCGAGGCGACAGAGAAAGCCGAGTTGCCCGATCACTTCGGCGACCTACGCAGGAACGACGACTGGGATTGAAACGAATACGACGTCTGTGGGAGGGACGAACGGGAACAACAAGGGTGGGGGGAATGTTGCAGGGACGTCTGGAAACCACTTGTCTCCTCTGATGCCGCACATGTCCGGATCCTCGACTTCTCTGTCCCACCTGCACCAAACCCGAAGAAATACTCTGTCGGAAGCGGAGGACCTAATGGGGGACTCGGATGTGGAAATGACTTCGATTCTGCTGAGTAACTGCAACAGTGGGAACACGAGTGGGAATTTCCAGCCGTTTGTCAGCAAATTTCCCTCCTCGTCGGGACACTGCAATCCTTTTGGCTCCAGCACAAACATGATAATTCCCCAGGTGCTTATTAACGAACCCCCACCACTTCTTCCGGAAATTGTCAGCTCTGTTGACACTTTTGTTCAGAAAAATGGGGTGCATGTAACTTCTTTGTAATCTAAATGTGTATTGAATGGGAATATTGCAACAGTTCTTCTCAACAGTCAACAAAAGTATTATTTATTTATTTTTACATTACTTTTTACTTCCAATCCTAACGATGTTCGTGTCTGCACTGGGTAGAACTAACAGGATCTCAGTTATATACAAGTCAATCCTTTTAGCCCTAAGATTGACTCTCACAACTTAAGATCCTCTCAGTTCTTTTCAGTGCTCTGTGCTGTAGATCCGCTACAAGTTATCCTCTGTGTGTGATGTCGCTTACTGGAACGATGTACCTTTACGATGAACAAGCAATGGAATTAAATAGTCATCAAAAGTTGCATGCTGACAATTACGAAAGGTTTTCTATAAAAATTAAGTTAAGCAGTTTTTATAACTATATGTACGCATAGACGCTCTTCATTATTAACAAGTATCAGGTGGTTTTGTGACAGATTTACAATTGCAGGACCACAAAATCAAAATTTAAATGTATTCCAGTGTTACTGTAGACTGTAAAAGCTACTTAGGTACTTAGTCATATCGAAATTACTAATTATTATATAATCCTACCAATCTACTTAAGGATGTCATCTATACGACTCTGTACCTTTATTGTTGTGCGTAAAATAAAATAATCAATAAAACCCGTGTTAAATGCTAACTTTTTTGCATGAGACAACCTTATAGGAGAATTCCTGTGGTTACACCAACCTTGCTCTTTTTCCATGATATTATAGTTTAAATGCATTGAAAACCACAGACGTTATCATGACTACATGTTGTTGAGGTAAATATGTGAAAAAATAAGACGTTTTGCACGTACTGATATTTACTAACAGTAAGTACTTTCTGGCAGAAATCTACTCCAGGGACTCATCCCATAAAACACCATGACAATGATTATCTGACAAAATTGTCGAATTGTCATTATTTTACAGAGATTTTTGTGTCAACGGTTGACATAGCTCCTACCCTCTGTCAAGAAAATCGTGACAATTCGACAATATTGTCAGATTATCATTGTCATGGTGTTTTATGGGATGAGGTCCTGGTGTAGTGACTTGGTAATAATTATTTGTGTAGTGGAAGATTACTGGATCTGGTTGGTAGTGTTGTTCTCATTTTGGTGGTACTCTTTGGGAACATTGCTAGATTTTGCGATGGAAGACATCGGAGAACCGGAGGCAGACTCTGTGCCTATGCAGGAGGAGTTATCGGCACTGGAGATTTATCGGGAGACGCAGTTACGACTTTCGCTGGAAGCGTCGATCAAAACAGACGCCCTTATCTACCCCAGCGACCCAGATCCCTTCTTTTCTTTGGTTTCGTACGACGAAATCCCTTCGCCGATTCCTTTCGGAGCTTCCGTCTGGTTCATCATCATCACCACTCTTGCTCTGAGTTGGTACATGACTGTGCTCTTGAGATACTGCTTGAAACGCTTCGGACCGAAACTCGAGCTCTTTCCGAAAACTGAAGCGTTCCCTAAACTCTACATTCACTGGCTGCAGCAAACGAAGCGGGAGTGCAATCTTCGTCGCGAAGCACGGAATACCTGGTGCTACACGGCTAAAACTCTGCTGATGAGTCCTGAAGACCCTCTTATGAATATAGAAGAAGCCTGCAGTACCAGCTGGGCAGACTTTCAGCATCACCGTAATATTTGGCAGATTGTCCGAGTTGTTGTCCTTGCGAATGGGATGCTAAGGCAAATTCGCGAAAGAAATAAATACCTTAAAGTCACTGCTGCTGGAAAGTCGGAGGGGAATGTAGCCAAGTCCAATCTGGAAAAAGTTCCGGAGAGTGCGACTGCGGATGAGAGCAAGGAAAGTGTTGCAACTGCAGCCACTGTCAATGTTATAAAGAAAACTAAGTCTAAACCGAAAAGTTCCAAGAAAAACGAGTGAAAACTGAAATTATTTTTGATTTCGTGCTAGAATTTATTTACATTGTCATTCAATCGTAAAATACAAAAGGTTGTCCATTATAATAAATGTAACTTTAGATTTTGATTGAATATGAAGTCATGAAAAGTTTATTTTTGTCATTCATTCTTCTTTTCTGCTTTACCAGTAGAGTTGATAGAATTGTTACTCCCATTTACAATTGCAGTGATATTCTTAAGTGATTTTATGGAATCCTTTTTGTCTTGCGCATTTTTCGCAGAGCTATTAGAACCTTTTCGACTCGTCTGCCCGGCTGATTTTATGGAATTGCGTTGCTCATCATTTTTCCCTGAACCATCTTTTCCATCCTTAATATCCGTGGCTACTTTCGCAGAACCGGAACTAATTTTCCTGTCTTCCTTCGCAGAACCGGAATTTTTCCTATCTTCTTTAGCAGAACCGGAACTAATTTTTCTGTCTTCTTTCGCAGAATCAGAACTAATTTTCCTTTCTTCTTTAGCAGAACCGGAACTAATTTTTCTATCGTCTTTTGCGGAACCGGAACTAATTTTCCTGTCTTCTTTCGCAGAACCGGAGCTAATTTTCCTGTCTTCTTTAGCGGAACCGGAACTAACTTTTCTATCATCTTTTGCAGAACCGGAACTAACTTTCCTGTCTTCTTTCGCAGAACCGGCACTAACTTTCCTGTCATCTTTTGCAGAACCGGAACTATTTTTTCTATCGTCTTTGGTAGAACCGAAACTAATTTTCCTGCCCTCTTTTGCAGAACCAGAACTAATTTTTCGGTCATCTTTGGCATTGGCAGGATCGTCTTTTCCAGTACTGTCCATTCTGTCCCTTG
The DNA here is from genome assembly GCA_020352615.2 of Yoshiicerus persimilis. Lineage (NCBI taxonomy): Eukaryota > Metazoa > Arthropoda > Collembola > Entomobryomorpha > Tomoceridae > Yoshiicerus > Yoshiicerus persimilis. The sequence goes on from CM036943.2 coordinate 951,488, forward strand.
CCATGCCATCATTTTCTCCACTTTCTTTTCTCCTGTTATCTCCTTTTTCCAGTGAAGTTTTCTTCTCTTCTATTTTGCCTTCATCGCCATTGTCCATTTCGCATGCTCCATCTCCGATTTCCTCGTCGTCATTTTCATCTTGACTAAAGCGTTCTACAACTGCACGAATCATTTCCTTAGTTTCTTCACCGATAAGACTCTTGCCGGAATTTTCTTTATTGCTCGAAGAATGCTTGGACCCTTTTTTCTTTCCAGAGCTGTCTTTCCTCTTGTATTTATCCTTAACATAATCGATTTTCTTGACATGCCATTTTTCCCCTTTTCCTGATCCTTTAGATTTTTTAGAGTCCCCACCCAAGACTACTGCTCCAGAAGTTTCAGTTGTGTGACTAGTGCTGTAGGAACTGGATTTTGAATTACTGGAAGAGGAAGGACTGCTGCTGCTGCTGCTTCTTGTGCTTTTAGATTTTTTCTTTCGGTTTGAATCCGGAGCTGATTGTTGTGGGGCTTGATTTAGTTTCATCAGCTGTGGCTGTGGTTGTGGTACTTCGAATCCCTTTATCCGAGCCTGCTGCGGTTCAAAGAGTTCCCCATTGACTGCCTGTAGAACGCGATTAAGCATGCAGTTCATTTGTGGACTGAGTTCGGGCGCGAGATTCGTTTGTCTGTAGTAGGTATAAGTTCCAGGCAATCCTTTGTTAGGTACACGGACATTCGGATCAATGACAATTGAGGGTTGCTGGGGACTGCAGCAGGTGTAGTAGGGCGGATAGGCACAAGACTGAGTAGTGGGCGTGGAGTAGCACGTGTTGTACCCTGGATAGGCTGGTGCTGGACAGCAGGCCGGAGGTGCACTGGGGTAGCTGTTTCGGATGACCGTGATTTTCTTGGGTTGAGGAGGACTTCGATTGTAGTTGAGAGCGAATCCTCCATTGAGGGGGTTCCATCCGAAGCCCAGAACTGTTGGACAACAGAGATACGGATTTGGGGCACCGAATGAGGGTGGGGCCGGTGGGGGTGGAGCAGCCACTGGTGTGGGGGTGGGGACGGTCACGCTTTTGATCCGACGTTTGGAGTTTTCTTGCCTAGAGGCGGTTTTCTTGGTGGTGGAGCTGGATCTGGAGGAAGGGGTGGTCTGAGAGGCAGTACTGGTCTTTGTCTTTGTTGACTTCCCCTTTGTGGTTTCGTAACCAGTCTCTTCGTCCTCCTCTTCGTCATCCTCGTCGTCGTACTCTGCCTCAGACCCAAAGAATGCGTCTTCGTCAATGCTATCGCTGTTCTTGGGCGATTTCTTTCCACTCCCACTACTTTTACTTTTCTCTACGTCAGGCATTATTATATGTCTTCAGATGGTCGACAAAAACATACAAAGGACACCGGAGCCCTAGGAGACTTCTGCACACTGTAAAATATTAGTCACTTCACGATCTCAATTAATTATTATTACTAAAATTAAATTGGATACTTTAATCCTATTTGGAAAACAGCTGATTTCCATGGAAATCTTTCCAAAAACCATTTCATACTTTACCTAATCCTCGAAAATTACCTGCCAATCAGAATCAGATAGTCTAGTAGGTTCCTAGTGCACAAGTACAGCAATAAATTATCTTAGAATCCAATATTATGAATATCCAACTCAGAAAAGTGAAAAGTGTTTTTATTATTATACTCATGTTCATTTTATTCAAGTGTTCGTATAATTCAGTTCAATACATATTAATGTGAAAATAGGGGAGGCATTCATTTGACCGACAACAAAACACTTTTTCTGTAGATTTTGATGACAAAGTAAAGATCTATACATCTACAGCTAACGAGCACTAAGGTTTCCCCTTCACTTATAAACATCAGGTAACATCGGCTTCAAAATTAAATATTCTGATTTGCATTGCAGGTTTACATTTCTTACAAAGGCGTGCTTTTAACGAGTTTTATTTGTACAGACTATTTCTAATTACTACTTCATTCTGGAGTGCCTTAAAGGATTCCAGATCTGTTTATAATTTCAATTTATAAATTCAGTACATACAAATAGAGGTTCGAAGGGCTGCTGAGAAACCCCCGAGGAGGCTATCACCAGAAGGCTCTCTTCAGCGGATGTTCTGGAAAGTATCCTTTGTGACGGAGGACTTCCTGAGCAATTTCCAGCACCAAAGCATCATTTGACATGTGCTTCCCACCGTCCAACAACTTAATTAGCCGTTCCACACGCGCACGAGCCTCTCGGCAGTACACCATAGCAATTTGAACCTGTGGCAGAAACCACAAAATCAAAATCATCAGTTTATAATGGATTTACAATGTATTTACAAATTACAAATGTACAATTATAACGTATTTACAAACTAAAAGGGCAAATTAAATGCTTAGTAAAATAATTTGTTCTTTTCCAAATGCAATGTGAAATTAAGGTGCAAGGAAATGAATTAGAAATACTGTAATAAAAGTTAATAAAAGTTTGGATGAAAAAATAATTGCACTGTAGGAATTTTCCGGTGGTAACAAAAATTACTAATTACCTCAGCAGCAGCATTTTGGAACCCCAGACAGTAAGACCTGGATGCACGGCTTAGTACGGCAGTCATAGCATAAATGTCAATGACAACATCTGCGATCCGACCCAACTCTATTTGCATATTGGTAACTTCTTTGCCGTGTCTTTCTAACAAGATTTCTACTGCAAACTGAAGACGAAGAACACTGTACTCCAAATCTAGGGCCTCTTCTTTCAAAGTGGGATGCAGGAACCCATCCAGTCCCAGAACCATCTTCGGGTTATCAGTGCCCGAACGATACCTTTGGTACGCTTTCGCCATCATCGTTTTAGGGAACTTGAACGGATTTCGGAGTTCTTTGATGAGGATGGCCAGTTGTTTGCCAGCGTGCTGAATTCCTAGAAATTATAATAAGTTTTAATTCGGTGTTAGCGAAACAATATTTCATAACACCAGTCTTTACGAACTTACCCATTAATGCTATAAACATTCTGAGAATTTCATTCGTTCCCTCGAAAATTTGCATTATTCGAGAATCTCGTAAGTACCTTTCATAGGGGTAGTCTTTCATGTACCCCAAGCCCCCCAGAATCTGAAGACATTCACTGGAACAATTCCAAACTTCTTGCGAGCTAAAGACCTACACAATATAAGCAAATGCTAAATCTGGAAGGTGTTTAGGAAAATGAAATGTTTTAAATACCTTCACTATAGCTGCTTCTACAGCACAATCTTCAAATTCATTTGAATCCAACATTCCAGCTGTAAGATAAGCCATGCTCTCCATGGCATACGTGGAAATAGTCATCCTAGCTAGTTTTTCTTTAATTAGGTGAAACTCACTTATTGATTTTCCGAATTGTTTTCTATTTATGGCATGGTCGGTTGTTAATTCAATGAGCTTTTTCAAAACACCTATACACCATACGAAAAGAGTGCCTTAATTTTCAAAAACTGTAAAGTCTACTTTAATAAGCAAATAAATACCAAGAGTTGCAGGTAAAATCACGATATTTTAGATATTAAAAATCAAGGCCACCACAAGAGGCCAAGAAGGTTTTAAAATGTGGATGAATGCTGATGGCGTGATTTTACTGCAATTCGTCAATTATATATGAATATTTTTGCTTACCGGCCCCAGCACTGCCCATACTAAACCGACCACTATTCAAAATATTAACAGCGATTTTGAATCCATCGCCGACTTCTCCTAAGACATTTTCGGCGGGTACAGGTGTATTATCAAAGTGAATTTCAGCAGTATTAGATCCTCTGATGCCCAGTTTGTCTTCAGACTTTCCACTAGTTACACCTCCGTATTTCCTTTCCACTATAAAAGCGCTAAGGGATTTTGATGTTTTATTAACATTAAAATTATCCTGAAAGCAATACCGTAAAAATTCTGTGTAAAATTTTTTTTAATTTGCTTGAACTTGTAAATATTAAGATATCTTGTGTAAATATCAGTACAGTTCGAGCGAAGACAGTAAAAAATTCAGCAGTTCCTCCATTCGAGATCCAGAGTTTACTTCCAGTGAGGTGATAAGTTTTTCCATCGTCGGACAACGTGGCTTTTGTTTGTACAGAAGCTGCATCGGAACCTGTACTGGGTTCGGTGAGGCAGAATGCTGCAATATCTTCCCCTGTCGCCAGTTTAGGTAGAAATTTTGCTTTTTGTTCGTCGGTCCCGTAAAGTAGGAGTCCTTTCAGTCCGATGGCTTGATGAGCTGCTAATGTTACTGCAATTCCTCCATCCAGGGCAATGATTTCCGCGATTCTTGCATACTCCGTTGCATTTAAACCTAAGCCTCCGTATTCCTGAGGGATTTGTTGCCCAAATAATCCCAGTTCCTTCAGACCTGTCAAAACATCATCTGGGATTTTGGCTTCTTCGTCAATTTTCTTCGAGTCAACTAAAATAAAAATAGAAATATAAAGATTTTAGATACTTTAAAAGGAATTACATATGTACAAAACTTTACTATAAATAAATAATTAATATATACATAATAAATAGTTGATGTGACGTACCTCGTTCTACAAAAAATCTTTCTATCGGTCCAAGCATTTCATGAAGGGTTTCGTGACGATCTTTTTCCAAAACCTCAGGATACGTTAATACACTTGTATCGAATTTTCCTAGAAATAAATCTCGGGCAAAGGGTGTCTTCTTCGGAATTACATCGGAGTCGTCCTTTTTCACAGTTTTAATTTCCTCTTTCTTTTCTTGGCGCGTTTCCATCTGTGATTCTTCGGAAATCGAAGCCGGTTTTGCTTGGCCATGTATTGTGGAAGTACTGGCAAGTCTTCGACAATGGTGACCACCTAATTTGGCTAAATGGCGACATGCTTTCATGGATCTCATCATAAATCTGCAAGTTGTAGAATTGGCTATCTACAAATAGATCTGACGAATTCCAACTAAAACTTGAAAATTCAAATATACTGATAATAACAACTAAATGCAAAAAATCTTGCTCTTTCAAATTAGAACTTAGGTCTCTATCTACAATTCTGCAATGTCCTTACCAATATTAAACTCTGGAATTGTTTACAAAACAATTTAGAGATTCTTCTCGGAAAAGGTGAATTTTTAGGAGAGCGGCAGAAAAGACAGCTTATTGTAGAATGTTTGAATTTGGAGCGTTTGCTCTTCATCTCTGGGGCACTCTTGCAACAACATGAAGCCCCGAACTGCATTTTTACCCTTACCCTATTCCTGTATGAAATGCGATATTGACGATTGAAAACGATATAGGAGAATATCAAGTGCCAGGCCAGGACAAAAAATCGTATTAAATTACTTCTTGTTTTTATGGACTTTTTATGACAAGCCGTCTTTCCAGGGAATATTCAATTTGTATCCAATTAAATCCTGTGCAAGTTTAAATAAAAATAAGCTGAACATTTAAGACCTTTACATGAAAACATGAAAAGGTATGACATATTGATCTACTGAAGATTTCGAAATTATCTCTCTGCCATAAGATTGTTAACTTTTTATCAGACAAAATGGTTTTTGTTGTGCCTTACTCAGTAGTGAGCAATATAACGAAGTAGAGGTGTCAAAAATGTATTTCTCAGAAATCATGTAGCTATATACAGAGCGTATCAGCTAAAAGTATCCATAGGACACTAGCAATGGATAAGGAAGAACATCTGTCATTTGTAAAATTTTTGAATTAACACGGGAAACCATGCAACTTCAACGAACATACAAACCATATTTCCTTGAACACAGGATATTCTGTGGATACTTTTAGATGAAACGATCTGTATGTGTTTATTGAATTCTTAAATGAAAAGTTCATTACCTAATTATTAAGAATGCGTTTCTGACATTATTCGCTGCAGAACACTTGACATTGGCAATAAAACAACTTCGACTTGTTTTCCTTTGATGCTTATTTAGTAGCTGTGTTGCAAGCTGCTTGTTCATACAAATCTCAAAAAACATTGCCATAATCTACTTGTTTGCAGTTAGTATTCTATTGTATCTCTTCACTCAATAATAATAGCTTCCGCATATCTTTTTTAACACGATTCCCTTTGGGGACGCCAATCAAAGAGGTCCATATTGATTAAAATCTCTTTCGGATTCATGTAAGCATATATATCTAGAGTAATAGAAAAGAATATGGTGATAAAAGGTCATGATATGGTTGTAAAACATTTTTGTGAGCATTATATAAGCATTTTCGACTCTGCAGGTAAAACTGGTAATGGTATGCTAGTAATGAAAACATGTAGAGTGCAAAGTCAATAGAAATTAGATCACATTAATAGACGTTTAAGATTATATAAAGAAGAACACGTTTCCTGACTTGTTATAAAAGAATTGAGAGCTATTATGATGTATGGAATGTAGAGTACAAGCAGAATCTGAATAAGTACAGTGTTTGCCTTGATGCAAGTAGTAACTCTGCAGTCACAACAAAGGAACACATTGGAAAGTGATTTGGATTTGCAAAACGAGATTGTTCGTAAATTAGTGACGCACTCTTTTTATACTCTTGACCAGACCACTCTCAAGCTAACATACATTTCTTTTACACAGCGTTTCTGCTAAAAGTCTCCATAGGACACTCACAGTGTAGAAGGATATACCAAGATATGCTGTGCACGTTGGTTATATTTCCCACATGTACATCTAGCCAATAGCCAAAAGAGGGCAAGTGAAATGCACATGTACTTCCTTATACATTGTAAGTGTCTTATGGATGCTTTTTGTTGAAACACTCTGTACTTCTCAAGTTTAAAAATGTGGTTTTTCTACACCTGTCAAGGAAATGGAATTAGGAATAGGCAAAGAGTACATTTAGTGACGTTGTAAGTGCATGGTGTTCTGTTATGTAGTTCAGGACAAAGGACCCATAAATATCACCCCGTGATGCCATAAGGTGTTACGACTGCACCTTGTCTGAAAAAGTGTATTGAATAATAACAAATAGCGTAATAGGAGTAATGGGTTGATGTATTAATTGGCACACACATTCGCAGGTAGTCACGTACGAAGAACTATTTTCAGAGATGTTTTTGGTAGAAACATCTTTTGCAAGGATCAAGGGCAGGCCAGCCAGGGTGGACTCCAACACTGAAAAACTAACAACTTCTGGACAAAACGTGTTCATGAGAATGTATATAAGGTCCACACAAACATTCTTTTCAATCATATAATATTCTTCAACCGTCATCATGAACGCTGTAAGTTACCATCTAAGCTCACTATTACTATCTAAAAATTAGAAAATTATTGCAATTGGACTAATTGATAATTTTTGTAACAGATTCTTCTTCTTCTTGGATTTTTGGCTGCCGCCAATGCGGGCAACCTGGTAAAATCTTAATTATTGCGAAATAAAAAATAGGTCTAAAATTGGAGATATATTTATTCGTGAATTTTCCCTTTACAGTTGGGTCTTGATTACTCTGGGTATGGCTACGGTTACAATTACGCCTACGTTCACCCAGCCCCGGTTGTGAGATATGTTCAACAGGCTCCAGTTGTGAAATATGTTCAACAGGCTCCAGTTGTACAATATGTTCAACAAGCCCCAGTTGTAAAATACGTGCAACCCGCCCCCATCATAAACATCGCCCCTCCTCCAAGACCCAGAGTTGTCCAAAGAGCCCCACCTCCAGTTGTTACAGGAGTAAGGATTAATAATAAATTATTAAATTAAATATTTATTTAAATATTTAATTAAAAAGAAATTAAGTAATAGTGGTAATTACTAATTACGAGGTGGAATAATAATTAACGGTTTAAAAATCAATTTGTGTGTCTAGGTGTACTCTGTTCCAGCCAAGAGACCCATTGTTGTACCTGTCGCACCAGTTAAAGTTGTTTACCAGCCAGCTCCAGTAAAAGTTGTTTACCAAGCAGAACCCTTAAGAGTGGTTTTACAACCACCTCCAGTGAAAATTGCTCAACCTGTGGTCCAGGTGGCTGCCCCGGTTTATGCTGATTATGGACTCTCCACTCATTACGGAACCCAATATGGAAGCTACGCTCCAACCTTCTTTAACTACAAGAAGTAAATCAAACTCTAAAATTCAAGTGTCAATCTAGTTTCCAAATCATCCCTGTACTCTCTCGAATGAAACCGAGAGACAAGTTATAATTCCTATCTATCTATCGTGTCTGCCTTTCTCATAGTTTGTATTTGTACAAAACGCTTAGAAGTTAACAAAGACATAATATCAATTATGTGAATAAAATTATTTTTTACTTAAATATGCCTTAATAAATTATTTTTTTCATTTTTCATTCACTATTTAATGGACGTTGGATTAGGATTATCATTTGATGATATATTTTATTTTAATATTCAGTTTTAATTTTCAACAGAAATCAAATCGTAGCTCAAACGCACATGAGACTACTTTATATAGGTAATATTATAACGATTTAACAACCAGTAGGCCCATAATACATTATATGGTGGAATACGTAATACTTCGATTAATTGAAATTAAAGTATAAATTTTTATATAATTTAATCGTAATTATATAGTTATATAGTTGCAATCATGAGTTCAGTACTGCGCAATATTGACGAAAACATTTAAACAGGAAATACTGAAATTATATGTTTCTAACCAGGTTATTTTGTCATTATAACAATGATCTGCTAATTATTGTAATATCTTCCAAAGACGCCCACAAGTGTATTCGTGCTACAGTCTGTTTGCGTCAGCAATACTCTTTTGGTGAATAAATGTTGCATATCTACAGTTTTGATGCATCGACCGGATAGCAAAATGGTTCCGACTGGATATTTCTGTAACATAAATTATTATTAGTTGTGTATTTCATTTCATTGTTCAATTAATTGATCACTGATAGCAGATACTTCTCTTACCTGTCAAAATAGGGACACATTTTCATGTGATTTGCTATTACACCAATGTCTGCAAAGCTCCACTTTCTTATTGGCGAAAAAGATGTAGAGAAAAACCATTTCTAGAGAATATTGGCCAATAAAATTAAAAATTCAATCTGAATCTAAATCTGGATTTGGATATTATTTGCATTAGTGCTAATAAGTATTAACCTTTTCAACTATTTCCCATTTCTTTGACTCTGAATTCTTTTCCCATTGCAATACTACAAGACCTCTTTCAACCAGGACACATCCACAAACCTCTCGAAAGTAATCACTCGTCATGGATAGGGATTTCAAACTTAAAATGGATATTTTTGGTTTATTAGTTGTGAATGTACTTGGAATACTTTGAATTACTTAAAAAAACGAAAGAAAACGCTTACAATCATACTTTAAAAAAGTTTTACCTTAGTGGGTCAAGATATTTTGTCATGTGAATCAACAATTCAAAAGGAAGTTTGGAAAAGTAATCTTGAGTATCAGTATTGTCATCTCCCGGAAGTATTTTCTTGGTAAAACAAAATGCATCTAAGATATCGTTGAAGACGATGCGATATGTATTGTCGTTGGGGAACATTCTTTCAGTTCCGAAAGAGCAGCCGAGATAAGCCAAGGGACACCTTGTGAAAAGCCAGCCATTAAGTTGGGTGTGAATTCCTGAATGAATGTTTGCGAAATGATCCGAGTATTCATCCCTCCGAAACTCTCTTGCACACATAAATGTGTACATTGAATCCGGTTTTATTTGGTAGCGAGTAATCACCTCCAAAACATTATTCAACTGGATTTTCTTTGATTTATTGCTATTAGCTGCACATTTGTCTTCCTCTGGAGTTACACCAATCGTATCAGTTTCAAGGACGCAATCGACACACGAAGAATCTTCGTCATCCGAATGATTTTTCCCATTTTCCTTTATTTCGCAGATTCCAACACCATTGTTGAGGTTAGAACTCTCCGGATCCGCGGATTGATCAATTTTTATTGTTTTCAGTTTATTGCACACACTTTCTTGCAAACCTGGAGGAGATTTCTTGGCTCCCCAGGGAGAATCCGAACTTTCGTCGTGATCGGATTCGGTCGATTCGGAAAAGTCCGAGGATTCCTTTTCTAAGGTAGCTTGACTAATTATGCATTTGGGAATTCGGTGTCCCGAAACTCCTAAGGGCATGACGGGGTGACGTTCATTTTGGTAACACCGAAGGGTATTTCTCAAGGATGACGGCAGGGTCTGCTTCCATTCTGCAATTATTTGTTGGTCCCTTAAAGTAGCAGCAACATCTACAACAAATCTTGCTGTGTTATCGGAATTGTTATTTAAATGAAGATTTTAAGTTAAGTGTCTAACCTAACTGAGTGGGGTCCATTTCAAAAGGTTGACACTTTCCCGGAGGCAGAGGCCATCTGTTCCACTCCATGGTGCAAGCTATCACACTAAAATTTAAAAAAAAACATTTTTGAGTTCTAAAGTTTACATATGAATACATAATAGTATTAGTAAAATAAATGGGTATTGTACCTTGCAGGACATTTGGGTAAATGTTTTACTCTGACTTTTCTTTGCATTTTCACGGGACAGCCAAAATCCTTGTTGATGCAGGGAACAACCACATTCGGACACAGTAATTCATGTTCATCGCGTTTACATCCGTGGAACTGTTTGGAACAGGAAAATCTGCAAAAGACTATTGGACAGGAAAAGGAAGGAGCTGAAGGCCTGTTTCGCAGAGACTTTAATCTTAAACATTTATCAATATTAATGCATTTATCACAGTGAGTTTTGTGTTCCGTTTCTTCAGTCTTTCCAATTTCTTGCGAATTATTTAGATTACATTTTGGTTCAGCTGAAGTGCCTTGGTCCATCTTGTGTAGCTATTTCCCTATTTCCTATTAAAAAAAGAATTATCATTGTATGAGCAAATTAATCTAGGATTTTTAAGAATCTGTACCTTCCGTAAGTTTTTTTTGTGCACTGGAAGTGCAGTAGAGAAAATAAGTATTTATTGGCGAATTGCAATGAAAAGGAAAGAAGTAGAGTTGTAGACATGATTCATTGCATGATTATTAAAGACGAAAAGTGGAGAGAACCGAATGACAAATCTCTTTGCGCCGTCCTTTCGTGTAGCTTGAATGAGGCAATGGGATGAGAGGAGAAGGCAGGCAGACTTTAGTAAAAGCCATTCAACAGTCTCTTCTTCTCTTCAGTTCCAGAAGCATAAACTTGCAATTTGCATTCATGTGTCGAATGTACCATGCCATAACCGTAAATGGCCATAAACAACATTGCAATTTTATTGGACGTCTTCTTCATCAAAGCTGCTACTGTGCTCTTTTCCACAACTGCAAAGTAAGACAAGCTAATTATTCATTTGATACGTTTTTTGCACTTATAAATGGGAAGCATGCCAAGTTTGGGACTATTTCAATTTAATCCTGCCAATATGTTAATACGTTAGTCAAGGTTGATGTAACTATAGTAATTCTCTTATAAGGTTGCCCCAAGTGAAAATTTTGAATTTAAAAGTTTTTCGTTGTGGAGCTTTTGGCGAACTTAGCACCACAACGCAGGGAATCCACAGCTATGGAAACCCAGCAACGTATGGAATACATAAATAGCTATGAAAATCTGAAAAAAATAATTTGTACAAGAGAAATCTTGGGTTAACAATTTTCGCTTGAGACAACCTTACAGACAGGACAGGAGATAGACGATACACCAGTCTTGGTAATGTTCATTTTCGCTTGCCCCAACCTACCTTCACTTGTGTGCTGCAATTGTGTGCTTTCATGTACGGTAAACTTGAATCATGCTAATAAACTTTATTAACATTTGGCTTTATTGCAGTGAAGTGCAAAACGCGCCTCAACCTTTAACTCGCCTTATTTTGAAAACATTTGTAATTAGTTGGTAATCAAGATCAAAACTGTCAAACAAAGTTCAAAGAGTAAAATCGTATTAAACTCTTAAAGAATGGTGCGCTTAAATTTTTAGCCCGACTGCTGCTGTCTGCTGATTGACTACAGAACCGTCGGCCAGCTGATTAGTCTCCTAACGCATGGACATAAATAATAGATTCAATCAAACTCTTCAGTCTTGACTACAACTACAACAGAACAGACATTAAACTTCGGATCAGAAACAGAGAAACCGGGTTCTAGGTTTCGTCTGGCATTTTGGTAAGGGGGTTTACGGGGTTTTACTGTTTTTGACACATACTATAAACACTTATTATTAAGCAAAAGATATTACAAATACAATATACAATTTATTTACCGTTCCCCATATTTTTAAATATCCTAATATATTCAAACAAAAATAATTCCACAGTTTTCGATACGTATCAATCACTGGTCAATTACAATCCAAATATTTATTTTATTTTCTCAAATTTATTGCAGTCAGAGAAAGGATAAAATGGACAAAGAGGACGCATCAAAAGACAACGCAGCAGAATTACTAGCTGAACAAATTAATAATCTTTCGTTAGCCGGCGGAAAAAGTGGAACAGACTCAGCTGCAGATTTCATAGAGCTTCCGGTGGAGATTAAATACCAAGAGTGTTTCTACAGCTGGTTGGAAGGAGCAAGTGATTCGAAATTCCCGAACCTGAGTTTAAAAATCAATCGAAATGAAAAAGACTCGAGCCCCAAAGGTGGGGTGGAAGTGGCCATTTCGGCGTCCGAATTAAAACTGTATGAAAGCTGCCACTCGTTATTCTACCTGACTGAAGTAAAGAATTTCGGAGAAGCTGACAGAACGTTTAAGGAGCTTAACTCTTTTATTTCACAAATGCCACAGGATGAAGAATTATCCGTAGACTCATTAAATGGATATTTGTATCTAGCTACTAATCTGAATGCTTATTTACTTTGGAAGAAATCCGAATTCGGACAACTTGACGCTTACATGACACAAATGCCAAAGAAGAGTTTTCCACAACTTACCTCAGGTGCTCAAATTACTGTTTTGAGATTTAAACTTATGGCCGCTCGGCATTACCGACTCAGCACTCAACTAAATATTGCAGAGAAGGTCAGTCTAATAGAAATAGTATAAAGATCAATCTTATAATTAATCAAAAATCATTCATGACCTAATAGAGTATATTCTTTGTTTTTCAGTTAGCGGAGCTTGAGCCAGTAAATGCAAAATGGTTTTACTACGTGTATTTTTACTCCCGTGATGTTCGAAGAAAGGGTTCCTTGACAGCTCCACCTGAAAAAACAGAAACGGTTGCAATTGCCAAAGCACTGGAACTTGAACCGGATAATTTCGTTTACATTGTAACTGGATTTCAAAACTTGTCTGAGAGAATTCGCTATTTTAATGCAAAGGAGCTGCTTGAAAATCCTATTTCGTGGAGTGGCAGAGAATTTTCTTCTGTTGAACAAATTATGGAGTATATGAAAACTGAAACAAGGTAAAGAAAAGAAATCTATGCATGTAATAAATATTCGGAGAGTTTGTTGCAGTTCATACTTTATTTGATCACTTTGATTTTGTGTAATTTTGTAAAAATATTTTTAGTTAGTAAGTGTAGATTTCGATGTTAAAATGTGTGTCGTAAATTTTTTTTCAGATTGCTGCTCAAGTACTCTGAAAATGTTCCAGGATATTGTTATACTCTATTAGGAGAAATATTTTCTAGTTGTTTGCCCCGGAACTTGGTGGACTTTCCATTGGCCGAGAAATGTATTAGAAGAGCATTAGATGTTTCTCCTGAATGCACAAGAATTAATCACCGCATGGGCATCTTTTTGTGGAAAACCGTGAGTTATTTTCTATATATTAGGATAACCACTGAATAGAAAGTTATTTTCAGCCAATTATTTATCCTAAGTGAATATTAAAATATGTTATACAGGCCCGGAACTTCAATAGCGCAGTAACTTACCTTCAGCGAGCCTGTGAATTCAGTCCGCAGAACTTCCACTCTCGGGGCGACTTGATTCACTTACTTTTATCCAAACCGGAAGAGCAGAAAGAGGTTTTGCAGGAATGCTTCGACTTGTATCTTGCCGAGGACGCCAGTTGGGCTTGGGATTTCAGGGAGATATCTGAATTGACCTTCCTCAAGGGTTGTTTTCTGCTGATGACCAACGGAGGTGCGACTGAAATTCTCCGCTTGTGGATCAAAGCCTACAATTTGAATCCAGCCTCCAACCATTTCCAGACCGTATACCGTCAGTCCAAGCGCTTCATGTGGAGTTTCAACGATTTCAACTTTGGGCGTTGTCGGGATGTGATTTCCCAGGTGCTGGACAAGGGGGGTTTGAATGCAGAGGAGCTGGACACCGTGGCCAAGTTGTCAGAGGCCATATTGAAGGGGGTGCAGGAGCTGGAGAGCGAAGGCCGGCATGTCAACAGAAATGTCAACAGACCCAGACAACGCAGTGAGAGTGACGAGTCTTCCTGGCGCTCCGACAACAACCGCCGTGGACGGAACAACAACTCGAACTCAGAAGACAATCGGGGGAAAGGCAGGGGGCGGGGCTTTGGATACAATAATAGTCACTCTAGGCCTTTCCACAGAAATAGGACTTCTTCTGGCTCAGAAAATAGTAACTGGAGAGAATGAATATTTTTTCCCTTTCTTTCCATTTTTCTAATTATAATTTTTCTCTTTGTTTCTTGTATTACTTGAGTGCATAAACTCATTAATTGTTCATGTCAACACGAGATAAGACTTGATATCTAGTGAATGCCAATTTACAATATGCTAAAATTAATTGAAGCAGTAATAGTCAATTGTTTATTAGGTAGGTAGCTAAGTAAAATGAATTATAATATTGTATATAATAGAAAATGCATATAAACTAAGAGCCTGTTGATGCATTCTAAATTCTAATGAAATATTTTCTACTGTTATACTTCCAAGATGTTGTTAAGTTGTTATTTAACAGTTTATTAAAGTGTATTCACTGAAATCAAGTGTGTTTTAATTTTTGGCACAAAATACTCTTTAAGCAATGTTAATTTTCAGCACAAAATTATTAATCTTGCTCTTGCTTAGCTTAATTAATTGTTGATGCAGGCAATTAGGAATTATCAAATGAAGCATTAGGAATTATCACAAATTGTTAAAGTTGTGGATGTTTAAGTATGTCTAGCTGAATGCATTTAAATAAGGAAGATGGGTATAAGCAGTCGTAAAACAAGAATGATATTATGATGACTCCTATCCACCAATATGTTGATTATATTAGTATTGCTTAATATCTCAGCCAAATACTGATGGTAATACCTGCACAGTGTACACAGACATATAAGGCTTTATAAATGAACATAGCTTCAAGATACCTCTAGGCTTTTTTACCTCATGATGATATGTGATATGAACTGAAGGTCAGAATGATTTTTGACACCACGTGTTTGTTCCGTGTTGATAATTACAATAATACTACGTGAGTGCACACAAATGCTGAGTTGTAACTATACTCAGTCTTTTCCAAATACAGATTGTCTGTTTGTAAGTAATTTAGCCACGTTATCTATAAATGAAGTGTTTTGCAAATGCGATTCAAGTTTCAATTCTTACATCTCTATTGGAAAACTGGAAATTAAACTCAAAGAAATAAAAGCAATCAAAATTCTCAGAAATAAGTAACTCTTTCAATTGTAAATATTTACACAATTAGAGTGTATGGATATACTTTTCTATATTCATTTCCAAAACCATTACAATTAAGTACATTTAGTTTCCACTGCCGAACCACAACAAAATGAAGAAGAGTATTGATAAGCCAAAGACACCTGTTGATGTTCTTTTGTATATACCTAATATAATTGGTAAGGGATCATTTTATTCATATAAGTCTTATTTTACATCAAACTATTTCAAATGTATTGATATTTAAACAAGGTTACTTGAGATTGCTGCTCCTATTACTGGCTTACATATTTATGGAAAATCCCTTACTCTTTGTGGGTCTGTACACGATATCCATAACTCTTGACTTTTTTGATGGTTGGGCTGCCCGATATTTTAACCAATCTTCTGCATTTGGTGCATGGGTGAGAAAATGTCTCCAATTTCATAGAACTGTGGAATTACATAAATGAAACGCACCAGCACAAGTTTGTCAATTTAATTTTAGCATCAATATGTTTTCAGCTGGACGTAATTGTGGACAACTTGAGCCGAGCATTTCTGTGGTCCAATATATTCCAGGCAAATTTTTATTCTTTATCAAAATCTTTTATCTAATAATTTGTCCATCGCAATAAAATTGTTTTTTTTGCCTATACAGGTATGATCGCTTTATTGGATTAAATACAAGGCTGTAGCGCAACTGTTAATGGTGACCTGAATTCCTTATTGTAATTATATAGTGGGGTTGGTTGGTAGGTTCCTTAGAGTGGATAACGTTCGTCTGCAACCACCAAGGAGGCTCCAAATGGAGAGAAGCGAACACCAAAGCAATTCCTCAGCTACAATTAAGTCCCCCTCCCTTTGTTCTCCGGATAATGGCCAATGGGTTTAAAACTCCCTTGGGAACGTGGGTTATCCTAGGACTGCACGTGTTACCTTTGTGGATATTTGCAATGCAAAGTGGACTCCTTGATTCCTACATTCCATATTTCCTCAGTTTGTGCAGTAAGCAATTTCTTCAGTTTCTTTTACATATTTTCCTGATATTGCGATGAATGTGCGTGCACTAATTTTTATTTTGCAATAGTTTGTATAGTATTAGCGGGTGGTCGCCTGCAATGCATGGCCTGTGAACTGTGGTGCATCCAGAAACATATCCGAGAACTTCTCTTTGAAGATACCTACCGCAGTGAAGAAGTCAATAGTAACATCAAAGATAAATAGAAAAAGAAACTTGAATTAAACTACCATTAAAATATGTGTATGAGCTCTAAATGAGGATGATGAACTAATTCAACAATTTATATATAGTCTAATATTATCCTTATCGGTGCAGGTATATTTTTATGTAAACATAATACATTTTAACAATCGAATAAAAGTGCTGCAACTCAATAATGCATTTATATGAACATATATTTTAAGGTTTGTTTTTATGTGTACTCGAAAATAGTCAGTTTATCTCTAGAAAAATAATCACTGTACCTCATATAAGTACATTTATTTAATAAATATTTATCCAGTCTCAAGTATCGTTACTCAACTGATAATACCTTTCCCTGGAGTTTTAATGCACTTAGCTCAAGTAGAGTACAAAATCCTCGCTATACTTGAGGTAAATGTACACATGAGTAACAAAAAGTAAGTATATAGCATTACAACTTGAGGCAAAGGTATTTTTATCAGGAAACTTGAGACTGGATAAAATATTTATTAACTAAGTGTATTTATATGGGGTAAAGTGATTATTTTTCTTAGGTAAACCGATTATTTTTTAAGGTGGGTTTAAATTTTTACCCATATTTTAAAGGATTTTCATTTCAGTGAGGAATGCAAAAAATGTTCATGGTTTGACGATATATTCATAGGTTGAAAATAATTTTATTAGGCACCTGCGAATGGACACAATTTAAAAAATAGAAGTACAAATAAATTGAAATGGGAAAACATTTGACTGGTTGTGTTTAAGGGCAGAAAGTGACTCTGAAATTGACTCCATTGGGGCAGTTGTGAAGTCCAGCTTCGTCGTCGTAGGAGTAGCTGTAGGCAGTGGGGCAATCCCTGTGGATGAGATTAACGTACTGAGTGCGCACGACGATTCCGGTGCGGCACTCTTCGGGCCAGATGGGAGGGGTGGGGCAGCACAGGTGGAGACCCGGGTCTTCCGATTCTGGACGTCCCATTCCGAAGGGGGGTGGGTAGTTCCACTTCTTGCATGGAGCCAGGCACTGCACGGTTCTTCCGTTCTTGATGACCCTCAAGTCTCCTACGTCATTCTCTCCGGTGGGACAGGCGTTCAGGGACACCGCACAACGGGTCGTCACGCAAGATCCTTGCTGTTTCATCAAAATCACAATTTATTACAAAGAAATTACGATAGCCCTTAAAAACCATCAAAATTTCCTATAATTCCAAGGTGTGTGCATTTTAAGGGTTTGCTGTTTCATCAAAATCACAATTTATTACAAAGAAATTACGATACCCCTTAAAAACTTTCAAAAATTCCAAGAATTACAAGGTGTGTGTATTTTAAGGGTTTGCTGTTTGGTCAAACACAATTTATTACAACAAAGAAATTACGATACCCCCTAAAAACCTTCACAATGTCCTATAATTCCAAGGTGTGTGCATTTTATGGGTTTTGGGTTGTGAAAGGTAGGCTCACCTGAACACTGGGGATGATTTCTGCGGGTAGACTGTATCCATCTACTAAACTGACATCGTACCAAACGTCATTAGAGTCCCCAAGGGGAGGGAAGAAGAACTCCACTTTCGTTTCTGCTGGAGGGTCGCAACCGGTTGGGCCACAGGGGTCCACGGACTGACCCACTTCGCAATTCTGCCCGTTGTTGTCGCACCCGCTTTTTGGCCAGAAGCGACCGCCCCAACCCCCATCGGGGATTTGGTAGGTGTGGCTGGCCCCGTTGCCCAATCGAACGATTCCAGGAGCCAGAACAGGGCCCTGGGCATTCGTCAGGGGGTTCACCCATAGGTCATACCCGCATCGATTCGTAAATTGGATATCTCTGGTCTGGATCCCCGCAACGGAGAGCAGAGCCACCAAAACTCCTGCGTACAACTTCATCTCAATTTTTCTAAGAAAACAAAAATATACTAGTATTAGTAAAAAAATATTTTCCAACAAGTAACACCAAGGCTGGTGTAAACACTGTGATTCTCCTATAAGGTTGCCTCAAGCGAAAATATTTAATTCAGTTTATTTCGTCCTGAAGATAAATTTAGCTCCACAACATTATATAATTGATAGTGATGGAAATCTGAAGATACGTTTAATGTATCTCAGCAAATGATACTGAAAAATTGAAATGTTGGATCTAAAATTTTCGCTTGGGATAACCTTGCAGGAGAATTACATCAACCTTGTCTTGACAAAAACATTTCCATGTAATTGGAACTGTAAGAAAATGAATGAGGTGAGAATGAAGACTTACGATTCAGACAATTATTCCAGAGTATCTGTAAATTGCATCAAGCGAGTGCACAGTATTTATAGTTGCGATTACACTTTTAGTGCGAAACACTCGAGGAAAATCAAATTAATCTCTTATCGGAAAACTGCCAATAAATTTCATAATTGTCGTGTTCCTGATGTGCCTACTTTCCCATTTCGATAAGCATTTAGCTTAAACATGAGAATTGTCCAATTGAGTTAATTCCAGTTGTCACATGAGTCCTCTGCTTAACATAATTTTATGTTGGTATTTTTTCTCAGTAAATGTAAATATAATTGAGCCATTATATATACAAAACACTAACCCTCCATCCCACAAAGCGACCACACTACACATTTCTATTTATCACTTATTTGAAGTGTTCTATTTATATCGCATTAAGTGGTCAGTATGTTAAATGATTACTTTGATTACAGGACAAGGTGGATTACTTTCCAGGTTTACAATTTGACCAGTCTCGTAGAATTACCAGTTACCGAATATGCAAACCGTACAAGCTAACCAACAAAACCTTTTACACCAATAAAAGTACTGGGCTTACAATCGATAATTGACTCACTTAATTAGTATTAACTTCCAAAGCGGATACCTCAAAGAAAAACATTTTGTCAGTTGTCAGTCAGTTTTTCAGCTAAGATTTAATTGGTAGGCAGATTAGGAAACTGGACGGTGATCTAATTTCTGAAATAAGTGTGATCTGCTCATGTGATGAGGATGACACTTTCAATTCTTTTCACTTTCACAGTTTTCAGATTACAAAGCCAATAAATATGAAGTTGTGACAGGTGGTTTCATAAAGGTGTGCCCAATAAATGTTTGTTAAGTACATGCATGAATGATTGGGTTTTATACAACTAAATTGTCACAGATAACATTGCATCGCATTTCAATCAAAACCATTTAATAAAATAATGAGTTTGTTTTATTAGAATTACAACAGTCTTCAAACGGATGCCACAAAAAGGCAATTCGGTAATCATAGGTAATATATGTGGCAATGTAATATCCAGGCCAGGCCCGAGGCTTTAAAGAGCAGTGATCCACAATATCATGCACATAAAATATAAAAGTGGTTCTGCATCTGGGGAAATAACCAAACATTCCTTGAATATTAGAACCTCAAACCCTTTGCGAATTATGGATGTTATTGTGGTCACAATTATTTAACCACTTCTAATTCTAATGAAATTATGTGCTGGTCAAATCTTTCCAATGCGGTTTCACTTTCATGCGTATTTCAATGAAAGTATTGCAATTATTGCAAAATTATCCTTCGTTTTTGTTTTGCATCAAGGTATTCGCATAATGGACTGATTAACTAAATACAATGTTTGTGAGGATATAAAATTGCTTATTAGACGCATTTGAGAATAAGAATTTTAATAGGATCTTCAAACATTTTTTGACCTCTGCTTCTTAACAATATTTGGATTTTTGACTTTCTTCGTTTTTGTTTATATACTTTCAGATCAGGTATCCTGAAGAAATAAAACACTGGCTTAATTATTATGTATTTTTGAAGTCGTCTGTCATTGAATTCTGATTTCGAAATGATATTGAGGACTATGAGGACTAATAACAATAAAAGATTAACTGATCATAAATCACCATTTATGGGGCACCCTGAGATGAACCAAAGTTCTCCGCTCTCCGTAACTGACGGAGGACAGTGGCGCGGAAAACATAATTTTCCTGGCAAAGAGCTGCAAATAAAAGCAGGCTCATTCATTTTCATCTCGATTTTGATTTTCTACTATTGTTCTGCAAATTTTAACTAATAAAACAAATAAAATGAATCATAAAAAGAGGAAACCTGAAGACGGGGATAGCATTAACGAAGGTCATGCGGTCAAAAGATACAAAGTGTTTCAAGAGTCAGTGATCAACAAATCGGTGAGTGTGACTCAGACTGTCAACAACAGAGGCAATCTGTCCTTATTCTTGAAGGCCCTTCGTTGCAATGCACTTATTGTGTCAACACCGAGAATCAGTGGGATAACTGACATTCGCTTTGAGTCGTGTGCCTTGCCCCCTCCAGCTGATTCCTTTTCCAAAAATTTGCGCAATACCAGAACAGGAATCGTAAAGGTCTTATCTGCCTTGAAGGACGATGTAGAAAAGAAGGTGGACAAGTCTAATATTGAAGAAGACACAAAAGTAAGAGTTGAACTATTTTATTCTATTATTATGATTATTATTATGATTTATGTTTAAGATAGGTCATCGATTTAGTGGTTAATTCGAATGTTGATTGCAATTCTGCTTGTATTTCATAAAACGATTGTTTTTACAGAAATTAATCAACATCGTAAGGAAGGCAATCAAACAGAGCCCATTAATATGTTCCCCCAAACCTGATTCTGATGCTGAAGTGCTAAAAGAAGTCAAAGGTACTTAGAATATAATTCATCGACTCAATAATTATATTTAGTGGTAAAAATTAGATGCCTTTAAGTTTTGTTTTCTTTGATTAAACTTGTAAATAGAATTTTCTGCCTTTGTGAGCGTGGGACTATCATCTTTATTTTTTGTACCGTCCTGTAAGCAATTGCACTCAGAAATACGGACCTTCATTTCCGATATGATAGCAATAATCTCAGAGGAAACCGTTCGGTCATACATTACAAACAGTCTTCTTCATGTTCTCTCTCAAATCGTCGTCCCACCCAATAATCGGGTCTTTTCCGTCGAAATGGAATACAAGCTCCATTCACCACATTTGTATCTTCGCTATCGCATTCCTATAAATGATGGAAACGAAAATGGAGCTTTAAATATATTTACAGTAATTTAATTACTAATTGTTGACTAGACTAAGTTTGTGTGTCTGTTTTTATTTCATTCTAATTTTAGACATAAGTTTTTTGTATATAATAATGTTTGTGAAAATATTTTAAAATCAGATTCTCTCTCCGTTGATACCCGAAAGCAAGCAGCAGCAAATCCAGTTGTACTACGACTTGCTATACAGAGCTTGGATACGATTCAAAACAACAGAAAAATTTTGTTTGCTTAATAACTTCACTTTTCCAAAAGATGTTAATTTTGAAGTAAGCGAATTGCACCAACTATTCTGAAGATATTTATTTTTTTGGTACTGCTGAAGTAAATGAATAAGACTAAGACATTTTTTTTACCACAGGGTGAAAATTGTGTTTACCACTTTGTGTGCCATATTCTGGAGGACTCTCTGCAAGTGAATTTGAATGACGAAGAATTGTTTCTTCTGACCACGTTTTTTGAAAGATTTATCAACTTCTTGCCATTCCTTCCTGTGGACATCACATCCAAGATATATTACTGTGTATCCATAATTTCATTCTTTCCTTCTAAAAGTGAGTGAGGCTACTACAATTTTCTAATTTTCATTTTCTTTATTTTATATTGTGATATTTGTACAATATTGCAGCTCCGCAGCATAATTTGATATTCAAAATTCTGAAGGCCGTGTCTTCAACATCTTATTCTATTTCCAAAGAGCTGGACGCTATTAAGAATTGGGCGGTCAGAAATTACTTAAACAGGATGGAGGTACGTGTGACTAGAATTCTCTATAAAGAAATGAATTTTGTTGTGTACTTTTATTTTATTTTTGATTTGATTTGGTACACAGCTGTATCATCCTTATATGGTAGACGTGGTGTCCACCGAAACGGTGAATTACATCGAATACAATATATTTGAAAGATACGATGAGCACGAACACGTGTCGACCGCAGATGAGGATCTCGCCCACAACTCTTCCATTGTTGAACTGTAAGTTTTCATTATTCAGCATTAATCCGCATTATTCAAACTAGTTAAAATGTTTTACAATATTCTGTTTGACTTTTATCTAGGAGCCACATTTCCGAAAATGTGAAAGCATCGGCGCTTAATTTCAGTCCCTTTTTAACTTCTCTCTACTCTAAAGTCTCATCGGGGAAATCGAAATTACTGCTGAATCCGGAATTACTGTTGACTGTGATAAAGAAAACTTTGCCTTTTATTAAGTTGTGTAGTAAAGCAAGGGAAAATGTTCAAGAATTTGTCCACTTGGAAAAAGGATGGGTTTTGAAGGCAGAATTGGTCCCCGTAACATTTTTGGAAAATTGGTGTCACTTGGCTAACTGGGCTGTCGCAATGTCCCCGTAAGTAGTACCTCTATCTAATGACTAAATAATTATTCCATATTTTTTTTACTATTGCGTAATCTGGACAGGATGCTAAAGGACTCATCAAAAAGGATGGAAATGGTCACAATGATTACAGGGGCTCTTCCTCAAATTTGCGATTTTTGCTACGACATTTATAAAGTTAAAGATGAAGTCGATGACTCATTAAGGGCCGTTCTGAATTCCGTCCTCAGTGTGGCCTGCGTAACTTGTCTGGACGTCAAAGACTTGAGCAAATATGGGAAGGAGTACCCTTTGAACGAATTTGTACAGTTCTACAACGACATCTGGAAAAAGGAACCCGGATTTGGTTTGTTCATATTTATCTACTGAAAATTTTCTGTTTTTACAGAATTTTCCTTAATATTTAAATTCCAAATCAATATTTGTGTTTTTCGGGGATAGTAATTAATATAATTATAACTTTTCAGGAGGCGATAAAAGCTTAATGCAGAATCTATTTAACATAATTACCAAACCGATTGTAAGGGACCTTGAAGGGACGTTTGTGGTTTCTTTGGTTGACAAACTAATTGAAAATGCAGAGGATTCCACAGTATTGATGTTGTTGGAGATGATCGGAGATTTTTGGTGGCCGATTCGATCGATATGTAAGTCTGTAAAAAATTGGCATTCGATTTCTAACTTGACTTTTAATTTTTTACTTAATTTAGCCTAACAATTCGATTTTTTGTAGCGTTCCTGAAAATATTGCATTTTGTGACTAAATTGGTGTGGCAGAGATGGTGGAAATTAAACGAGTTAGAAGGAAGGGCAGAGGCTGTGGCTAAAGCCGTAGTTAGACTGCCTTGCATCTACAGTAACCGGAAGAAACTCGTTACGGGTACTGGAAATATCAGTCACTTGTATACCCTCAAGGGTTGTGGCACATGTGACTTCAAAGAGGACAGTGGACACTTTTCCGACCCTAAAGTGCTCTCTGACGTTGCTAAATTGGCAAAATTATTAATAACGGATGGAGGAGAAGAGGTTTGCAATCATTTACTAAAATTTGCGTTCCTTTAATTCTTTTCTTGCATTTTTATTAATTCATCATCATAATAGTTATTCATAATTGTTGTTTGATTTAATTTTAGGGGAGTATTGCGATATTAAATGTGCTAACGACGGTGAGCAACCACTGCAGCTTCCCTGTGAATTTTCTTAGCAAGATCGTGCCATTGGTGAAACTTTCAGATGGAAAAGTGCTACGGAAATTATTCCAAGTAGTTGTGGATCTAGGTCAAGAGGAAGATACGGTGAACTATAAAGCACCGTCGAAATTTCGGTTGTCAGTTGTGAGTAGCCTTGCAGGGTATTTAAAGCACTACGTGTTGAGATGCGCACGTCGTTCCGAGAAAGTGAAAGAAAGCGCTGTCATCTGTCGACTGTTCCATGACTACGTCGAGTGCGAAAATTCTCTTCATTTCTGACTATTATTATTAATTACTAATTTATTTTATTTTATTAATTATTAATACGCGCCAATTATTTAATTATGTTTTGTTGGTATTTTCAGGTCCTCTGACGAACCCTTGATGATAGAATTGATCAGACTGTGTGTGAGCCTTATTGTGGTTTGTTTAAATGATGGGATCAGTGAATCCAGTGCTAAACTGCTTTATTTATTTGCAAAGAAATTGAATTGCAGTCCGTCCGATATTTTCAGTCAGCAAAGTTCTCTAATTGCCCAAGTAAGTTCACATAGAGCACTACTATCTTAATACCTTAAATAATTCATTATTGGTTTGGTTTTGAATATTTATTGGGTTGACCAGACGTTTGTGGAGTGCGTGTCGGATCAGATCTTTCCAAGTTTGCAGTCGGAGTGGGCTGCGGCGACGCACACAGTGGTCGCTGCCTTCAGACAACTGCAGACGTTTTCCTCGTGGGCAGAGCGACAGTTCCAAAAGGAGTTCCTGGCAGCCCTCATGAAAGTAGTCGTCCCTGGAGTGGACAAATGTCCGCAAAAGCAATTCGTTCTCATTTCCTTTAGTTCCTACTGCAACCTGCCCATTGCAAATCTCCTCCAAATCTCCTTGGTGTCTGTCTACCCCTATGTCGTCAATGACGGAGACTACAACTCTTGTGCCAAGTACCTAAGGGACGAATTTAATTTTAATATTGACTTTACTGCCAAAATGCAGATCCTAGTAAGTGCAAACAAAACATCTCTTGTCTATTACCAATCTAATAAATAATAAATAAGTAATACGTAAATAATATGGAAATTCATCTATAAAAATATGTATATATGTATGAAAAATAATCTATGTTTATATTTTTGTAGAACTTAAGTACCGAATTAATGTGCCACATGTACAAAAATAAATCCAAATTGGTCTACGCCTTTGGCCACGTCATTGCCTGGGATTCTGGAGCCGAAAGGACTAATAAAATACCCACTCTTCAGCAAGTTGTAAGATTTTTATATTGTTTACAACATTTACGTGATATAAGGGACTTCATTTTTATGGAATGTTCCATTTTATAGCAAGAAGTCATTGGACGACGGATTTGGGGCATTTTTTCTAGCTTCAATAGAAAACTAACTAGCAAATGCGAATCATTAGTGAGTAAGCGGAAAATTATTTTGGCTTTTACGGAAGTCATTTACATAATGGGGAAGATTCTTGTTAGTCAGCACCGTTCAAAGGTACGTCAGCTATTTATTGATTTGAGTGTCTAAAAGGTCTTTGCAACTTAAATTTAACGCTGGGTTTCTTAAATAGATTTATGCGGCACTCATTGCAATGTTTGCTCTTGGCCCAAAGTACTACGATTTACTGGCTTCTATATGGATGCAGTATATTGTCAAGTAAGTTTTTCTATTTCTGAATTGTCCACGTGAGTTTTTTAAATGTTTGTTTTAAAATTAGCTTGGATGACAAGTCTCTGCAGCAGATGTGCACTCAGATCGTATCGGCAATCCTGACCTTCCACTCCACCCACCCTGTAGAAACAGACAACTTAATCAAGTTCCTCACAGAGAAACGGATGGAAATTCTTATCAAATGCGGAGCTGCGCTGCACTTTCTGCCTCAGTACTTCAAGAAAGGAATCGCCATCACCCGAATTAAAAACTCGGTTGAAAACATGAAGTGAGTCTTGAACATATATCATTTTGAGGGAAGAATCCCCAATTCTGGTCTACCTTGTGTTAATGAACGGTGTGTTATTTCAGACGTGAGAACTGGCTCGAGTTTTTCGATTTGTTGGTTCACGAATGCGGGAATCAAAGCGTCTACATCCGTTACCAGAATGTGAAAGCGTTGCGGGATTTAATCAAAAGTGAAGAACTTATGTTCATCAAAAGCGTTTTGTTGAATCATCACCCAAGTATTCGACAGGTGACCCAAATGCCTTAGTATGCAAAGAAAATCGTTGTAAATTCGCATAATTATCGTAGAATTAATGAAAATCGTCATTAATTCGCATAATTATCGTGGAATTAACGAAAATCTTCATTAATTCGTAAAATTATCATAGAAAGCGTTGTTTTGTGTTTTAGTTGGTGCAGTGTCTGCTGAAAGCGTCGAGTGACGACGAAGTGCACGTGAAGGCCGTGGCAGCTGAGTGCCTGGGCCTCATTGGGGCACTCAACCCCAACCGTTTCTGGACCAACTCAGAAATGGGTCAGTATTGGCAGGGACCTCGTGAGTTTACAATTAAGACGCCTTTGTTCCAGACGAAGTACTTGGAAGAACTGGTGAATATCTTCGAAGAGTCGGAAGACACGGCTCACTTCGATTCCGCTGCCTGCTGCATTCAAGACGTCATCAAACTCTACAAAATTCAAAACTCGCCCCACAATGTCATTTGGAATGCTCTGAGTCTGAAGGCCAAAGAACTGATCCACCCGTTGATCGAAAGTAAATTGACCGCGGAGCACCGAGGCTGTGCAGACCCCAAGGTGTCCTACCCTATTTATCTGTCACGAAATGGACAGAATTACGAGGAGTGGCTCAAGACTTGGACAGCACTGATAATCGTCAACATTAAAGATGAATACGCATTTCCAATCTTCAATTCCAACAGACGTCTCATACAATACAGTTCCAAACTTGCCAATTTCATCATTTCGTATGCTGCATGTAAGGAATTCACCAATTTCCTAATTTATCATCACTTCCTATTCATTTTAATGAATATCTCTTATTTCTTTTAGTTTACGCTGCCTTAGGAGAACAAATTAATGTCCGAAGATTTGTATTCAACGAAATACATCATATCCTCAAGTTATGGTAACACCTTAACCTTAATAATACATTCTTAACGTTCCCACCAGAATTATTAGTATTTATTTTTGCTATTTTGTAGGGATTCCGTAGAGATTGTGGAGTATTCAATGACGCAGTCTGCGTGTTCAGAAGCAATGATCGTGGATGATTTGATGCAGAAACTGAACAAGACGGAAGACCACTTTGTAAATTCGAGGAATGCTCAAAAGTCTGGAATCCAGACTCGGTTCCGCACCAAGGCTGCGAAAGAGAGCAAAGAAGAGGGAATAATGAAACACAAGGCAACTGAAACGGTTTTCGTGATGCTGGACCTCATGTACAGGGCCTGTCGCCACCTGAACAAAATGTATTGTCTCCCTCCCAACCACCCACTTATTTTAAATGACCCTTTGACCATTCCTCAGGCACAAGTCAACGTTATCCAAGCTCAGCTGGACGAAATTTCATTCGTAAGTCCTTAAACAC
The DNA here is from genome assembly GCA_020352615.2 of Yoshiicerus persimilis. Taxonomy (NCBI): domain Eukaryota; kingdom Metazoa; phylum Arthropoda; class Collembola; order Entomobryomorpha; family Tomoceridae; genus Yoshiicerus; species Yoshiicerus persimilis. Next base: position 979,301 of record CM036943.2, read on the forward strand.
TTATTTTTTCCACATTGACCCTTTTTTCAACACCTAATTAAATTTACAGGAAAAGTTGGCCAAAGCGGCTTTCCACAGCAAGGCATACACGAGGGCCCTTTTCTACCTGGAGCAACATATTAAAATGCACCCTGATCAACTTATCAAATCCTTGGACCTTATGCAGGTAGAATTTTTCTTCTTTTTATCACCACGTTGTCCAATATTATTGTGTAAGACAAAGTTTTCTGAAATATTGTTTTTCTGATAGCGAATATTTATTACCCTGAATGATATGGATTCTGCGATGGCTGTTGCATCCCGACGACCTGGAACGACGTCTTTTGATGAAAGCATCATGGAAACTATGATTAACGGAAGAATTGAAGTAATTATCCTTGAATTGTAATTTCAACACAATCTATTGGAATTTATTCTTAATTTTTTGCATTTATTTTGGTTAGGAAGTCGTTACTTGCTTTGAAAATGTAATTTCTCAAAACTCGGAGGACCTTTTGGCTCACGAGGGACTTATCCAGTCTTACATTTCCTTGGACCAGCCAAATAAAGCGAATATGCTTTTGAATCACTGTATTTCGAAAAAGTAAGTTGAAATAATTGTTAACATAAGTTCACGAGTTCAGAACTAAATAATTTTTGTATTTCTAGTTCTTCGTGGACCCATGCGTTGGAAGAATCTCAGTATGCAATTCTACTGAAGCTTGGAGATTGGAACTTAATGAATGCGAAGCTATTGGGTGGAACTCGGGACACAAGAACTCTGTCCTCGATACAAGAGAAAACAATAGAAGACGCCTACGGGCTATCTAACTGGAATAAACACATTGCAATGACGCTTTTTCAACTGAAGAAGTCAAACTTTGCGGATGCTCAGAAAATCATTGACAATTTGAGAGTTCATCTGATAGAACCGTTTAGTTCTGTGTCTGTCAACGTCGAGAACTCCTACAAAAGTCATTACAAAGATATCATCGGGTAATTCATCGCTAAATATCCAAAAATATAGAAATGCAGTAATTTTAATCGTGAGGAGGCTACTAATTGCAAATTACTGTAATGTTAGGTTGCACATATTGACTGAAGTTCAGCAAGTTTTGGATTTACTAAAATCTCCTGACGTGTCATTAATGAGACTGGATGGAATACGAAGTATGCTGCAGACCTGGAACATGCGTCTGCACAACGTACAAATGAACGAACATTATTTTAGACCGATTCTAACGTCCGAAAGGTATCATTTGTATGTTATCACTTGTATTGTAATTGAATTATATATATAACTATTTGTAACAGGAATTTATTTGTTTCTAGGTTGTGCTATCAATTTTGACTCAAAGGTTTATCTGCGGTACAGAAGATTCCACGGATCTGCTGAATGCAGCAGTGCGAGATTGCTGGTTATTCGCCGCCAGACATGAACGAAAGTAAGAATACGAGTTTGGAATGGAATTAGAACCCCCTGGGGACTTATGGAGTAATATTGGAGTTTGTTGTTGCAGGATGGGGAAGGTGTACAAAAGTGCGCACAGTTTGGCGAATGCGAACACGTCTCTGTCGATCGACTGCACGGAGGTGTTGATAGAGTCGGCGAAGCTGCAGATCCAGAAGGGAGCGAAGGACAAGGCGCTGTCCCTGCTGCAGATCGTCCTGAAACCGGCGGAGGGCGGGAAGAAACGATGGAGTCGCACCAGTTCCTCCAGCTACCTCCACCCAGACGACAAGGACTACGAACGCAAACTGAAGTCGAAGGCCCTCCTCCTCAGAGCTAAACTCTGCGACGAAATGTCCATCGCAGACCAGGAGACCAACGTCGCCAATTTCACCAGTGCCATCAACAGCATGAAAAACTCGGAAAAGAATTACTTCATGCTCGCATACTATCTAGACAGCCTTATCAGCCCTGATGACCCTACCAAGTCAGAAAAGTTCAAGAAAACGTAAGTACACAGAGTGTCACCTCAAAGTATCCATAGGACACTTGTTACAGTGTATAAGGAAGTACGTGCGTATTTAAATTGACCACTTTTGGATTGATATACCATGATATTTCCTTATAAACTGGATGCTTATGGATACTTTTCATTGAAACACTCTGTATTCCACTTCAGACACAATTTTGAGTTCTTTTAAAGGAATATTATTTGTGATTCTCATTTGTTTTTTGGGATTGCAGGAACATTGAGTGTCTGATTGTGCAAAATTACTCCGAGTCACTGAAACACGGTACTAAGTATGTTTACCAAAGCCTGCCTCGCCTCCTCTCCATTTGGCTGGATTTTGTGGAAGACCCTCTCTGTAGTGTCACTCCTTCTGTTGCCTCATCTGGAGTTTCCGGAGATAGACGAAGTGACTCCCCAAGATTTCTCGAGTCTTACTCATCTTTGAGCCGAGATGATGCACTAACCAGGATTTTAAGAATTATTGGTAATAAAATTATCATTGAGAATTACATTTACTTTCTGGGGTCTAAAACTAAAGTCATTTTCAACATTTGCAGACAATCTGGCGGATTCAATCCCCACGTATATATTTATGACTGCATTTTCCCAGTTGATTTCTCGGATTTGCCATTCCAACGATTACACTGTCCTTCAGCTCTCGAAAATACTTGGAACCATAATTGCCACTCATCCATATCAATCTCTTTGGATGACAATGACTGTCGTTAAAGTAATTTCCTTTAATTTTCAATGCAGTTGCAAAAAACATTTGCGAAAAAACTAACTTTTATGTATGTGGTGTTTGCAGTCTTCTTACAGACAAAGACAAAGTCGAATCAAGGAGATATTTAAGAGAGTGGAGCAGAAACGGCTGGGGAATTTGAATTTAGGTGGGACTTCCACTGCTACGATCCTCAGTTCTAGTAAGAAAGGCTTGATTCAAGACTACACCACTCTATCCGAAAAGCTTATCCAACTAGCCAATGTCAACGTTGAAAAGAGAATTAATAATGTAAGCCATTAAAGATTGTCATTAGGAAATATGGGAAATTCCGGGTAGTTATTTATTTCCTGAATTTTTGAAAATTTGTCCTAGGTTTCGGTCGCTTCGGTTGTGCCTCAGTTACCAAGACTTTTGGCTTCAAAAAGTTTCAGCAAAATATTGATACCTTTCGAGCAGTTCTTGTTTCCAAAGCTGCCTGCTGTGACCAATCAGCACAAGGACCACAACGCATTTCCGCAGTATGTTCAATTAAATCCTTTTTATCCACTTTTATTAAATCCTTTCAATTATTGTAAGGAATTATAATTTTTATGTATTTTAGAGCTGCCATTTACATTCATTCGCTAGACCCGAATGTTATGTTAATGAATTCCTTGCAACGACCAAAGAAAATTGTGTTTCGTGGGAGCGACGGTTTGCGGTATGGAATGATGTGCAAACCGAAGGACGATTTGAGGAAGGACTGCAAAGTGATGGAAGTGAACAATGTAGTGAACCACTATTTGAAAAAGACGAGTAGCGGTCTGCGCGTGCGCACCTACGCCGTGATTCCACTGAACGAGGAGTGCGGTCTGCTGGAGTGGGTCAACAATCTCAATGGACTCCGCCCCACCGTCAACAATATTTACAAAGAAAAGAAAATCGGACTCATCTCAAGAACACTCATGGAATTGCAATGCGGTACAACTCCATTATTTTCTTGTCTACTATAAGAAAAACTGTTTCTAATGTTTTAAGGAAATATTTTCATTTTCTGCAGCCCCTACGGATTCCCTGGAGAAGAAACGGAAGGTGTACTTGGAGAAATTCCTTCCCGCTCACCCACCAGTTCTCAGCGAATGGTTTACTTATAATTTCCCTAATCATCGTAATTGGTAAATCCAGAAACTGGTAATTGCATTTCTTGATGGGAATTATTGTCATTTTACTTAAAGGGATATTCTGTTTGTTGTAGGTACCAGGCTCGGCTGAATTTCATGAAGACGGCAGCAGTGATGTCAATTGTTGGTTACATCTTTGGTTTGGGAGATCGTCACGGTGAAAACATAATGTTGGACACGGTCACAGGAGACGTCGTCCACGTTGACTTTAACTGCTTATTTTTAGAGGTAACCAATATTGCAGTTATTTATCATTGGGCTATTTAGAAAGGAATTTTAAAGCTCTCTCTTTAATTTTTTCTCAAAATTTAGCACTAATAGCTTTAAAATTCTTTTCTGAATTGTTTACATTTTATTTACAATTATTTGCTATTTACTAAGTATATAAACAATAATGTGTTGACTATAGGGCGAGAACCTACGGTATGCTGAGCGGGTTCCTTTTCGCTTGACGCAGAACATGGTGGATGCGATGGGTGTTTGCGGGGCGCAGGGCGTTTTCAAGAAATCTTGTGAAATGACATTAAAAATATTAAGGGAACACAAAAGTATTTTCTTATCGGTGCTAAGACCTTTCGTTTTCGATCCCTTGGTGGAATGGGGAGAAGTCATAACGTCTACAAGTCTAACCTCCCCAGGTACATTTTCCAAATCACTCAGTGTATTCCAAATAACATATATGATATATATTATATAATATTATATAATTATTAGGAGAGATGACCAACTCGAAGGCGCAGGACCAACTGCGCTACCTGACTCATCGCATAAATGGAACTGCTCGCTGTCAGACGAAAAGTGTGGACACGGAGCTCTCTGTGGAGGCCCACGTAGCCTATCTTATGGAGGAGGCTACAAGAGTGGACAATCTTTGTCAAATGTACATTGGGTGGGCTGCTTTTATATGAAGATTCGACGTACAATTCAAAAAAGTCAAATTAGATTTAGAACCCTACTGTGTTAAGAAATGAATAGAATATGTTTGGTTTTAAGTGTTGCCGTGTTGCCTCAATTTTTAGTTTTCTATTTTAAAGTTTGAATAATATAAAATATTTACAAAATATGTAGTTAAGAAGAAAAGTTTAAAACGTGTTAAAAATGCATAGAATGATAGAATAAGTTTTGTTATGAATAAGTGTTACCTAAATTTCTAGTTTGCCATTTTAAAGTTTTGATATAATCTGGAGCAGTTTTCTATAAAATAATTTAATGTAAAGTATTTTAATGGAGAGGAAAGTATGAAATAAAGTATTTGTAAAATATACAGTAAAGAAGAAGAGTGAATGAAACCAGTGTAGCCGTGATGAATTTAAATGATACTCTAAATGTGACCAAATACCGAACCGTTTTGAATAAAATCCGTGACAAATTCTCAGTTTTAATACATTTTCCCACCTTTTTTAATTTCGGAAGCAATATTTGTAACATTTTCTTGTAGATTAGAAGTGTGTGAATTTTGTTTGGTATCAATTTCGTGTTTATTGATGAAATACTTGAAGAATTCGTAGACGGACCAGCTGATGGCAGTGGCAGGCATTTGGAAGAGCACCCTTGCAGAGACTCCGTGGAAGAATCCCCTGAGTCCGCCCAAGGAGTACACTGTCTTTATAGCAGTGAAGAGTCCTGAGATGTAGGGTTTGGCGACATGTCGAAGAGCAGGTTTCTCTTGTGTGTTGAGAAGGGTCTTACAGACATCCAAAGGAGTCGTGACTGCGGCCGCGACGGCTCCGGCGATTCCTCCAGAGACCACGTGGGCACTGGGTTTGTACCTTTTGTGTTTGTTGGTGAGTCTCTGCATGAATTCGTAGATGATGAAGTGAATGCTTTGAAAGGGGACGTTCATGGAGGCCTGTGTGGTGTAGGATCTGTAAAAGGCCCTTGGTCCTTCGGTTTTGTAGGTGGATTTGACACAATTCCAGGTGGAGGTGTAAGGACTGGTGTGGATCTGCATTCGTTGCTTGACTAGGTCGGCAGGGGCCATGATTGCATCGTGGAGGAGGGTGGCACACACCCCCGCACCCCCGTGCACGAGGTACTGCTGGTTCTTCCCCAACAGAGGCGAGATCCCCTCTTTGATTTTCTCGTAGCAGGAGAAGTACAGAGCATGCGCAGGTCCTGCGCCCACAATCACAGTCGAAAAACCGCGAAGAGGCCTCAAAATCCCTTCGTTTTGAACCATTCGGAAGAAAACGTCACTCATTCCGCGGTATTCGCCTCCCGGCACGGGAGAAAAACTCTGCATCCGGGTCTTGATCGAATCCAGAGGGTACATCACGCAGTGCTCTCCGATTCCAGCCAGGGCACCCGCCGTCATCACAGTTACAGTACTGGCACTCCCAAGACTCTCGTATTCCTCAAACTCCATTATCAATAAACTCTTTTCTTCTAGTAATAATTATAACAGGTAATAAGAAATTTTTAGATTACATTTTCACAACTAGTTCTGCACAAAATGATAAAATCGAGTAGAGCACAAGTTATTCGGATTTATTTACAATGCCGCCTCTAAAATAGTATTTAGTACGTCGTCAATGGTCTGTTCAGCTCTATGGCAACTTTTATCCCTTTTCCCAAGGTGACGGAGTTTTCGGATACCGAGTTGATTCCTCTTCTCCTGCAACAGTGCCTCTCACAATGATTTTTCAATTTCTCATTTCATCATCCGTTTTAGCCGCATTTTTATTGTAATCCTAGGAAAAGTGGTTCAATCTTGTTAATTTTAATGGTGAATGGTGTGTTGAATTATTTTACAGTTTCAATTTCAATAAATGCCTTTTTTACAAGGGCATTAACCACAACATAATTCTTCTATTTCCGTATACAATTAAACTATTTTATTATTATGACGTAGCCTATGTGTGGACGTTATTATTGGACTTTATTACCTACACTGTTACAGAAAACCTAATAACATCAATAACTCGTACACAAATGTAATATTCCCAAATCGTGAAATGCAACAGGAATCAGAATGAAGAAGAGACAACATGCGTCGCGAAAATTCATGTGAAAAAACAGTTAGGTGACATGTCTTATCTCATTGACACGAGTATTGAATTGCTTTTCAATGCTACATCAACTTGGAAAAGCGAGGAATATCCTATTGTCTTGAACGCATCAATGTAAAATGTAGTTGTAAACCATACCTAAGTCTCACGTTGCCTCCTTCAGCATTTCACATGATGAACTTACATTACCATGTCCTATGTGCTCAAATCACATGCAAATAATAGAAAAACCTGTCTTAAGAAATGTATTACTTATTTCTATGTGTATTTGCGTTATTAGGTATTCCTTTTAAGGAATACACATTACCTTGCACTTCTTTGTTTACATAATAAGGTTAAAAGTAAATCTTCCCTTGCAATGGACAATGCTGAAGTACAATTAATTAGACACGATATGCATGATACAGAATAGTGCATTAATAATTCCATTTAATTAATATGCAAGTTGTCGTATGAGGACACAAATGTCACCCAATGTCACCCTTTATCACTGTTCAAATAAAGAATTCCATTTATTTGTGTTGTGGCCACCTTGGTTTGCGTTGGCAGAAAACAGCAGCAGTGTTTGCATATACAGGCTTGTGAAATACGATAAGCGGACTCAAAGCAATAATATTCTACAGAGGTTTATGTTAAAATAGTATTGTGGTGTAAAGAATGCATTGTTTTAGTGGCACTAATAGGTACTTCCTATGGCTGGGCAGAAAAGTGATTTGTGTGCAAAATATTATTAGATACTCTGTAATCAGCATTCATTTAGCAACCATTCGTTTCCCATTACGTAATTTACGACCTCTCTACATTCACACTTTGCTCTTTACGCTATCACACCATATCTTGTAGTCTCTATCACCAACTTATCTATTTCTGTACTCAACCACAATAGTTATCTCTTTTAAAGGATTTAAAACACAAATTTAATGTTAACAGTTTGTATTAATTGTGTTTTATTCATTCATTCACGGATATTATTGTAAACTAAGCTTCAGATGAGATTCTGCATAAACATTTGTATTAAAACTAGTTTTTATCATCACTAATTCAGTTATTTTTGTGACTGGAGTTATGACCAGTGTGTGTTCTTGCGTGAAACTGTTTTATGTCTGACTGTAAAGGATAAGATATTTATTGCGCAAAATGGGACTGTCGTGCAGAATTTGCAAAAAGAAATTTTCAGTGCCTTTAACATTGGAAGAGGAACCGTCCCAGGATTTCAATATCACCACTGTCAAATGTGGCCATGTGTTCCACCAGAAATGCCTAGAGGCTTCGTTAACGCATCAGAAGCTTTCTCATGCCATGCACGGCACTGGACCATTCAGGTTTGTTTTCGTGACATATGGTCACTACCAATGTGGTTATGACAAGTATCTTTTTATTTTCTGTACAGGTGAGGAAACTAATAAATTTTACATCAATTACTACAATATGTGGTTTAAACGATACTGCAAAAGAAGTTTCCAAAGTTTCCGAAGTTTCCTTACGTGTATAGCAAATAAGTAATAATTCTGCTACGATAACCACATTGGTCACTCCACATTTTCCATTTATTTCTTCTTGGTTCGCAGAATATTTGAGTTGCATGATTTCTTAGGAAGTTGTGTCCTGTGTTTCAATGCGGCACGCTCATTGAGTTGGAGGGTGACGTCATAAGAATTTGCGTTACTCCTGAGGAACTGCAGCAGTCAAATATTGAGGAGCATGACCTAGACAGCATAGATTCCAGATTGACAAAGCAACTGCAGCGCCTTTCCTTGGAAAGAGACGAATGGAAAAGCAAAGTGGATGATTTGCGACTTGAGAACGAAATTCTGAATGATGCAATGTACGAAATCAAGAACGAGTGTGGTGAGTCTCCCTTAATTTTTAAGTTTCAATTAAATCCTGTATAAACTGTGCCTTTAGAGGACAAATTCAAATATCTGCGAATAACGAGAGATGTTTACAGATGAAATGCGCAGTTTCCTGCACGAGGCTGAAATGATACAAAAGGGAGATCGGGTTTTCTGGTTGAATCCTGAAGGATCCTTTTCCCCAGCTAAGATTATCGAACTTCGGCAGAAATCTTCCAGATCTATGCCTTATGCTGTTATTAAATTGGTCAGTGATGCCTGCGGGCAATTAATTAGTGCTCAAATTCATCATCTGTGGGTTTAATCAACGAATTTTTATTTTCGCTTCCAGGAAAGAAGGAAAAGATTGAGCAGTTCATCAGGACGCGCTAGTCAAGCAGAAAGAGAGAGTTTCGTGGTTCCTGCAAACGAACTTCTTTGCTTCAAATCGTTCTTCAAGGAGTATTTCGACGAGTTCAGTTACAAACTCAGGATGATTATGTCTGAGATGATTGCCACGCATTCAGATTTAGCGTCAGGCAAATCTTTTCGCAAAATTTCCAAGAAACGATCTTCTGCTGGGGATATCTCCACAAATTATTCCTCTCCAAACTTTTCTTTTTCACATGAAGCCATTGACAAATTGATTGTGGAACACCTTGATGACCCCTCAACTACACCACAAAGTAAAATTGCATCCAAATAATGTATCACCTAACATTTTAAAAATATATTGGAATTTTCTACTGTTGCAGATCAAGCTGAAGAGAAAAGAGCAACGTTCAGTGTTTCCCGTAGGAAAACCATTCATTCCGGTAGCAGTCCAAATAAAGTTGCTTCGTCTTTTAAGTCTCCCGGGAGAATTCGTCCACTTTCTCATTCTTACCCGAATACGTCATCTTTATCTGACTTTTCAGCACCTTCGTTTGATTCTAATGGATATGGCTCAGTTTTTAATTCCCCCATTCGAGAATCATCACAAGGTACAGTACTTTAAGGGTTGGTCGGAAATCTCGACATTGGATATCAAATGTAATACCTTACTAAATAATAGTTTATAAAAATTGATACATGTAAAAATATGAGCAGAGGAAAGCCAAGAATATATCAGTATAGGGGAGCGTGTGATTTGGTACGGCACATATAGCGAGCATCCTGAGGTGGGGAATGTTGCCGCATTGCTGCAGTATACAAAATGTGCAATTGTCAAATTTGTAAGCGATTACTAAATTTATTTTTTTATAATTCAGCTACTAAATGCTGGAGACAAAAATAAATAATTAATAATTGTATACTTCGATTGGTGAAATGAGTAATTGATAATTTCTAGGACAAGTTACCACAAGGACCCAAACAGTTGGAATTTAGAACGGTGCCCGTTCACCAATTATTTCCCTACGACCTCGCTAGTCCTGAAGAGAAGTTCAAAATATCAGTTGTTTACGAATTTACCTTGGATAATGATGAGGACGAAGAAGATAAAGTCAGCAACTAGGGGACCCATGAATCAGATGAAGTTGATTACAATTATAATCTTCCAAAAATAGTTTCTAACTATGCGATTGAGAATTCAATAAATCCTCCGAGTTCCATTGACACCAGCAGTAATATTTATATAACTAGGAATATATCCTGGATAAGAGAGTCTCCTGATTAAATGTATTGAATAATTCTTAGGTGAATCAGAAATGGAAGAGAGAAATCCTCTAGACGCCATAACCTCCACGTTGTTCGCCCTCTTTTACTCCACACACGTGTTTGAAAGAAATCTGCTGGATATAGGCCTGTCTGATGACGAAAAGCAAATTAACATTAAGCAAATTTTAACAGTTGATATCATCCCTTCATTGAAAGTGACCGGAGATCTCTCAGAAAATCTAGTGAGGACCTTGCTTAGTACCTTGGAGTATGGAATCGAGGATTACATCCGTAAGTGTAAACAATAGAGTCATTTTCCTGTATTTATTTGGTGATGCTAAAAAGACTTCTCGCATGATTTGCAAAAGAACCTCAAAAAATCCTTGTGAATGTGTTCGAAGACAGTTTGAAGTTGAAACCCTTTATAACATTCGTTGGTGGAAAACAGCAGAGTGTTCTTCAATTAACTATTCCAGAGTACCATGACAAGGGAATAATGTTTGCAGGGGAAAACAACGAACAACCGATATCTTTTCTTGAAGAACTGTTCTTCAAGACGCTGCAAACGTCAGGGGACCAGTTGGCCAATGTGCCCTCACCCGCTTTCATTCTAAATGTCAACCGCCCCCGCTTTTCTCATGGCAGTTTTATCGTCCCTCCCTTCAAATTCTGCTTGGATCCAGTTTTGACAGTGAACAAAGGCAAGACAATTTCTACAGTGGGATTCAAAAGTCACGCAACATAGGGCACGTGGTACTGAACTTTGCCACATGCTTCTAATGCATTATATGAGGGGGAAAACAAATATATTTGAATCAGAACGTAACCTAAACTTTAGCACCATATGCCTTATGTTGCGTAACTTTAGAATCTCACTGTATATATTTCGTATTTCCAAAGATTTTGTTCAAAATACTAAAGGAGGTTGTGAATACAGAGGAAGATCTGTGTTCGTGTAATAACGGGGCCACCTGGAAATGTCGGACATGTTTGGACACCGTTGAGGGACCTGTGCAAGGCTTCTGTGACGATTGTCGTCACATTGCCGCTGAAGTTCATAAGGATTCTGACCATTTTCCTCTGCTCACCTGCAGTAGGGAGGGAGGGTTCAGGAAACTCAAACTTCATTCTGTAATTTGCAAATCCAAAACCAATTCTTACAGTGCCTTTATGAAATATGGAATGGCGCATTCGGATTCTTGGGTTTTGTGTCAGCCGTCTCTACAAGAAAACAACTCTAAGGTTTGTCTACATGAAGTTTTTAGATGTAAACAATATACAAAGCGTTTCAGCTAAAAGTATCCATAGGACATCCAGTGTTTAAGGAAATACCGTGGTATGTACGTTGGTTTTTGATTTCCCACGTCGAAACAACCAAAAGAGGGTATTTTAAATGCACACGCGTCTTCCTTATACACTGTAAGTGTCCTATGGTTACTTTTGGCTGAAATACTCTGTAAATATGTGTAACGTTGCCGTGTGGTTTATTGCGTAGATCATTGCTGTTGGAAGTATTCAGAGCTGGCTGGAAAGTTTAGAATCGGATTCTCAGGAGTCTGTTATTCCGGAAGAAATTCCACCGTACGTTTTAAAGCTTTTAAAGGAAGGAAGTGTATTCATTTATTGTCCGTACAGTAACTGAAGTTACATATATCATGTTATTCTAAGCTAATTGTGAGTAAGCAATTGCAACAGTAATTCATCTATTGCAGCGGCTTGCAATTGCACAAATACTGATTGTAGTTTGGTTATCTGAAGTAATTAGTAATGACTAAAATTTAATACATCTATGCAAATGAGTATTATTCGCAGGAAAGGGACTCATGCCATAAAATAGACCTCTTCCTGCGGATAATACTCATGTGCATGGAGGAATTAAGTCCCACCCATTAATAATTTATTTATATATGTTAATCTCATGTTATCATTTATTGTGAACCTCATTGGATATGTCGTCATTAAATAAGATTACTGTTCATTCATTGTTTGCGCACTGCAAGAGTGTTTATTCATTTGATAATTTGGTAGGAATTGCAATATATCATTATAGGTGTATTGCATTTATTATTATAAATATATGATTCTGCAACATTTGCTTATACGCTTGCAGTTAGCGAAGTCAATTATTTATTTAGTTGTGCATTTATTCTCTTTATAATGCAGAGTACAGAGTTTATGCTAACACATCGGTATTCTACGTCTGCTGTATATCGTAATAAACAGAAATCTGGAAAGCAATACCTAAGAAGTTAACTGGATTACCTCGATAAGAAATTGGTTATTGCTCTTTTGCGCTGACTTTTTATAAATCATCGTCCCTGCTGTCGTTTGTCATTTCGCAAGTTTGATATTTGTAATTATTTACTTTAAATTATATGAATAAGTTTCAAAGTTCACTTTTCGACTCAAAAGAAGTGATAAGTTTCTGCAGAATTAACAAAAGCTAGAAATAGCAATGAGAATTTTGAGAATGAAATATAATCCATTATATTTATATCCATCATATAATCCATTATACAGGGTGTCCGCCCAATTGTGATCCACGCTTAGGACCAATTATCAGACGAACCAGTTGACCTACGATGTTAAAACTAGTTTCATTCGATTCCTGACAAAATTTCGCTTCTGTTATATGCCCACAATGCATTTACGTTGAGTGTTTTGGTTAACAGAGCAGGTCTCGGAAAAACATTAATTTTTGCATATTAAAGAATTATAAAATCAGTTCTAAATTTATTTCTTTACCAAAGCCAATGAAAATACTGCATTATAAACGACAATAGACGACGATAAACTTTAATTTCTACTGTTGGTTATCTGTGCTTCTCCTTTCATCATGCATAAATCCAATCTTTTGGTAACTCGGTAACTGACTTGCATGCATTTACACAGTGTGCTATTGGAATATCTTGAATGACTTGTTCCACATCAGCTTTCAGTTCCAATAGGATTCTACACTCATCGGTCCATAAAACTTTGTTCGCGATATCAATGTTTTCGTTTTTCTTTATTTCTTCTGAAAAAGAATACCTCTTTCCAGTATCACCTTCCAAAAGTCCTTGAATCGCTCGATGCTTGTAGGAAGTCATTTTCGTTGTCTTTAATATTCTACGCACACTTTCTTTATGAATTCCTAGTTCAGCTTATGCTTTTCTTAATGACTTTTTAGGGCTAGCTTTGAAAGCGTTTAGCACAACTGCTGTGGTGGCCGGAGCACAGACGGTCGGTTTTCTAGAGTATTTTTTTCTAAAAACGCTTCCTCTTTCGGTAAAAGTCTTTACGGTTCTGGAAACAGTTACTGGAGATGGCTTAAATTTAAATCTTTGATTGAACTGTCTCACTACCTCGCGATTTGAGATATGAGTAACCACTCCAAAGCTGCTTTAGTATGAATATTTTCTGTTTGTGTGCAAGAGCCATTTTGTAATACTAATGGTAGTTAATTCATATTTTCTGCATTCAAAAATTCATTGAAAACAATTTTTCTGAAATAAAGCCGTCATGTGACAAAATAATAATAATTTGTAGAGTGGTATTAGGCGCGAAATTTTGTTAGGAATCGAATGAAACTAATTTCAACATCGTAGGTCAACTGGTTCGTCTGATAATTGGTCCTAAGCGTGGATCACAATTGGGCGGACACCCTGTATATGCATCATATAATCTATCCAATATTGAAATAAATAGCGTCATGACTTTTTAATTGCTTTGCTCCAAATTCAAAGACCAAGCCTACAACTAAGGGAGGGCATCTAAAAGTTAAATGGCAAGGTTTCCAGAATTTACCAAATCTTTGAAAATCAGGGTTGCAATTAATGCCACTTTTCAATGGTTTTTGCTTGTAAAGGCATGAAAAATTAAAAATCGTAAATTGAAACACTGCCATTTGCATTAATTGAACAGAACACTAATATAAATTGGAAAATTTTTTAAAAGAAAAGTGTCCCCTCCCCTATTTTAACTTTGTCTTTTGATTAAGTATGAGTCCATCTTTATTCGTTGATTTATTTCAAAAAAAATTCCTAAATATTGTTTGCCAATAATGAAGCTTTTTTGAAATATTTGGGTTTCTTGTCCATTCATATCCAGTAGAATTAAGCATAAGACAACATTTGTAAAATGTTTGACTTAATTGTTTGGGTCGATGGGCGAAAGCTCGTAGGGACGGTCAATAAATCAATCAATGAAATATCCAGTAGAATTTTTTCTGAAGTATTTGTTTGGTAGTCAAATATTTCCTTTTTCGCCTATTTATTTGTTAAAAATAATAAAATTGTTACATTTAAAAATGTTAAGAAGTTTATGTTTTGTATGAACAAATACAACATTGTGTAAACACTCTGGAGTGAGGTTCAGTCGAGGCAAGCCATGGCACTTACAGTGTATAAGGAAGTACATTTGTATTTTAAATGCCCGCGTTTTGGCATGAGGCGGGAAATCAAATTGACGTACGACAGGGACATACATACATACCATGATATTTACTTATGCACTGCAAGTGCCAAGGCTCGCCTCAGCTGAACCTCACTGTATACATGTTTGTGTGCTTCTCCCTAGGGACAGGCCTATTAGTAATATCGAAACAGTATTATTGGCAATGCTCTGCCTCTCTGTCCTTCCACTCTGTGAGTCTACCGGTGGTACGGGTTAAATATTTGAAAAACGTATTAGAGACTTATAGTTAAAGACGCTTTTTAAATCGTTCATTGAACTTTGCTCCTATTTGAAGGCACTCCCTGAGTTTTGTGTGGAAATTGTTAGTTAGTTGTGCACTATTATTTAAAGTTATTTAAAGTTAATCTAGGTACTTATACAAAATTTCTAGTTCTGGAGAAGACGACAGATACCCTCGAATACCGTGAAATGAACTATTCGCTAAAGCCTTTTATGAATGATACTCCGGTGGATAGCTGTGTGAAACATGAGAGTTAATTCTGTGTCGCTTCCGCTACTTCAGTATGTGCATTGGTTGCAATGGTTTGTTATAAATAGCATTCTTCTTCATTGCTTAGCCTTCACTCAACCCAGTCAACGATCAAGACCCATAACAACAACAAACAAGAACGTTTTACGTCATATTAAAAAAATGGTGAGTTTAACGTTCAGCTTAGTTTTATTATTTGCAGCAAACCTGCCGTTTTCGTTAGCATCGGCCATTGGTAAGTCTAAACTCTAAAAATTCCTTTGATAATAACTTTAAGCTAAATATTACTATAGCACGACTAATATAGTTAATTTTTCTGTACATAATGTAATGCAAATCTGGATTATAATATACATTTGTCGGGAGGAGTCTTTAGGCCCATCATCGCTATTTACTGTATTACCTATAGGTACATTTGAACTCAATAAATCATTTTAATGTCCATTAATCGTTAATTTATAGTTCAAAATCCATTAATTCCTCTAGACTGATAGTGCCACAAATATGCGGTAATATAGTATTTAAAGGGTAAATTCCATATTAATTCGGGCGTTAAATGATGAAAATAGGCAAAAAGTAGTATTTTTGAGAAGTACTTTGTTTTGGGGCGACATTGAGTATTTTAGGGGGGTCAAAAATAATATCTTATTGATAAGGTAACTATGTTAATTTGAGCTGGTTATTAGAATTATTGCGTTTTAAGTCAGGTAGACCTTAATTTTAAGTCTTCCCAAAACGACTTGATCGCTATTGCTATGGTAACGAAAGCTCAATTATGCCATTTTAGGTTGGGCTTACTTTGACGACTATCTTTTGCTCCATTTGACGACCTTAAATCTTTAAATAAGGTCGTCAAAATTAAGGTCAACCTTATTTTTTGGTCTACACGCTATTTTCTCTTATCAGAACACTTTCTATCGGGTTAAATACGTTTTGGTATACTGCATGAAATTAAATGCTACAATGCCAATATTACTTTTTTTCTAACTTTAGAAAATTAAAATTAAGCTTTATTAACATGTCACAATAGTTCATTCATCAGTACAGTAACCAAAAAAATCAGTAATAGCCTTATAATTATCGAAATGACCATATATTAACCTAAGCTAATACTATATAACCATATAACCATCATAAGCAATGTTTCATTTTTTCTGCACTACGTTACATATGAAATCATTTAAATACCTTTCACCACGTACATTACATTATCTTTAAAAAAGTTTGGAAATGTCGGTCAATTATTATCGCACATTATTAAGAAGTGGTAGTCTTTAGTTAATAATAGGACGCTTTTCTTTTCTCACCGGTTGTCGGTCTATTTTAAAATGAAAAAATCACCAAACTTATCAGAATGAAACAAAATTAAATAAAAATTCTAGTTTTCTGAGAAAACAGTTAATTTTTAATGTTATGAAACCATTGAAGTATTTAGTATTCCCAACTCGATTAGAAAGGCCATGTAATGACCAAGTGGAGAATTACTTTTTTATTTGTAAACTTTTAATCCTCGTAGTCATTCTAAAAACATAAAAATCTTAATTGATTTGTATTATTATTTTTGCAGCACCTGTATCTGATGTAAAAGTGGGTGACATAAATTCGTTTGTAACAGAAGTTTTGTTGCCAGTTGCAAATGCAACGCTGGCAGTAGTACAACCTTGGTTGAGTAAGTGAAATAATAAATGAAATTATGATTATAGATATAGGCGAGCTAGAGGATTGCTTATAGAACAAAAGTGTCTGTCTAAATAGTCTATAGTCAAAAAATATTTAATAACAAATTTTTTGAGTAAGTGATTTACAGTTCCTAGGAAATATTTAGTACATATTTTTCCTCTGTTTAAGAAAATTATATATTGATAAATATTTTCAATATTTAAAGAAACGAACATTTTTAAATAAGTAGATGCCCAATCCCTTACTTTTAGGTATCCTATTGTACACAAAATGATATTTAAAGCTTAATAATACACCAAATGATGTTTTAATTTTAATTGTACTTAAAATGATATTTTAAGTTTAATTGTACACAAAATGATATTTTAAGTTTAATTGTACAGAGAAGGACGTGGCGAATACGACCGAGATGTACATCAATGGAACAGTCTTGCCACTGCAAAAGGATATGCAGTCGCTGGCATCCAATGTGTCAACTCTGTGGTCGTCCCTGGAAAAGGTGAATTACACCGAAGGATTTGAAATTCGGGAAAACCACAAGGAAACGAAGAGCTTTTGGACGTCCTTAGACACTGCCCAGACAACATTAAACACTGCCCTGACAACATTAACCACAGCTGTTGACCTAATGAAGGTCAATCAGGATGGCATTAAGAAATTAGACACAACGTTAAACACTGCCGTTGGTGGCATTAAGAAATTAGACACAACGTTAAACACTGCCGTTGATGACATTAAGAAATTAGACACAACGTTAAACACTGCCGTTGATGACATTAAGAAATTAGACACAACGTTAGAGGAAATGGATACGCGGATACAAACCAAGTTTACCGAGCTGACAGACAAGGTGGATGTCAACTTTAAATCTATACAATCTAATATTACTGAAATATTTAAGATATTAAATAGAACCAGTACTCATTCGGAAGCTAACGAAGTTTCAAAACTCTGAAATGAAATTGTACACTACAGAAATGTCCAAGTGTTGTTAAAAAGGCATTTAAAAAACATGTTTTTTATTAAGTTGAAATGAATCCTTTTAAAATTATTACTTCATAAAGTAATGGGAAGTGCGCGTTGTGAATTCTATACTGAGACTTGATTGCAGACCAAGTTGACGTCACTATTTAAGTTTTAAGTAAGTTTACTTGTTTTGAACGTCTTAAAATGTAAACTACTCAAAACTTCTATTTTTACATAAAATTTCTAGTGTTATGAAATTCCTTGTTCATTTTTATGAATTATTTAACAAATTATTTATAATTGACGTAAATAAGAATAGCAAACAGTGATCTAATTTTTGTTTGCTATATATATGAATTTTCAATGTAGAAAATAGAACCACATTACTTGAACCATCACTGCTTTCTTATTAGTTCTTAAACAATAATAATTTACACTTTCACTATTGTATAACCATTAAATGTGTCATCAATAAATTGTTAAAGTGATATCCTTGTAATAAACATATAATAAATAAGATTACTGGTCCTCCATTATATGCACAATAAATTAACATACCATTTTGACATTCATTAGCAATTTTGATAGGAATTCCATTTTATGAGACCGGAACAAACAAAAATTAAATGACTACAGCTCTGTTTATAAATTCGCTTTGATTTTCATCCACTCGTATTCAATGCATGATAATTGATAATGGACCTGCCTGTTGTTTAAATGCATTGAGAAACACATCACCCGTAGTAAAGATAACTTGTTGCATGTTCCCCATTTTTATCAATTTCCATTTCTGACAATGGACTTAATCCATGCTGCCGTATTTTCCGAATTAGTTACCCTTTCAGAAAATATATCAACGTATATCTTTACTATTGGTTAAAAAACTGATATTATTTCAGTTGAATAGTTTCTGTGATTTCTACCACTTTCTACAATATTACTATTACTATATTACTAAATGGGCTAAACCTAAAGTTAACTGAAGTTATTGATCTAATATGTACTTAGGAAAATGCTGTGTGTGTAATTATGTTTATATTAATGAATTAACCGTGTTTTTGGGAACGATAATCAATGCGAGGTTACTTTTTAGTATGGTGTTTACACATTTATGACGTGCACAATCAAATAAGATAACATAAAATTTAGCAAGTGAGGCATTATAAACTGAGTTGGCTCTGGTTGTTGTTAAAATATTGTATTTGTGTCCTTAGGAAAGGTTGTACCAGTTACTACTACTAATTTAAATATTTATAAATAATGTTAGAATTGGTTCAAATAGTTTTATTTTTTATAGTCCCATTGGCTTATTCAGATTTCGTTCCTCAAGGTAATACTGAATACGAAATACACAAAACATTTTATATATTCTTTCAATTTGTGAGTGTTTGCAATCAAAACGCATTATAAATGTGACATTACTTGGTATTAATACATTCAGCTAAAGTGTTCCTGGGAAATGAAGCCACGCCCCATGAATTTCCTTGGGTGGCAATAATTTCTGACTTGGAGGGTCAATTTATTTGTGCTGCTTCGATTCTAAATGAAAACTGGATATTGACTTGTAGTCACTGTGTGATGTTCTCCAACCCAGGGCTCCTCTCTGTTGTCACCGGGGACCATGACCTCAGCCTTGTGGAAGGCACAGAGTATTATCATCGGGTCCTTAGAGTTATCACTCATCCCGAATATTCAGAGTTAGGCTTTTTCACCAATAACCAAAACATATTAAAATTATGTCTAGGTATTTTTAATTATTATGTTTAACTGATTTTGTCAAAGGAATCCAATTAAAAACGATATAGCGCTAATTAAAGTGTATCCCCCAATAACGTTCGACACAACCATACAGAGTATCACTTTGCCTCCTCAATTTCCAACCGATCCAAGTAAGACAACTCTTTAATATCACAAAATGGTATCTACAGGGTTGGCCACAAGTCACGCACCGTAAGGAAATGCCATAGGGTTTCGGCCTTAAGTCATGCACCATATGAAAATGCATGTAACGTTTGAAAATGCCTCTCAAATTGCTTGAGAGGCACTTTCAAACATCATACTTAATGATATTTCCCTATGGTGCGCGACTTGAGGTCAACGCTGTAGAAGTAGAGTTGTTTTCTTCTAAATAAGTATTCTTGGGGCTTTTAAAATAGACCCTGACCTGTTATACTCCAAAAATTTGTTTTTTAACAGACGAAGCGTTTTTCGCCGGATGGGGCTACAAGGAAAGAGGTTCCTCTTTATCTTCCAGACTAACTAAAGCAGTTTTGCCAATTATAACTGTGGCTGAATGCCAAAGTATGTACTCTGATGCTGGAACGTCTAATGTTGACGAGAAAAATATTTGTGCTGGAAAGAATGGCCTTTGTAGGGGAGACTCTGGGGGACCACTAGTTTATTTAGAAGAAGGAAATCCAATTGTTTACGGAATTGCATCTTTTGGGACATTTTGTGGAGACGCTGACCACCCTGGTGTTTTTACAAGAGTTTCCTCACATTTGGAGTTTATTTTCAAATATATAAATGCCGACGTAAAAGAAGGGGAGTCGAGAAATTCTTCTTGCTTTCCTTATGCACATTTCGATA
Source organism: Yoshiicerus persimilis (assembly GCA_020352615.2). Classification (NCBI taxonomy): domain Eukaryota; kingdom Metazoa; phylum Arthropoda; class Collembola; order Entomobryomorpha; family Tomoceridae; genus Yoshiicerus; species Yoshiicerus persimilis. Next base: position 999,762 of record CM036943.2, read on the forward strand.
TTTTAATGATTTCTATTTGTTTATACAGTTTACTAGGGAAATTAATTTAAAAATAAATGTTATTTAAAATGGTTGCGTCAATTTTGCATATATTTTGTGTTTACTATCATAAATAACTAAAAAATACAGCACACTTTTACTGAATTTTACATATATTCGGAAGATATTTTGTTTTAAATTCATTTTTGTATTATATTTACCATATATACATTTTTAGGCTTAATATGTAGCTGTACAAAGTAAAATTATCCCAAAACGTTTCCTTTCGAAAAAACTTTTTTTGTAAATCACTTAGGATAGGAAAACTTTGATATATAAGGAAAAAGAACTGATTAATCTAAACCAAACATTTTAAAGAGTCCCGCTCGTTTGGCGTAGTCCATGTGTGTTCTGAGAATATCTTTAGTTTTGGGGAAAAGTGTCTCTACATTTGGAATATATTTTTTAATTTTGGGACTAATGGCAAAAGCTTTGTTTTCGTCTGTGAATAAAAGTTCTGTGGCGGGTGAGGATCGAATAAAGGCCATGAGTCCCTCCCCTTTGGTATAAATATCTCTGAGAGGGTACAAGAAAGAGGCTTCTCCTTTGTTGGCAATTCCATCGAGCCATTCTTCATGGGAGACCACTTTGACCTGTGTAGATGTTTCTGAGCAGACTTCCAAAAGGTCATCTTGGTTGGCTACGTAGGGGTTGGTGATGTTATAGGCTCCGATTTCGGTTTTTTCGTTGAAAAAGAGGCGCATGGTGATATCCGCAGCGATATCGACCGGAAGGGAGGACCAGGCGCCAGAAACTTGTGGCGCAAGGCCCAAATGTCTGCATGCAAAGAAGAAGAGCATCAAATGGTTGGATTCTGGAATGTGGAGACCGGAGACACTGTGCCCCACAAGAAGGGGGTATCTCAACACGTGACAAGGAATTCCACGATCAATGGCTTGCTTGATTAATTTCTCGGACACGAATTTCGTAAGAGCGTAACCCCATTTGATATTTTCACCGAGTGAGTCGGCTGAAGGCAATTCTTCCGAAATCCGACCGTCTTCTGTAACATCTCCGACAGCAACAAAGGAGGAGGCATGCAGAACGTGTTTCGTCTTCACTTCGGAAGCAAACTCCAGGACATTCACCAATCCGAAAACATTTACGGAACGAATATCGTGTTTGATCGATGGTTTGAACTTTTTGTACTTTTCCGTATGGTTTCCTTTGATTGCGCAGTGTATAATGGCATCGACACTTCCCACCATTTCTTTATATTTCTCCGGAACCATTCCTAAACCCTTTTCGGTCACATTTCCAGGCAGAAATTCGATTCTATCGAGGTTCGTTTTTTGCAGCAGATCGAACTTTCTTAATTTCTGCATAATACGCTTTTTGCCATCCGCAGCACTTTTTGCGCGGATCAAGCAGATAGTTTTCAGGTGGGTCATCTGGGAGAGTTCACTGAGTAAATAAATACCAAGTTGGCCGGAAGCGCCTGTTAGTAAAATCTTTTCAAACTCAGTTGGCTTTTTCGTGCAGGGAGCATTCGGAACAGCTCTGATGTGTTTTGGGAGAATAGAATCTTCTTTCACCCATTGGCTTAGGACAAACTTTTGAATTTCCTCTTCGTCAAAGATTTCTTGTTCGCTTTTCTTAACTGTTGGTTTTTCCACAGGTTTTTTTGACTCGGGCTCTTTATTATTTTGTTGGGGTGCAGGAGATTCCTGAGAGGCGTTCAGAGTCATTTCTCCTAAATAGTTACTAAGGCTGTACACATTCGGATGATCCAATAAAGCTGTAGAGTTCAGAGTTAAATGCTTTCCGAAAATTATTTGCAGGCGATTTCGCATTTCTACCGCCATTAAAGAATCTAATCCTAGTTCCGAAAAGTTCTGGTGCTCATCAATCGGTTCGTCTTCGGGTAACTTCAAAGTCTGCCGAATCAGACTCTCCAGTTGGAGTTTAATTATTCCAGCACGCTGATCAGGTGCCGCTTCCATAATTTCATTCCAGATCTTCTCGCCCTCGGCACTCATTTCAGCAGAGGTTTCCTCTCCAGCCGATGAAATCAGCTCTTCTGCGTAGGCACCCAACTGGAAAATATCTTTGAAAGCAGTGTTATCCAGTTCCAACACGGCTACTTGGAGATATCTGTATTTCAAAATGTTTTTCAACGCAGCAATTCCCAGGGCCGGGGAAAATGGTTTGATTCCCAAAAGACCTTCCTTTGCAATGGCCAACCCAGCAGCTGCTCCAATATCAGACCAAATTCCCCAATTGATAGTTTGTGCTGGAAGACCCAACGCATGGCGGTAACAGGCAAAAGTGTCCAGGAACGCATTGGCAGCTGTAAACAAATATTAATGATGAAAAGTTACGAATTTTACGAATTAAATGATGAAAAATTGCGAGTTTTGCAAATTAAATGATGAAAAATTGCGAGTTTTGCAAATTAAATGATGAAAAATTGCGAGTTTTGCAAATTAAATGGTGAAAATATCGAGTTTTGCAAATTAAATGATGAAAAATTGCGAGTTTTGCAAATTAAATGATGAAAAATTGCGAGTTTTGCAAATTAAATGGTGAAAATATCGAGTTTTGCAAATTAAATGATGAAAAATTGCGAGTTTTGCAAATTAAATTGCGAAAAATATCGAGTTTTGCAAATTAAATGGCGAAAAATATCGAGTTTTGCAAATTAAATGATGAAAAATATCGAGTTTTGCAAATTAAATGGTGAAAAATATCGAGTTTTGCAAATTAAATGATGAAAAATATCGAGTTTTGCAAATTAAATGATGAAAAATATCGAGTTTTGCAAATTAAATGATGAAAAATTACGAATTTTACAAATTAAATGATGAAAAGTTCCGAATTTTACGAATTAAATGATGAAAATTGCGAGTTTTGCAAATTAAATGTTGAAAAATTACGAATTTTACAAAAATCGTGAAGAATTGCGAGTTTTGCAAATTGAATGATGAAAAATTACCAATTTTACAAATTAAATGATACACATATATATAATTACTTTGTTGGGGGGGTTTATTTGTCATACCTGCGTGATTGCTTTGACCCAACGTTCCAAGGAGAGCAGCTCCAGAAGAAAAGAGGACGAAATGCTCCAGGTTCATATCAATAGACAATCTGTGCAAATTCCAGACTCCATTAACTTTAGGGTTGTAGACTATTTTGTATTTCTCCAGAGTTTGATTCGTGATCATTCCATCACTGAGTACCCCAGCAGCATGCATGATACCCCTCACAGGGGGGAATTTGAAATCCGTACTTTTCAGGGTATTAAATAATTCTTCGCATTGCCTAGCTTCCCCAATGTCGAATTGGAGGACCAAGACTCGTGCTCCTTGAGAATTCAAAGTTCTGATGGTATCTTCTGCTTTAGGAGTCGGTGGCGACCTTCCCACCAGGACAATATAGCGAGCCCCGTTTCCGGCAAGGAATTTCGCCACTTCCAAACCAATTCCTCCGAGACCCCCCGTGACCAGGTAAGTGCTTGTTGCATTGAACATGTGTTCCACAGTGTCCAACCTACCATTTCCGAATTTCAGGTCTGGATTTGTAACAATCACTTTTCCAATGTGGTGGGCTTGTTGTAAATACGTAAATGCCTCTTTTATTTGAGAAACATCGAATTTTGTGTAAGGCAGTGGCATGTACATTCCTTTGTGAACAAATCCTTCAATTTTCTCTAACATATCCCCTAAATCATTTTGTGTTTCCAAGTTGACGATCGTATATGCTACGTCAGGACGCAACTTTGCCACTTCTTCTTCCTGCCAAATATTAATTTTGCTCATTTCCACAAATTTCGCATTGGGCTTGCAAATCCTCAAACTGGTTTCCTTGAAATTCGGTCCGGTCAGAGAATTCAAAACAATATCAACACCTTTACCATTTGTAACAGCCAATATTTCATCCCCAAAATTTGTATTTCTCGAATGGAAAATGTGTTTGATTCCCAAATTTTTCAAATAAGTTCGTTTTCTTTTACTTCCTGCAGTAGCGATGACCGTTGCTCCGATTTGGTTTGCGATTTGGAGAGCAGCTAAGCCCACTCCGCCTGAAGCCACGTGAATCAGAATGGTATCCGTTGGTTTCATGGCGGCCACTGCGACAAGACAATAGTAAGCTGTAAGAAATACGACAGGCATTGTGACTGCATCTGCGAATGAAATCGTGGGAGACTTCCGCATCACTGTATCTTTATTTACGACGATATGGCTAGCCAAGCACCCTTGAAACGAAACTCCGAAAACTTCATCGCCTGGTCTGAATTTCCTAACTTGGGAACCAATGGAGGTTACGACCCCACTGAATTCCATGCCCACTTCGTTAACTTGAGTTTTGAACATGTCCGGTTTCATAATAACAAAAATATCCCGGAAATTAAGGCCAACAGCTTTTACTTGGATTTCCACACTGTTTTCATCAATTTTCTGCTTCATGCTGGAACAAAATGTAATATCTTGGATTTGATGAGAGTCCGGAAGTTTCAGTTTGAATCGTTCTGAATTTGGGAGGAGAAGAGGCGCTGGAGTCGGTTCCATTGCCACCACTCTGAGCACGAACCGTTTTCTTTGTCTGAAGGCAATTTGGTGTTCTTTGTCCTGAGACCAGAACTCGTCGTACAATTCGTGAATGCCCGAGTCAATATCTTCATCTTCGGGATCCAAGTCGACGCACACACATCGGTACCCTGGTTGTTCATTCTTTAAGACTTGCATCATTCCTCTTAAAGCTCCAATCACAGGACTGGATGTCTCCTGGTCCCCGATATAGTACATTCCTTGGGAAACCAAGAAAACTTTCAGATTTTTGAAATTGGAAACCAAGAGACTTTGAGCAGTGTGGAGTAGTCCCGCGGAAATTTCTTCCATATCTTTTTCTTCCGCATCATTTCCCCACAAGTAGACAATTCCTTCAATGCCGAGACCTCTGCTTTCGATCGATTTAAATAAAGTGGTGAAATCGGTGGTTTCCACTGGATTTACGTGGTATCTACAGGTGTCGACCATTTCGTAGGATGTACCCCTCAGAACCTTTAAAGGCATTCTTCCATCTCTTTTCAAATTTTTGAACAACCGATCAGAAACATAATCGTGGTCATTTGAGAAAAGGATCCAAGATGGTAGCGAAGATTCCGCAGTTGTCAACGGAATGTTTGTGATATCATACTGCGGACATTCTTCCGAAGCTCTTCCAACAACCACTCCGAATCTATCCGTCCAAATATTGTAGGTCTGTGTCGATGAAAATCCGGTTTCTTTTAAAAGGGTTTCCCACTTGGGAGCACTGATCATGGGATGATCTCCGCGTAAATTTAAGTCTTTGAATCGCCAGTACCTAAATCACACCAAAAAACAAACGGGTAAAAAGATTTCCCTAATGTCCGAACACATTTTTGAAAAGTTGAAAATGTTACCCATCAAGTTGTCCGAAAATGAAATCAATGTGGTTGGATTTTTTGAATTGTTCAAAGATCATTGTATATCCAGTTGGTGCTAGGAGATGCCTGATATTGACCATAGTTTCTCTTAAGTCTTGTGTAGCGTGAAGGACATTGCTGGCGATAACCAAATCGTACTGGGAAGGTGCGAATCCTTGTGGTTTCGGATCTTTCTCGACATTCAACAGTCTGTACGATATTCTTGAGATATCTTTGAATTTCAGAGCCGCGGTGTTCAAGAGTGTTGGGGAAATATCCGTAAATGTGTAAGAGAATGGAAGATTCACTTTCTTGAAGGCTTCAAAGATATACGCAGAAGTACTTCCGGTTCCAGCACCAATTTCCAAGACTCTGATAACATTTCCAGAAGCCTTTGCAGAGGAAAAAATTGTTTCGCAGCATTTCTGCATGAATTCATGCGTTATTTCACTGAAATCAGTTTGGCTGTACATCTTGAAGGCGCTGGTGATGTTTTCATCTTCTGGAAACAGCACCGCGTGCGGAGATTCCTTTTCTTGAATTACATTTCCAAGGTTCACTCCACATCTTTCCACCACTGCAAAGTCTGCACAAGTTATCTCCCCTTCTCCTTCTATAACGGCGTGCTTTTTTCTTTGTTCTTCTAACAAATGTGGGATATCATTTTTTTGTGGTGGCATTTTCGCTATTTTCCATTCCTTCAGACGTTCCTCCTCCCCAATATCTGTTAATGTGCCTTCTTGGGCCAACATTTCCAACAAACTTTCAAAGTACGATTCGTGTCGTGTAGAAATTAGGAGGGTGGTCATTAAATCTCTGGTTTGAAAAACTTCTCCCAGTTTTGGTTCCCAACCTAATTGGTACAGGGTCTTAAGAATATGTAAATTGCAAATGTTGTCCAGAGTTTGCAATCGTGGTTCCCTGTGGTGCGATCTTTGTCTAAGAGTTTGAAAACATTCTTCAAGAGAACTTCTCAGTGATTCTAGATCCAAAGCCAATTTTAAATCGATTCTGGACATCAGGGGTCCGGTTTTAGGTCTGAATACATCATGGTAAAGTCCGGGGAGTTCTTTTTTCTGAGAGTTGAGAAAATTTACAAATGCGGAAACGGAGGTGCGGACGAGACGAACTCCTTTCATTGTGGCCAAGGCCCTTCCTTGGTCATCCAGCAGAGTAACGCTGCCGTCCGTCTGAACATTTTCATTTTCCCATTTCAAGTGGCCGTAGGCAACTTTTGTTAAACTCTGTTTTCGGGAATGCCATATAAATTTTTCCACCCCGATGGGTAAATAAAGGGCCGTTTTCTCTTCCTCGATCCGAAGAGCGAATGTCTGAATCAAGGCGTCTAAGACTACAGGGTGGCAAATATAATTTCGACACCTGTTATCATCTGTGTCTGCAGGGTGCACTAATTCCGCTAAAATTTCCTTCTCCCCTTTCCAAAATTTGGAAATACTTTGGAAATTCGGTCCAAAGTATATTCCGATTTCGGGTGCCTTCTTGTAAATTTCTTCGGTGGATATTTCTGTAGAGCAGCGTGCTTTGATAATGTTGAGGTCCTCGTTTGAGGGAATTTCATTGGTTTTCGAGGGCGTGGCACTAACGGTGGCCGTTGCATGTTTCTTCCACCTTCCAGCCTGAGATTCATTCATTCCAGATTTTCTGTACACATTAATCTTCAGTTGAGCATTTTTGTCGTTATCAACAGGTGCACTTACAATTTGCACCCGCACATTTTTCTCACTCAGAATTTCCATGGGGGCGTCAATAGAAAAGTCGGTGATGACAATTGGATTGACGGGGTCTGCAAGACTTTCGGTGACTCCCACGGCTGATAAATACCCGGCGGCTGCAATCATTTCCAGGAAACCGGCGCCAGGTAAAATTATTTTGTTAGCTACCTGATGGTCATTCAAATATCCTAAATTGTCCAAAGCCAAGGAATGTTGAAAAATTGTGACCCCGAGTTCATTCGTAGCCAGTGGGACATGTTTTCCTAGCAAGGGATGCAGAATCTTCGTGTTGCATTTCAAAGTTCCAGGATCATCAATCGGTTCAAACCAAAACTTTTGTCTTTGGAAAGGATAGGAGGGTAATTCAACTTTAGTTCGTGGATAAGGACCATCAAAATTTCTCCAGTTGATTTTAACACCGTTGACATACAATTTCCCAAGACTGGAAAGCATTGTTACCCATTCGTCTTCGTTTCTTCTGATGGAAGGTAACCAGATTGCTTCTTGGGCATCGCTTGCAGATACATTCGTAAGTGACAAAGCTAGGAGAACTGGATGGGCACCGATTTCCAGAAAAGCGCGACATCCCGAATCAAAAAGAGTTTTCATTCCGGCAACAAAGTTTACATTTTCCCGGGCGTGGTTCTGCCAATATTTTGCATTTATGGTGCTGCCATCTTGAATAACTTTTCCGTCTTTCCCGGAAACGTAAAAGCAGTTCGGTTTTTTGTAGGAAATCTTGGCAGCGACGGCCCCGAATTCTTTTACCATCCCGTCCATTGCCCGGGAGTGAAATGCATGAGTTGCGGCAACCCGTTGAGTTTTTATTTCTTTCTCTGTGCAATAATCACTGAAAGTTTGCAAGGTATCTCGTTTTCCAGCCACGACAACTTCCTCACCCGAATTTATTACTGCAACATCCAACCAGTAATTTTCGTTTTCCTTTGTAAACGAATTTATAAGACTTCTGACGTTTTCTTCAGAAGATTTCACAGCCAACATTCCTCCAGGGGGCAAACTTTGAATCAACCTACTTCTTTGGCAGACCAATTTCACAGCTTCTTCCACAGTCATAATTCCGGCGGCTACCGCTGCTGGAAATTCGCCAACACTGTGACCCAGTACATAGTCAGGTACGATTCCAAAACTCTTCCACAATTCGAACAGACTGTATTCTATACAAAAGATTGATGTTTGGCTGTAAAGTGTTTGATCCAAGCTGCTCAGCTTTTCATCACCAGCCAATAAGTTATTGTTAACAAGAACATTATCTTCGCTCCAAATTGCATCGAGTAAAGACACGCCTAATTCATCTTGAACAAGCCCAGTGCTTTTATCCAGAGCATTTTTGAATACAGGGTTGGTCAAATACAATTGCTTTGCCATTCCGATATATTGCGACCCTTGTCCCGTAAAGAGAAGAGCAACCAATGGTTTCTGCACACCTATTTTTCCAGAAATAAATCGTTTCTTCTCCAGTTGGGTTATCATCTGTTCAGCATCTCTTCCAACAATTGCCAATCGATGAGTTAAGTGAGCTCGCCCGGTGTTAGCGACGTAAGCGACATCTTCGATACGAACATTCGGATGATATTTCAGATACGTGCAATATTTAGTGACCAGTTCGCTAAGTGCATTTTCTGTTTTGGCTGAAATTGTTAGCAAGTGTTGCGGACGGTGAAACTTGCGTTCTTGCGGTTTTTCTACCTTTGATAAAATTGGGGCTTCTTCCACCACAACGTGTACATTGGTTCCACTGATTCCAAAGGAACTTATTCCAGCTCTACGAGGTTTCTTGGGATCTCGTTTCCAAGAATGGGGCTGCAGTGGAATAAGTGCTGGAATCTCTTCCAGGTTAATAATTGGGTTCAACGTAGAAAAATTTCTGTGAGGGGGTATAATTTCGTTTTGCAGGGCTAAGATGACTTTGATCAGTCCAGCCACACCGGCAGCACCTTCGGAATGCCCGATATTCGTTTTCACGGATCCGATAACCAGGGGCTCCTTTCTTCCTTCGGAGTAAGTGGATGCAATTGCGGAAACTTCTATTGGATCTCCCACAATTGTTCCAGTTCCATGTGTTTCTACAAAGCTAACGGTAGAGGGCACCACATCCGCATTTCTGAGAGCTTCCTTTATCACCATTTCTTGACAGGGTCTGCTCGGAGTTCCGAAACTGGCTGTTGTCCCTTCGCTACTAACAGCGGAACCCCGGACCAAAGCAAGGACCCTGTCCCCATCTCGGACTGCATCCGAAAGTCGTTTTAGAATCACCACCCCGCATCCTTCAGCACGTCCAAATCCATTGGCGTTTTCGTCAAACGTTTTGCAATGGCCATCAGGAGCCAAAAAGTAGGGTTTCCCAGGACCCTCCAGCGGGAAGGGGTGCAGGAGGAGATTCACTCCGCCAGCCACTGCTAAATTGCATTCGGATTTTCTTAAACTGTCACATGCCAGATGGAGACTGACGAAAGACGAAGAACATCCCGACTCAGTGGCGATATTCGGACCGTTCAACCCCAAACAAAAAGATATCCTTGCGGAAGTGGCGCTGTACGAATTCCCCAAGTAGATTCTATGAGCTTCGCTACTGTGCACATTGCTTCTGAGCATTCTCTCGTAGTCAGCTGTCCAGACACCAATGAAAACTCCGGTGTTACTCCCTTTAAGTTCCGCCGGATTTATTCCCGCATTTTCAAGACCTTCCCAAGCAACTTCTAGCAGCAACCGTTGTTGCGGATCCATGAAAGCAGCTTCTCGAGGACTGATCCCGAAGAACTTTGAATCGAACTCGTCGACCGGGCATTTTAAAAATCCCGCTTTAGTTCTCCGATATTCGGCATCGTCCGTATCGTCCGACTGAACTTCATTCCACCGATCAGCTGGCACCACTTGGATCGCATCTTTGCCCTCAATCAGCAAATTCCAGAATTCCTCAGCATTGTTAGCCCCGGGATAGCGACAACTGAGTCCCACGATAGCCACGGAATCTTTCAGTCCGTCAGTCTGTTCTTTAGATAACGTTTCAACACTATGGGTGTTGATTGGCCCATTTAGGATCCCGTTGTATCCTTTGAAAACTTCTCTGTGGTTTTCCTGTAACAATTCATATTATTTTTCTCTTAGTTTTTTTAATTTCTTTTGTCTATTTTTTTGTCAATTTTTAGTGTCATTCATTTTCTAGCATTTGGAACTTACAATGCGAGCAGTTATCTTTTCGTGAAGATCTTCGTTGTAAATATTGAGCCATACTTGCGAAAGTACCTAAAGGGTTGCAAAATACGATCTTATTTCCATTTCCAATAATTATATACATAATAAACTGTTCTTATCTCTGTAGTTGCACCTCTGTATAGATTTTTTGTATTAAAGGTACATTATTTATGTCTTTAGTATATAAAAGTCTTACATCATACGGCCGATTCCTTAACATCTTCTTAGATCCCGAATTTTCCCACGATTTTTCACCCTTTAGCTGGATGATCTTTACTCCGCTGTGAAACCTGTTTAGAAAAGGAAGAGAATTGATAAGTACCTATACTAAAATACCAAATCCATAAATTATCATAACGTTCTGTGGTAAACGAGTAGTGGTATTAGAAAAGATGTCATTGCGTTAAGCGGATATTTGTACGCATTTGAACAACCCCAAATATTATTGTGGTTTTACGTCAATAAGTAGCTAGGTAGGTACCATCACAAAAAATGTAGGTGTGATGTTACATAATGCGATTCTTTAATGGTTACATTTGCATTTAAATTAGGTACCTGTAACCAGAAGGTGTTGTGATGTTTGTGTTCGTTCTCTGATATCTTCATTCAATCATAATATCATCGGTTAGTGGACAAGTGCAAAAACTATCTACCTGTAACTTTTTATTGGTCGTTATAACAGTTAGCAAAGAACTGCTTTTCTTCGTATTAAGAAGTAGTGGGAATTGGGAGCAAAAAGTAGACCTACTCTATTTATTCGTTTTTACTATCTTTATGGGTCACACCATGTATTTATTTTTGCCAATTAAAGTCGCTATTATTTCATTTACAAGAAAATTAAATAATGGGCTTAAATTGGCACTTTTTGAAAAAAGTTAGATACTGCGTTTCAAATGTCTTCATGGAGGCACTCCCTCCTTTTACTGATTTTGAACTAGAGAGTAAATGAAATTAACTGACTAATTACATATCTAACACTCCCAAGATATAATTTCATTATCTCATTATAGACATCTTCAGGCGGCCGCAAAATTAGAGCAGCAATGTATGCTACATCAAGGCTGGTGTACCTCCTTTAACCTTAAGGTTGTCTCAAGCGAAAATTTTTTAATACAAGATTTGCTTTTCAAAATTATTTATTTCCGATTTCCGTAGCCTATTGATTCCATACGTTGTGTGAGGGATTTCCCAAAATTAATTACTGAATTCCCCAAATTTAGCTCAACAACGAAAAAAACTGAAATTTGAAATTAAAAATATTCTCGTGAGGCAAGAGGCAACCTTATAGTAGAATTAATATGGTTCCACCAGCCTTGATGTCTTGATGCTGCATTATCTTCTGTTGTTTACTACATGCAGAAAATTGTTTTCGCAAACGACAAACGAGATTGAGAATATTGATGAATTTTTTGTTGATCTGCTGCTTTTGTTTTATGGATGTAAAAAGTAAGAGTTTTTAAAATGTGCCGTAAAAGATAATGGCAATGAAATCAGTGAATGTGCAAGCATTATAGCTTTACAAGAAAACTAGTTCCTAAACTAGAATCTAGCTCTACTAGAGTTACTTGTTTGCCAATCACAAACAAATTAGAGATACAGCGAGCACAGAGAACATAGTTCTTCAGTTACCTCCATGAATTCTCGTTATAGAGTTGTGTGTTCTAAAAGGCAAGTAAAATACGAAATAATTTATTTGTTAGACTTACTTATCAAAAGTTGTTTCTGTTGTGATCTTCGTGTTGTAGATTCCGGGGAGGACGTTCCATTTCTTCTGTCCTGCTGAATTTCGAAAATGGGATTTTAAAATATCCAGTCCGTTTGTACTTCCTTTAAAGAAAAAGTAAATATTTTTATTTCACTCGAGTATTCCTCATAATCACAAACAATCTTTTAAGGAATTAAATTAATTTCGGGGTTTCACGTCACTTTATCTTGATTTTACTGGACAGAGATAATTTCTCTTTGTTTTAGGAGATAACAATTATTGCACTGTTGCATTTGCACAAATTTTTTGTATGAAGTGAAACCACTCACCGTTACAAAGTCCTTTGTTTTGCAATTTTTTTCCCATTTCATTGTACGTTTTGAAAGATGGACTGAAGACAAAAAGCGACGAGTCGAAGACATTAGGGTTCTGTTCCTCTGGAATAGCTGACAACTCTTTCAGACTGAAGAGTTCATCACAGTTTTCCAGAACCTGTGTACAAATGGGTAAATTTACAATGTGAGGTCTAAATTGCTACATTGTTTTATAAGTGGATACAAAGGGCGATAAGGAAAGTTAAGTAGGAGAGTTAATTACCAAAGTGTTCACATCAAGGTAGACACATTTCCTGAAAAATGTCAACTTCCAGCAGTAGACTTTGGCATGCTCCTGAAGGCTGGCATTAGAATTAGCATTGGCAGTGTCGATGTCCAAAACCACATCAAATTCCTCTTCTAGTTGGTTTCTTAAGGAAATACACCAAGAAATACATTAATACTCAAGGAAGATTGTCACAGAGATGTAAAATTGCATAAAAATGAAATAACTGATTTTTATACGCCTTTGGTGTAAAATTAGATGAGAATAGGGGAAAAAGATATTTCGTGTCAAATGTAAATAATGTAGGAAGATTTTTAATTGTGTATTTATCTGGGAAAGTATTACGTAACGGAGCATTGCATACTATAGGTACACAGGGAAAAAGATATTTCTTTCTTTATGACACTAAATAATGGGATTATGGTTATTCTACCGCAGTGTATTTGACCTTAACCTTAGATAGTAATGCGTTTAATGTTTTCATTCATAGTGAGATGGTACGATAAAGGAGTAATGCAGAACAAGTAATAAATTCCCATTGTGGAGGCTTAAAGATAGACTGAAGGCTACGTAATAACAATCGTACTACTTTGTACTGTTTACTGTAGAGCAAGTCTTTACCTTTATGCAAACTACGCAAATATCTTCCCCGAAAATATTTTGATATCAGTAACGAAATGACGGCACACTTAATGGACACGAAATGGAAAATGATGAAAAACATTCCCATGACTTGTTTGATATATTTTTCTATTTCTTGTGAATTTACCTGATAGATGTTGAGAGAGTGCTGGACGTCAGAACGGTTATTTTTCGTGTCGTAATAACGCGGCGGAGCGACCTGGCCAGAACGAGGGCCGCTAAAGAGCCTGCGTCGTCCAAGGCGGTTGTCACCCATGACTGCTCCCCAGGGGACTCTGAAAGTAATCCAGACACCATTTTCAGCAATTACCTTTTTAAAGTGTATTTTAGTATTTTTCTCGATTAGTAGCATATCAGGGAATAAAATATCAATTTCTTTTTTGGAAAAAAGTATTGCGTTTTTAAAAAAGCATATTTTTTTCCTTTTTTGCTTTATTCCTGTAACATGATACACATATAGGGCTTCTTACGTAATACTTCTAAATATTAATATGCAATGCATAATGCAATAACTAATGCTTAAATTAACGCAGAATACAATGGATTGTGTTGTTGCATCAATTTGTACAGAAAAATTATGATTTTCAAATGTTTTTAAGTAGATTTTGTAAAATTAAAAAACAAAAAGCATTGCTTTTTAGACTTTGATAAAAAGACTGCATTTTTTACTCCCTGATTTGTGGTCACACTGGAAAGCAAAACTCTGGATAAATGAGATGTTACTGTTTTTGATGTTTATCTTTACTATCGTGTGGTCTTGCGATTGCAATCTATGTGCTTTTTCTCATTGCACCAAAAACAGTAATTTTTTCTCATCCTATGCAAAATCCAGTTGCAGTTTTCATTCAACTGCACCAACTCTTAAAACTGAGTGTACAATAATAAAAAGTTTGGCCAACTGTGACAAAGTGTTGAATCTTTCTAAAAGTGTCCAATTAGCTGACACTACACTCTACTTAAATCGTAAGCTCAGTAAGTAACTATAATGTCTAATTTTTCAAGTAAAAATTGACCCGCCCATGATTAAGTGACTCCAAACACTTTGATCAGTGTGATAAGTAAAGTTATTGATGTTTTTACACAGGAAGTCCAGTGTGACCAAATGTGGACCCAGTAAGGCATGTCACATTTCATTTTATCGAAGTAATTAAGGAGGGGTGGTACTTTTAAAAAGAATCCTGTTCAACTAGATGTCCTAACAGAGTTTGAATATTTTTATGTGGCTTTCAAATATATTATGAAAAATCTTATCTCTACTTTACAAAATAGCAAATCTGTAAAGTTTTCCATTTTGCTCGAAAGAGCAGCTCCGCATTTTGTATATTTTTGAACCATGAATTTTTCTACAAAATTTTTCTTCAAAAAAATACTTTCATTAAATCTAGTTCTTGGTTATTTTCTCAGTTTTAGAAATGAACAAAGTCCTTAGCACTTGCCCGAATTTCAATAAGTTTCTCAATTGTGTCAATCCCTCCTTAAAAGACTCATTAAGCAATTTGAATTGTTTTAAATAAGTCAACTTTGTATATTACCTGGCATTGTATTTTCTTCGTACTGGAAAAGCAGAAATTGAATTAGTAATTAAACAATGGAACAGAACAGAACAATGGAATTTGATTCTTCGTTTCGCGCAAACTGAATGCACTGCACAATAATTCGATGAAGATTGAGTAAAATTATATATTGTCTCAGTCTCAGATTTCAACAATTTAAAACTGTTTTAAAGCACTAAATATGTTTTAACATATCCTTCTTTGAGGTTTGACTTGTGTCGCTAATTAAGATTTCAGGGAATAAGCACCAAATTTAACTTAATTGCTTTTTGTCTCAAAAATTCAGATTTTTATAAAGCTTGTGGTATTTTATTAAAATTAAAAAAACTTTTCTTGAGTTGAGATTATCGCTTAAAATAATTGAATATTATTTACTACTGCTGAAACTTAGTTGCGTGGATATTTCTGAAAGTAAGTTGTCTATCGGATGAAGAGGGGAACGGTGTTGTGTGTCTACTCTACTGCACTTTAGTGTTGTGAGACATTTATGTGTATTGTTCTTCTGTAAGTAGCTTAACGCTAAGTAGAATAATGTGTATACTCAGGTACTTGAGAGTTAATGGACACTTGAGAAGTGCAGTGTTAACTGACTTGACTAAACTTATATTTAAATTGGCATTTGCATTCAAACTTTTACCTGGCCACCTTATTTTCTATTACAAGTGTATTCTAAGTATTCCCAAGGAATTGTGGATTTGTTAGCTGGAAATGTTGACTTATATGTACCACTTGATATAAAAATTGTTTCCTATTCCAGTTGTTTATTTGTTAGTGGAAGGAAGAATGTATATGTTTTGATGACTCTGGAGAGTTGAGACAATAACAAGAGAATTTGAGTTGTTTGGCTACGTTTATATTGCGAGAGAGGTTGAACTCGGGTAGCTGGTATGGTCAGTATGGTGTTAGTGTGTGTCTGTAGATGTGTCGTGTCATCTTTTGCTTCGTTGGGGCTGCAGTGGATGTCAAAGTACATATAATGCATGGAAACACGATAGCTGTGCATAGTTGCAAGTAAAATCGCCCATGATCCGGGAGTAGGGAAGAAGAATGGAAATTTTGGGGCTTTCCCTCAACCTGGTCATCCCAAAACAAGTAATATTGAATTCTGCAGGCAACGCAGGGAAATTACATTATAGTACATACTGCAAATATCAAGAATTTCTCTTCTCTATTATTAAATTACGTCATGGATTTCCACCCGACTGTATTTAAGACTGTTGGGTCAAGTACTAGAATCTATACCTAATATGTTTACGTGCATTTCTTTGTAATTATACACACTCACTAAATCATTTCTGTAGTATCTTTGTCCCTATTACTTCATCTAGTCAAAACAAAGCATTCAGATACGAGTTTATTTCATACATTGCATTTGTATGTACTGTAGTAATAGTAATACCTAACATTATGTAACCAGACTCTGTTTTCTCCAAAAGTGGTTTGCTTTTGGTTGCAACTCAGATAACTTGGTTAGGTAGCACAAAGAGATAAATGCTGTCAGTTTGAAAGTCCGCTTTTTTGGGTACTTCCCAATTCTAAAGATCGAATGAGATGAATCAACCACAGCAAGATCTGTCTGTTCCTAGAAAAAGTGAAATCCCATCCAAAAAGCATTTAACCAAATGCGGATCTTGACATCACATCAAAATCTTATCCAGTTACTTCTTACTATTTAAAAAATCGCCCAAGTAGAGTCGGGTTTTACACAATTGCGTAAGACTTTATCAATCCAAAATAAATAACGCTAGGTAAGAATCAATATGTGGAAAAAGTGTGGGCAGGCGGAATAGGTG
This sequence comes from Yoshiicerus persimilis, assembly GCA_020352615.2. Taxonomy (NCBI): domain Eukaryota; kingdom Metazoa; phylum Arthropoda; class Collembola; order Entomobryomorpha; family Tomoceridae; genus Yoshiicerus; species Yoshiicerus persimilis. The sequence goes on from CM036943.2 coordinate 1,016,429, forward strand.
GGAAAAGCTGTTAATATAAATTGCATATACTTAAGCCTTCGATTCATTTTCATAATAGATATATGTAACACTTTATACGACTTTGATAGCCATTTCCTAATGTTGCATGGCTAACGCCGAGCCTCGCATGCTAATTCCATCATTTTCCACTTTTTCTCTATTCGTTTACCATTTCAAGGTGGAATTCATTTTCAGAGTCAGCCACGAGGGTTTATTTAGGAATTAATGTGCTGAATAATAGTGATGTACAAGTTTGCATACTTGTTTGCGCATTTTTATCTCATTTGACACATGTAATGTTATATAATGTATACTAAACTGGAAATAGTCCTAGTTATCCATATGTAAAAAGTCTCCACTCAAAACTTAAGTTCTGTTACATGAATACTGAATAGGTTGAAAAAATAGCACGATTCAAACTGACCACGTCCCAGTATTTCATTGATAATTAATTATGGATCGTAATTTGCAATTCTAATTCAGAGGTAATTTTGGTTTTATTAGAAATATGTGTTAATTTTCCAGTGGAAAATAAAAACGGGACACGAGTGATGAAAAACTGCAGAATGATGGATAATTATACTTTATTTCGTGAAATATGCCAGAAAAGGGGCGATTAGCATTGCAAATGATGGAGAATTGCTAGAGATCGTAAAATAAGAATATGGTTCCATTCTTTGCTCGCGTTTAGTGTTGAAGTTGGCCTTAATTAAAATTCCGACGGAATTTGCTGTGGGTGCTGCGTAAATGAATGCATGTTGTTTGCAAGTGGAAAAGTGTGTTACGCGAGGAGGGTTGGTAAACAAGAGTGCTGATTGTGTCTGCTGTATGTAGCAAGTTGACTTAAATAAAGTTGACATGACATAGTGCCACGTGGTGACGTACTTCTCAGGATTCCATTGTAATTCATGTCCACCGAACAGTTTGACATCTTATCAAGTATTTTCTGTCGTTCCATTGTCTGTCTCTAAGCAAACTACCTCAATTTATTATTTAGACAACCTGCGTGTCTCTATTTCTCTTTACGTGTCAAGTATCTGCATTTAAAGCAGAACAAACGAAAGTCAGACACCGTACCGCGGGATCAAACATGGTCCAATGTCCAACACCATTACACTTACAGACCATGCCATGACCCAACTCAAGATTGGTGTAACCATACTAATTCTCCTATAAGGTTGTCTCAAGCGAAAAATTTTCATTTAAAATTTTAGTTTTTTTGTTGTGCAGCTAAATTTGGAGAATTTACCATCACAAGGTATGGAATCAATATAAGTATGAAAATATGGAATAAATAAGTAGGAAAAACAGAGGTGGTGGGTTAAAAATATTTGATGAGACAACCTTATAGGAGATACACCAGTCTTGGACCAAACTAGTGTGTACACAGACCCAGGTCTTCACTAAATATTAGTTAGTAGCTCCATTGAAAAATACATTTCAATTAAAAGAGGAAAAAATTTATATTTCCACTTTATGCCTTTCTTTTGTCTGTCTGTCTGTCTGTAAGTGGGCGAGTGTAAGGACACTATAACTCAAGAACGCATTGAGATAGTTTGATCAGAGAATTTTTTTAAGTCGAGCATCGAAATAAATTGGTCAAGTTCCAAGATGAACATTCTCTGACATTTGACCTCTGTATTAAAAATGAAAACCGTTATTGCTTGCGCTTCGGCCACTGTGTGACACCGCTTGACCGTTTTATGTCGATTGTATTTCTTTTGAGGAATTTTTTCATGGGAATGAATGTGAGTAAGCTAACCATTGATACATGGTGCATTTCATCAATACTATTTAATAGTACTGACAAAATGTAACAAGTTTTATTACTTTTTACGCAGATAGAATTTTCACGAGAAACCATACCTATATAGCAGAATTTTGTTTGAATATTTTCCTGTAAATAATTTAGGGTTGCAAAGATTTAAATTGCTATGTTGCGTTTCGAGTGAAAAAGTTGTTGGCTTATAGGTTTACTAGAGAGTCAATGTATTACACAGTGTTGTGGTCCACTGTTGGTCTGCCAAGATTGGTCATGGACAATCCCTATCAACATCAACTGTGCACACTACATTGTAGCACTATCATCACTCGTCTACTGCATCCATAGAAATAAAGCTGTAATTCTTTTGTGAAGCAGAAGTGTATTGTAAAGAACGATTCGTCCAAAGCAGTTTGTGTCAGGTCCATCGAAAGATAAGCAAAAAGGTCAAAGGCTGGCAAAGTGGCATTATATTAGCATAATATTGTACTTAGGTTATACAATGTTGGTGAAATGGGGCACGGTGTATATCACACAGTCAAATAGTGGAATGGAACATGTTATGCAGGTTCAAGAGCTGTAGACTATTCTGTAGAGTCAATTAGAATGTTGTCGAACATTTCAGAAACATTCTCTCAGGGAATAAAAATGCATTTGTTTTTTTGGAAAAAGTAAAACAATTTTCCTTTTTTGGAAAAAAGTAATACAGTATTGCTTTTTTTCCTTTTCCCCTGTATGCATAATAGGACTTAATACACTTTTAAATATTAAATTACAATGCGTAATGCAAAAATTAATTTTTAAATTTACGCAAAATACATTGCATATAGTGTTGATACATTTTGCACAAAAAAATAATGATTTTCAGTCGTTTTTAAACAATTTTTGTAAAGAAAAGCAAAAAGCATTGCGTATTTAGACTTTGATTGTTTGTCTTTTTGTAAAAAAGCAATAAAAGCTAAAAAAGGTGTTTTTAATTCCTTATTGTCTGAGCGTAATCACAGTAATGGTTAGGTATGCTGGATTTGAAAGCGTCGTGTCTTGGTGGATTGTGGATGAGGTTTGGCTTAGCGTGTTGCTTGCGATGCACGGTGCAAACTCCAATCACGCAGGAACAGGTATTGGTATTTTCAGTTCTGCACCAGCGTGGCTTTGATTTGTTGGAGTGTTTGACATAGTTGTGGCCAAACCGGATCAGAAAGAACTCTTCTGTACGTTTCAATGCAGAACGACATGGCGTGACACAATCCCAGTTAGCAATACTTTTTGACAGTGTAAACTTACCTGTAAACTCTGTAAAATGTGCCGAATAAACCAAATTTCATGACCCGAGGCTTTGGAGACATAGATAACTTATACGTTCAGACAGAAGAAGTATCATCTTGCTCGTGTGGAAACATAAGGATAATGACGAAATCCTTGATAATGAAAAATTGGGAAGCGATACGCAAGTTGGCGTGTTATGTCTGCCACTGCAGTGCTTATAAGTACATAGTATTTAAGAACTTTATAGTAAAATAACGAAGAATACCGAAAAATGTCAAATTACGAAATAATAAAAGTATTACCTGGCGCCTGGTGAACCTGGCGCATAAGTTGACTAAAATATCCAAATTTGTATCGTGTGCGTGTGCCATGAATAATTGTGGCGCTTTGGCAAATCTTTCATTTACAATTAATATATCAGTTGTACAGTCAGTCGACTTTTGAAAATTGCTCCTTGTACTCTGTTAAATACGCAATAGCAGTATCTTTGATAGAACATTTAATTTGTGGTTTCCTGTACTGGAATACTAATGAATGTAACATATAAGGATATCCGTTGTATTCTGTAGCCCGGGAAAATCTTTTTGGAAAAACCCTTATACTTCTTGAAGATTGCAATTTGTTCAAAGTCATTTAAAAAATTAGGACGTTTAATTTAAAGAAGATTTATTTTTCCACCGGCACTTGTAACCGTAATTATGAGTGTAACTTTTATGTTTTTTATGTTTTTAAGTTTAACAATAATAAGATATTATAAGATTATTTAATCTTAACAAGACTTGACTCATTAGCATAATTCGTTCTAGGTACTTGTCTCATAACTCAGATTTATCCCTTAAAAATGCGTCATCCCACGAGAATAAAGCTTCTTTAGTATTACTTTTTGTGGATTGACAATGGGAGAAATGGGTAAAATTCCTGGTTTTAATTACGCCTTAAGAGAAGTTAGATCTCTCCTTTTATTGGTAGAGCTACGTAAGCAGTTCCTGCTTAACTACATGAGAATAAGTAAATCCTTTAGAATGGAAATGCCGGTATTTGAATATTGTGATTTTACTCGTAGTGCTTGAAATGTAGGTAAATGGTATGCATGAGACTTTAGGGTTTAGTTAGAGTGATACTTGCTATAGGAGGTTTTATTATATAGTTGGAATTAAGAAGTGAGTAAGTGCATTACAGGTTTTCCATTGACTGGCGGAGTTAAGGAAAGGGAGCAGGAAGAAGAGAGGCCAAGAGTACAGTACAGCATTCATTTGCATATCCAGGTACATTAAGAATTGGTGATAGCTGAATGTGTGGAGATGCTTATGACAGGTCCAACTAAATTACCACAGGTACCGTTAAGAGTTTCAGAGTTCGGTGCACTTTGCTTTTAGAGAAATGTTCTTGGGATTTGGTCAAATGCAAACTCACTTAATTCTTTATTGCATTCTCAGATATACTCTTCAATTCCCGTACAAGGAACACGTCTTATAATTTTACACAAATTATAAGACGCACTTTTTGACAGGAATCTACCTTTTAGGTTTACAGTGTCATTCATATTCAGGTAAAGCACACACCATTTAATTTGACCCCTTTAGCTATACATTACTGTTTTTCACTTCAGTCAAGATCAGAGTATCAAACTATCAAGCCTCACATTATGGAAAATTTGGGACTATTGTAGCTACAGTGAAACCTTTAGTGGTGGATCATTTTCCAACGGGAAATGTATAGCTCCTAGGAAGCCAAACGCAAAAATTGTGTTATCAGAGAGAGATTTTGGGATGCCAACAGTTTGGCAAAGGCATTTATGACAATGGCAATGGCAACGTTTAGAAAAATGCAAGGGCACGTTTTGCAAACAAAAGCAACTAGGATTTACGTGTGCAAGATGAATAGGAGAGCAAAGAATGGAAAACAATTTTCTGAGCTTAATTTAGGCACAACTCAGTAAAACGGCGTACTCCTAATTCTTATTTTATGTAAAATTAATTGTATTTATAAAATGCAAATTGTATATAATAAAATATTTTAAATTTTGAAAAAAATGGAATTCGAGGTACGCCGTTTTAATGAGAAACGTCTCAAATTAAGCCTAATGTATGCATTTGTTAATTTGTAAATATATTAAGCATATTTTCTAGAGTTCGTACCATACTTCTTTAAAAATGTCTTTGCGTATCTCATTTTGTGACCAATAATTGATAATTGTGAGCCATGCAAGAAGATTGTGGCCCGTTTGCGTAGACTGCGAGCAAGAGAGTGGAAGAGATAGCGTGAACTCAAAGACTGTTTCCCTATCCATCTAGAGCACATTCTCATTCATACACGGACGGAATAGAAACACATTTTATTTTCTAAATCTCAATCCACCTGCTTTGCTGCACCTGTTTCCTCAGAGCCGAAAAATCGCTCGGGTCCCACAGCCAACATCCCCTATTCCAAATACTTCAAAAAGAAATGCTTTAACTGCCTTTGAATTATCCAAACCAAATGTGCGGTAAATAGAGGCCATTACTGCTTTTTCCATTCCCTGTCATTCGAGTTTTATAATCTACTACTATTCTTTAATTATTTGTCAACCAGTATACATTTGATTCCTTATAATATAAAGATAAGAATTTAATGCCAAACAAACAAAAAGATGGAAAATATGTTTCCAGCCTTGAATAAAATTGCAATTCATTTTAACGGGAAAAGGATAACAATTTTTATTACATTTTAAAAAATCCCAAGCTTTCGAGAAAGAGTAGTAAAATATTTATATCTCCTGTAAGGCTGGTGTATCTCCTGCAAGGTTGTGTCAAGCGAAAATTTTTTAACCCAAGATTCCTGTTTTCCAAATTATTTATTTCAGATTTCCATATAGCTATTTATTCCACACGATGTAGGATTTGCGTACATTGTGGTGCTAAATTCTCCAAATGTAGTTCCCCAACGAAAAAAATGAAATTAAAAATCATCGCTTGAGACAACCTTATAGAAGAGTTATGGTTACACCAGTCTTGGTGTAGTCAGTAATAAAAGTGCAAAGCAAGCTTTCAGGGGCACGAAAGTTTAGATTGGCAATAGGGCTAGCTACGGTCCTGATTCTCTGTTCACTTTCGTTTTCTTAAAGAGATTAGAGACTTCGTTCAGCGCTTACTTCAATTTCTTTTGTTGCTAATTTTACACTTATTTTTTACCTTAATTTCCATATGTTTTCCTGTTTACGGCGGCTGAGGCCATAAATTAACCAAAGCTAACTAGATCCATGCAATTGTAGTCATTCCCATTTCCTTTATTTCTCCAGTTAATTTATCTTGTTATTCCAATATCCTGGGAGTTTTGTTTTGATTTACTAGTTCTGATTGCTGTTGATTGTTCTCATTGTTACGTTTAATTTGCACAACAAGGCAGGTGTGCATGTGACAGTGCTTCCAGCTTTATTGTGAACGGTGATTACGAAAGGTATAAACTAAATCGTAAATCAGATCGTTTATTATTCTGTAACCGGAGATTTCCTTGCAAAACAGGAGTCCCATTTACTTTACTGCCGCAGTACTAAAATTGCCTCTGGAGAGAATTGTCAATTCTTTTATTTGGCAAACAAGTTTCTAAAACTTGTATTATAGGTATTTTTGTTTGTGCTTACGTACACATTACACAATCCCTCATTTTTTCTTTTCTATAGATATATACTGGGTTAGCCAACACCATTTTTACGGCCGACTTCGCTTTATATTTAGGATTTGGACTCGGTATCATTACAGTCAATCCTTCTTGGACTTTCGTCGATCATGGAACCTAAAATCAAACATTTGCCTATCTTCCTTGCTTTTGCAGCTTTATTCCACCTGGGTAAGATAATTGTTTACCCAATTAATAAATGGCATATACAATTTTTTATAATGGCATGAATTTTATAATTGGTACATAATTTTGTCCCTCGACAGGATTGGGTAGTACTGAGCAGTGTCTTCTTCGACCAGACTCTGGACATTGTGAGAAAAATGACACCGCAGTTGCTTCAAGATTTTACTATTCTGCTGCTAATTTGAAATGCTCCGAATTTCCTTACTCTGGGTGCGGAGGAAACGCTAATAATTTTGCAACGGAGGCCGAATGCGTTGAAAAATGCAAAGTGAAATGTAACTCTTTTTTTTATTTAAATCGTCATTCGTTGTTCATTTCAATTTATTATTATTTCTTCACTGATGAATATTAAATAGTGTCTCAAGCTCCAGCTGTTTCGAAAATAATTGCTGCTCAAAAGGAATCTCAGTGTTGGTACAGAGATCAAACGTACGCGGCAGGGAAGCAAATTCCAGCCACGGCAGAAGACAGTCCCTGTGCCCAGGGATGTTTCTGCAGCAGTTATCCAGACGGGACTACCCCTTCAATTACTTGTGCTGTCGTCGACTGCGAACCCTATCCCCGAGATAAACCCAATTGTATCCCCATTTATGCCAATGGCAGCTGTTGTGCGGAATTCGTGTGTCCCGACTCTGGTAAAATTAAAAGAATTAAAGAAAAATTTATTTGAAAAGAAAATTGACACTGAACTTTATTTAATTATTGTAATATAACAATTTTAATGTTTAAAGCAAAAATTTTTAATTGAATTTTTAGGAGCAGAAGCGAAGAACACCTTCAAATGTAGTTATGAAGGGAAGGACTACATTGAAGGCCAGAGAATCCATGATGACAATTATCCTTGCATCTCTTGCACATGTACCCGCAACTTCACTGGTACAGTTAGAACTATTTAAATATTAAAATATTAACACTCGTGTTCATGCATAGTAAGTAACTAAGACCTCATCATTCAGGAAAATTGACAACTGAAAATGGAGTTTGCAAGGAAATCAACTGTGGCCTTACCATACACAATCAGATCCATTTGTTGGCCGATTGCACTCCCGGGTATTACAACAACTCCATTGGGAAGAGCTCCTGTTGTCCAATAGAATGGGACTGTGCTACCAAATCGGAATAGATTCTTATATAACTCACTCGGATACGAAACAGAGTTCTATTCTCTTTCTAAACTAAAGTCTTAATTGAAGTACCTTTTTAGAATTTAAATCTTGGTAGTGTAGTTAGTCGGCTCACTTAATTTTAAATCCCTTTGATAACCCAACGCCGAATCAAGTCAAAAGATATCACAAGTGATATAAATAGAAGGCTCGCTACCACCGAAAGAAAAAAAACAATTTGAAATTGTTTTTCTTGTGTTAATTATGTTATAGGGTTGCAAAATACTGAAATTTTTTGAATACGTATTAACTATGTGATATATCTATTCAACTCGGTGAAGAATTGTGATTGTTAGTCTTCTCATATTTTATTTCTGTTTTATGCTGTAATAGTTGTAATCTATTAATGGTGCTATACCTCTAATAAATAAAATAAAGTCGAATGCCCAAAGTAAAGCTATTTGCGTTTCTTAGCGTATACAATAATCGTATACTATTCTTAGAAGAGATCAAGCTTCTAATATTTGAAATACGAAACACAATTTATTAGTAGCATTCGGTAGGAGGACATGAATTTAGAAGAACCGTATGAGTAGAAATAGGTCAGCTGGATTGTTATTAGGCAAGAATGGCAACAGAGTGCCGAGACAAGATAAATAGTGTTTATTGAAATGCATTTTATGCAGAGAAGTGTTTCGTGTACTACTTTTGGAGCCTTGCAGTATGGTTATGCATTTATGATGTCTATTGATAATACTAGGTTAGCGATATGAGATAGCTCGTTTCTCTGAATCCAATTCCTATATACAATCGATTTCATTCATGAAGTTGATTACGTAATAGAAATCTCTTTCAATCATATATAAAAGTAATACAAATTCTGATACGGGGTTCACGCATGTTTATATTTTACGTATGCAATAATAGAGCTTGCAAATAATTGCAGACATAAATGGACTCTAATAGAGAAGGGATTCAGAGTATTAATGTATCATGTCTATATATATAAATGCTTCTGATGATAACTATTTGGACTCATCTAGTAAAAGTGCGAATTCTATATTAGGCCATGTGTTATTTTCGTTTGCAGACTTAACTTGAATTAATTAGTGAGTTTTATGTGCATATGCGAGTGTTGTATTCTAGTTAGAGCCTTCGAGTGTCGTTTGCTTCCTCAATATTCTTTAGGCAGGGTTATTTCGCAATGATGGAGCACTAATTGTCAATTGTCCGTTTATCACAAGATGTGATAGCGTCGCTGATTGCTCAAAGGCCATTAGCGTCATTAAAATTCAATCGCCATTCAATTCAGAGCCTATTTTGTCCTGTCATCCACCTTTGTCTGCATTACGTCATTCTCCACCAAATTAATACTCCATTCAGAATCACATTTCAGTTACCATTCTCATTACATCTTTATTCTACTACGATTCCAGTTATTTGAGGCTCTTTTTATTAATCCATAAACTTATATCCACAATATGTTGTGACTACTTTAAGAAAAAATTATATTTATTAATTACTATTGAATTCAATGAGTATTCATTATGAATAAATACATTACTGATATAATGTATTAGGAAATGATTAAACCATTGAATCATATTATCTTTATATTCAATAAAAGGCTTAAGTTTTTATTATTATGGATAGGACAGGTGTATTTAATGCTATTCGCCGTTAGGCAGTGTAGGCTCTTGACAGACGTAGTAGGAAATGCAGATCGACATTACACAAACAATAGTGATCTTATAATAAGTGTTTTGCGAAACTCAGTATTATAAACTTCTTGTGCCTACTATTTATTTTTTGTGATGAAAATGAGAAGGAAAAAAGTCAGTGTGTATTCAAAGGTATTAGCAATCAATTTCTCTTTCTTAAAGAGGGCGAAATCGATGACAAGAAGTTTTTTATTGACGGACACACTTATAATGTCTACCATTATGTACAAGTACTAAGGGAGAGTGCACTCCTTCGTAATATAACTTTCTCTGCACCACCTAAGGGTAGTTGGACCCAAATCCCTTAAGGAAACGAAAACATTCTAGAAAAACCCCTTAAAACTCTAACTTAATTATTTTCCGGCATAAACCAAATATTTTTGTTGTTAGAAAAGTATTTAAGCGTTCTATGGTTAGAATCATAGGGTTGTTATAAGCGGAACCTTAGCTAAGAAGAATATAGGCATTTGTGATGTATGATTTACCTAATTACTACTCTGAAGTGATAATAATTGTTTGCAATTGGTTCAATGCTTAAGTTTGAACAGGTTGTAGTTCATGTTTTGTCTAACACGTAAGTTCAGGAATAAACAATGGAATTCAGATGGCCAATTGATAACATTTAATTATTATTTAGTTGTGATGGATAATAGAAAATAGTTTCTTAGTTAATAGTATCAACATTTAAGAAATGAAACTTTTCTCAAAATTCTAATAATTAGTCATATCTGTTTGCATTTTATGGTGTCTTCATAGTTTACTCATTGTTTTCAATTTGCACTTCTAAGCGAATGCCTCACTACCCATTGGTGCATAATATAAAGATTTTATCTAGAACTAGTAATGCTAAGTTTCCAAAAGTTACCCATAATATGTAAGGTTCCTATTGTATTTCAGCAATTATTTTATAAGTCCTTGCATTTCACGTTTCTATTTTCTAGGCAAGCTCTCTTTAATACCAACTTTTGTCAATTTATCAATAGCAATTTTGTTAACCTACTTAGTAACAATAGTATTCCTGCTCTGGATCATAAGTAATAAGAATCTATACATAATATTTAACACTAACCTTCAATTAAACAATAGGAAATCGCTAGAACTCAATTACTAAACCTCAATATTGCTAATTCCTACATGCATTTCATTTTCCATTCAGCTAATCCTAACAACGCTGTTCTATCATGCAATAAAGTACACTCTCAGTTCTATATGTAACTGCAGAGATATAAAAATATCTTTTATCTATACTATGAATGAATGCCGAATGAATATGTACTATGTCTACTAACAAAGGTGCTGTTTTCATTGTGAATTAAAATACTTCTGGTATTTTTTGTGATTTTGTACTATTGAATTGCTTTGTCATTTGTTTGCAGAAAATTGACTTGGAATTGTAAGTTTATTATGAAATATATTTAATTTTCCTCTCAAGAAATGCAATTTAAATTCTAATTGCAATTGCAGAATTATTATTGCAGTATTAAAAAATAGTTTTAGACTCCAGAGGCATGGAAAAAGAGCTGTTACAAAAATTGCCGGTTTTATATCTTTATGTAAAGGATTTTCTTTCCGTTTCAGTTTTAACAACTAAAAGTAGCCTAGTCATTTGAAACAAAAAAAGGAACATAAGATTTGTGTCCACATTTTCAATGTAGTATAGTTGAAGTAAAGGAAGAATATTAAAGTGTTACATTTTTCAAAACAGATAGTTCTCCGTTTTCTTACCTTTGTTCTGAGGAAATATTTATTCATTGCTTTAAATTACGTACCAAAAAGAGAACATATTTTTAATAATGTTCCCTGACCTTGTTTCTGTTATTTACAGGTACCAAAGAGAGTATACATATAAAGAACATCAAAGTTTATAAATTGGCCCTGACTTAAACTGGCACACTTGTCTGAGTCTCCAATTATAATTTCTCGCTGTGCCTCACCTCATACGCTCCTTTCTGTTACCATTTAATTCTCACCACCATCTATCATTTCACCAATTAAACTAAAAATACCTGGACTTCCAACAAATACGCATTTAGTAACGGATTTTGATGATACCATTATGGGTAACCGAAAATTATATTGAAATGCCTTTAAAAGAGTGATATAGGTATAAAAACCCAATTGGGATTATTTTGAACGTTATTTAACTTTATTTTGAAAATGGAGAATTTCTCTGTTTAGTAATAATAAGGAAATCGAATAAAATAAAATATAGTTATTGCCAAATTGTAAAATTTTATTTTCGTCTTGGTTGTTCTGTGAGTTATATACTGCTGTGCTACTTTAACTTAAATGTGTATGAATATTTAGCATGGCTGTGGACAATAATCTTCTGCATGTGTACCAATTATAAAGTCAATGTCACAGGATTATGCCTAGTTGTGTATTGTTTAGTGCAGGATGACATAGCATGGTGGATTTTCTTATAACAAGATTTGGTCTGCAGCATTTGCACCTCTTCTGACTCTGTGGTGAGCATTTAGTACAGAATCTACATTTAATTATTGCGTAATTGTGCCAGCAAAGACAAAATGAACGGTCAGCAAAGTCACGACGGTAGTCCAAGTGGAAAACAATAACATTTGCTTACCGTGTCCTACCGCACCTCTCTGTACTCCTCTGTCGCTTAAGTTAGAACTGCAACAATCACAATATTAAAGGCTTAAATCTCAGATTATTATTCTCAAATAATAGAGATTTGCCTGGGAAAGTCTTAGTAAGCCCAATTGGGCAACCAAGAAGATTTTCCATATTGCCCGACGATTATCTTAACTTTTTTGAGTTACATTATCTGTATTATATTGAATTACGTCACAAACAATTGCCTTCTTCTTCTTATGTGATAATAAATTTTTATTGGCATGCTGACCATATTGCAAAATGCAAGTTTGTTTTAACAAAATGTCTAATGCAAAATTTAATGTATTGCATAATTAATATAGGTTGAAAAATATTTTTATTCAAGTAAATTAAAGACATGTCTTGTGTGTATTTAAGAAATGACAAATGTATGGACGTGGTCCATTGTAGATTGGAGACCAGGCAACCCTCTGCTGCAATGGTGCTTGCATATAAATTTTAAGTTATCATGTAACGAAAGCGAGACTAAACTACTACGTGTATCTAAACAATGTATACTAAAGTGTATTCAATAACAAACACATTATGTACCTATAGGTATAAAATGTATACATAAGTAATGCAGTACAAATAATACAATTAAGCCTTTAATGGGATAAAATTGTATGGATATTTATTATCCTCATTTTTAAGTGGGAGTAGGTGGAAAATGCGCGTCAAGAAAAGAGTCTGTGATTGTACTTGCACACGCTACTCATAAACCCTGACTTGTAGTTAAAGTGGAAGTGCACTACGTATCTCTCTTTGTAGACATTAGCATTCCCAAATTACAATTGAACCTCTCAGACTCAGGCACAGTTCTGATGTAATGTCCCAATGCTAAGGTAATGAACTTCACAGTTAAAAGTGTATAAATGAGTAATTAATGATCATTAAGTGAGTTTACTCTTTCTATATATAAATATGCTCAATTTGTAATCTCTTTAAGTTATTATAATATCGATATAAAAATTCCGTTTCCATATTATAGGTACTATTAAATTAATACATACACATTAATACATCTAATAATGTTTGTTAATATAATATTTAAATTGCATCACGCATTTTGGGGGATTTTGTGAATCTTCAGTAAACGTGACACCAGTGCAGCATATACAGGCAATTAAGATTGGAATATAATTGTTAATTATGTTAATGTAATGACTTACGTAATTAATGAAGTTCCCTAAGTTTTCTATCTGTACACATAATATGACGAAAATTGTAAATAAATGTTTTCTTTAACGTTAGTCATCTTCTCAAACCTATTAACTCAAGGGATAATAATATAACTAACCATTATCCAATATTATTTAATTGCAATTACTCTTGCTTCCGTTTTTGTAGAGGTCGTTGATATAGAGTGCATAGGTAATAGTTAAGAGATAGGACTAGTTGGCACATGCAAATCATCGTTCTTAAAAACAATACAATGCATTATTGTGTTTTCAAGTTTTCCCATGCTAATCAAATTATATAAATTACAAACTCAAGTACATGCACATAAGTTTTCTGTGGTCATTAGTAATCAAAATATTTTTGTGATGGACAGAGAAATGCGTTTTAAACGTTCATCAAGGATGAGAATTCTGTGGTTAATTAACAATGCTGTAATAGCCAGTAGAAACTTTACTTCTTTTAGACTCACAGAGTAAAGTTTGATGAAAAATCTCCTAAGCAAGAGTTAGTAAAATTGTTACGAAGTGCGAAATTATTATACTCTATTGTAAGTTACCCAAATTCAATTAGTTACTATTCCAGGATTTGAAAGCGAAAAGAATTACTCAACAATATTGAGATATCTTGATTTATATGTAGATGTAGTTTTTGCTATAATAAGTAATTAAAGAAATGACGAAATAAAAAAATCAATTAAATATTTGAGAACGAAAGGAATTATTCAAGAGTAATGAGATATTTTGACTTATCTAGATGTAAGTTTTGCTTGATCTCATAATTAAGTAAAGAAATAATGAAAAAATGAAAAAAATCAAATAAATATGTAAAATAAATATAAAAATGTAAAATAATTGAATATGGATAAAAACTGCTATACAATGCATATCAAGACAGAAGTGAAGAATAAACAAGAGCCCTATTATGGATAGAAGAGGGATGGGATGCATTACATTTGAGTAAAAAGCGAGGTTACTTTTTATCCGTTGTTGATCTTGCTTTGCAACGTTTACAGTTATTCATTAAAGCGAAAACTTTGTTAGACTATAATAAAAGCTATTAATTAGGCAAAAAGCAACTAGGAAGAGTACCTAACCACAACTTGATAAAACTAACCTTAGTTTTATACATTATTTTATTTTTTGGGTTGAAGTATTTGTATATTTAAGTATTGCAGTGTCACCCATACGTAATCTTTCATTATTATAATGCTAAAGATGACGCATTTCCCTCCAATCATCTTTAATACTATAGTTGATTGGTGGATGTCTTCACTCTTTAAGAAAAACACATCTATTCCCAATGTATCGCAAGCGTTTAACCTAAAAACGGTAAATATTAACTGCTAAATAGATTTTCAAAGGTTTATTCTGAAAACAATATTCCATCCTTGACAATGAAAAAAGTAACGAAATCAGTTACACAATTTCTTTCAGAATTTCTGTCATATAACAACCAGGAAAATCTTTTTTGTACTTTAATACAATAATCATCACTTAAAAAAGTGTTTTTCTGAAGATATTAAAAAGTAAATCTGTTAAATGACCTTAATGCTATTACAAATACTGTACAAAATCAATTAATAAATCCAGTTGATTGAATTTTAAGCATTTGTTTATAAAAATTATAAGATAGGAGTTACAGTTGTTGCAGTACTTATTCGTCACCGTTTTGTTACCGCTATAATCACGGGATGGAGCATTATGCTCAGGTGAAGAATAAAAATGCAAAGATAGCGCATTTTTGCAGATTTCTGTTTGAAGTGGACAAAACGCTCTATATTGTAAGAAAATGCAGTTGTTTATGGTTTAAATCTCTTCCTGCTGAATATGTGCTACTCCTTCTTAGGTGCGGGACGGAAATAGTGAGATTCTAACTCCTAACTTAATAACAGTAATAATAATGTCCATTTGAACGCTAGGATGCTATTAAACAGAGCAGCGTATGAAGTTGAAGGAAAGTAAATGAAAGGGCTAGGCCACCAATGAGAAATACTTGCTCTTGAATTTAATGAAACCTTTTCAGGAAGGGATCCCTAGGAAGAGTTATGAAAATACTCGGCTAAACTAAGAATTAATTGTAATGTCCTTTACAAAAACGTAATAGGAGTAAGAAAACGGAAGCCATTGACACTGTAGTAGAAGTTTCTTGACTTTTGGGAACCTTTCTAGCATTTCATGTTCAACCCAAAGTTACTATTCTGAAATAAACATTCTAACCACCACTTAGATTGGGCTAGGAGAGGAAGACGCTTCTAGTTCAAAATCTCACACGCCTGAGGCAACAAAGGTCAAAGCTAGATTCTATTCTTCTGCGGAATCCACAAGTTAAACAAATGAAAAGGTAGGCTAAACTTATTAAGCATCTAAAGTAATTATCCTCAATCTTTATAATAAAGTAAACTATTTCTATTTGCGGGAAAATTATATGCACCTCAAAAATAATCGGGTTACCTCAAGAAAATAATCCTTTACCTCATTATAAATACATTTAGCTAATAAATATTTATCCAGCCTCAAGTATCATTACTCTGAACTGATGATATACCTTTGCCTCAAGTTTTAATGGAGTTTGCTAATGTTTTAGTACAACCTCAAGTAGAGTACTAGATCCTCACTATACTTGAGGTAAATATTATAAAACATTAGCAACATTAAAACTTGAGGGAAAGGTATTTTTATCAGTTCTGAGTAATGATACTTGAGACTGAATAAATATTTATTAGCTAAATGTATTTATATGAGGCAAACCGATAATTTTTGAGGCACACTTAAATACAAGACTTTGTATTTTGTGTGGATATATCATACAAGTTACGTCAATTAAGTAAAATCCGTCCCATACTAAAACTGCACAAACTTTCCATGAACTTTGAGATCAATTCATTAAGTGTTTAAAGTATGACTTAAGATTTTAAGCGTTCAGAGTTTTTTGCCAGTAGTTCAATACTGATTCATGTATAATGCCCATTATTACATAACTATGTAATCCCACTTATCATTCATGCATAAAAGGTTCACACAATATATTAGCAGGCCAAAATGACAAAGGCCAATAAAACACAGGTATAGCTAAATATTCCTTACGTACTTGATGCACATTAGGAATATATTACTGATATAATTCATGTATCAAGCGAATGAAATTAGGTAGAGGTAGCAAAGCATAAATGGCTATTGCCAATGAGCATTAACTAATGTACCTGATATAAGATATAAGAATGCTGGCATATTTAATACACGTTGAGTGAATTCATCACATCAGTTACTACGGGTATGGGTTCCACAAAGACAGCGCGTATCTGCAGATCTTGCCAAAGTACTTACTTTGGGGCATAGGGCAGGAAAATCCATTTCAATTCCTCGTACTTATTACATATCTTGTGCTTTCTTATAGAATTAATCCTTCAAACAAAATCGTTCTGCGTCACAGCACATAATGACTATGTAGCCAACCTATTAAACTTTTTCTGTCTTTCTGTACATCTCAGAGTATACTGCAATAAGAGGCTCCTCTTTATCTCTTTGTTGTAATAAACAACGCATGGCTTTTGAAAATGATGAAGGAATTATTAATTGTAATTTTATTGCTTTCTGACTTTTCATTATTAAAATTTAAAATATGAAATTTTCCTTAAAAGTTAAAATAGTTTTGTCTATAATAATAAGCTTCTGCATCATTGGGGTATTTTCTTGGTACCTGGTAATTTTGAATGATGTTCTAATGGCTCCATTATATAAGTATTGAAACGTTCGTAATGAATTTAAATTGTTTTTACATTTTTGATACCCTAGAGAACATAAAATGATTACTTGGTGAAAAGATAGAATTTAGTTATGTAAACGAAGGCGGTAAAAACCCACAAGGTTCCCACGATATAATTTCTTTATCTTTGAATACAAGCAAAACCAAGATTCAAGATGCATATCATATAATTTAATGCAATAAAACATTCTGTAGAATGGAATTTACAGTTTTTTGTCAGCTTTGCAGAAACGATTTCTTATTTACAGGGAAAACCTTTTCGGTGTTGTTCACACCGGGTATAAAAAATTATTTTTCCAACCAATCCGAGAATCCTGATGCCAGAAACGAATGAATTATTCTATGTGACTCATAACTTCGGAGATACTCATAGAAAACCCCAAAAAACGGATTTCACCCGTCGTGTAGATTGCATTTTTGAGAACGGACTTTAGACTTTGGAAAAGTAAGTTTGATATCCTTACTCCGTCACTTTTTTAATTTACAATGTAACAATCAGGGAGTTGTTTAAGTTATAGATATTGGAAATAAAGCAGATAGCTCAAGATTGTTGCAGATGGCAAAGAATGACTCTAGGTTATAGAACCCAGGTTCGTTTAAATGGACTGATTGTTGGGGTTGTAGATCTGGGCAATCTCACCTTCCTGTCAACAACTTCTCCTGGCACTTGATCTGACTCTTGATTCACGCTGGAATTCTTTAAGGAATTTTTTGCTTCTTTCTCAATTCTAATATCTGGTCATATGTTCAGCGGTGTTAGCAGCGGGGTAAGACTAGGTTACAGGATTCTAGAAGTTAAAAAGTTTTCCCCGCAGCCAATTTTGAAATAAAGGAAGAAACCTTTCTAAAGTGTTAATTTGTGTCTGCCGGCTACGGCGAAGACAAAAATTCGGTAAATTATCCAGTAAAAACGTTATAGCGTACACGCCAAAACACCAATAGTGTTAATAATTCACGAAGCAATTCGTTAGAGTAGCTGGGTTTTATTTTAGCGTATCTTTACTGGAAGTGCTCTAACAAGGTAACCTGTAAAAATAAGGAAAATTTGCCTTGAAGAGAATGCGCTTGCAATTTGAGTATACAATTTTTAACGCCTGCAGGCCAGCTGTACATAATTCCTCACGGAAAAAATTAATGAAAATTGTAAGACCCGTAAATTCTCAATTTTCATTCCATCCCATTCAACACCATGTCGATAATAACGGGACACCAATCTTTCTCTTTCAAAAATTGTAGTTTTTACTGATATTTTCACCAAATGAGCGTAATTGACCAATTGACGTATTCAATCGACGCAGGAAATCATAACCTGTGTTTGAATATTCTTCATGAATGCTTCTGAACTCTTACATAACCATATAATAGCAACCTTATACAGCTTTACTGGTAGTTGAAGCTGTTGCATAAAGATTTTAACGGTATCAACCATGATCAGTTAATGCTATTGTTAAAAAATCTAACAGATAAAATTACACAGCAATTGTAACTTTGCAGAATTGCAATTTGTAGTCCATATTTAATAGGCACTTTTGGTATTTGGCCATGGGATAAAATGATTTGGTGTATTCCAGTCGACCAACGTAAGGTAAGCTCTTCCCAGACTTTTTGAAATAAAATTTAGGGGTATTCAGGGTGGAAACAATTATGATGAATTTGTCTCCACTAGTTATTGAAGCTGAAAATAAATTAAGCAAAAGTGTTTCCTTTTCGAAGAAACAGAAGTTTTATTTCAAAAAGGTTGGGCAGAGCTTACCTTATACCCCAGTAACCATACAAACCACAATTCCACGTGCCTTGGCAGTCGGCATTGCTAACAACATAACTGCTAATTAAATTATGTGCATTTGTAATATATGCAAATAGGTTTAATTTACTGCCTTGTAAATCTAGGATTAGCGCCTAGGATGATTACTATTTGACCTTGTAAAAATGACTAATGTGCAACAAAATGAGAATGAGGAGGCGTAATTGCCGAGTCTTGATTCAGCATAGCATCAATCACTGAGAACTGTGCACAGCATTCAATTACAAATCCCAATTGAAACTCTTGAGCCTGATTTAACAAGGCCCGGCCTAGGTCCACTTTCATATTCAGTCAGAACTGCATTGGTCATTTTAATCTGGTCAATGGAATAACTGTAATTAGAAGGGCTGAAGACAAGAGCAAAGGAAATATTTGGTTTTACGTTGCAGACTGCGATTCAGCCAGAGTGTGGATGGCTACTCTTAATAGCCCTCATCCGTTGGAATTCTACCAACTCTGTCAACGCCTGCAGCACTCAGCACTGTCTCCCTTTCCTTCTTCCTTTCAATTTTATTATCACTCTCTAAGTGGACACCAAACACAAGTTCCAACTTCCAAGCAAAAGTCTATTGATCATTATGACACATTCGGCCCAGTAAATTATTATGATTTGCTGTAATTGTCTGTTATAAAGTTTACCAAAATTACATCTGCCATTATTTTTATACTTCTCTATAACACTATAAGGTTGCATTTGACATTTTAGCATTTCTTACAATTAGTTTCGCCTGCCCCACATAAATATAGCTTCCATTTAGTGTCTAATTTTGGGTTTTAGCGAATGGCGAATACAGAATTATGTTTAATTTGCGCACTTTACATTTGTATAATTATAGAATAATTTTCTTTTGCAGATTGATATTTAATTAGACTGCGCAACTGGTTAGTATTCAATGTCATTATTCACTATGATGATGAGAATTTAAAATTGCAAGAAAATTGTCCCTCATAATTTAATTAATGACGCATTTCGCTTTTAAACTTATAGGTATTCCTACATAACAATGTGCCCAAATGGTATGCACGTGTGTATATACGATAATTATACGTGTGGAGAATAAAAATACAGTAAGAAATACAATGAAAGCAGAATAAAAAACACAAATAGTGCTATAGTGGACAGAAGACTAAAATAATGCGGGTATAAATAAGTATAGATAAGCATACACGATATGTATCAATAGTACTTAATACCTGTAGAGTGTATTATAAGTAGGGAGTGAGTTTTAGCAGTAGATGGTTTTAGTGATAGAGGAGATATGGAGTTAGGGTACAGAGAGTGACAGGAGAGATAAGAATGCCAAGTAGTCTTATGACCATTTGATGACGGTTCTTACGCAAGAGGACTCCAAAGCACCTTGACTTCTTAAAATGGTTTTGTTTTCTGTTCACTTTATCAATTACGGTCTCCACATTATATTAGCTATGCATATAGAGAGACAACAGAAATTGTTACGAATCGCTTGGCTACAGCACAAACAGATTTATGTTGATACAGCACACTCTCCGTTACGTCTCAGCCCCTCCGACGTTAATTTGGGATTCGACTCCGCTATCTTTAACGATATCGTACTTACGTGAGAACGATCCCAAATGAGATCCGTCCCTGTCGCTTAAAACGCTCTCTCCTTACTACCAACCAAATAATTCAACATTTTGTTATCCAAGTTAACTTTGTTAATTTGATGACTTTTTTCACTTTTTACATAACTTAACTTATATTTGAATTAACCATGTAAAATGTACAGAACCTTGTACCTCATTTACCCAAAAGTTTAGTGTAAAAACGAATATATCATATATGTAATAATATATCCACGTGAATTATTATAAATCCTGAAAACATTTGGACTGATACCTATCATATAACATTTATATCAATTTATAACTCATATATATGCATAAGGCCATATTATAACCGCTTTGTTTGTAAAATTAGCATCATAGCACTTCCAATTCTCTACATGACGCTATATTCAACAGTAACCTCTTTACTTTATGTTCTGTGGTCGTTACTAATGTATAGCTACGTGTTTGCAGTTACTTAATTACCCAATGCTTATACCTACGTGTAGTTTGTTGTTGTGAGTCATCACGAGTTATATCCATCACTCTTACAAGTGTTACGTATTTACTAATTAATAATGCTAATTGTTCGTAATTCATGCGTACTGTAATATTTTACTAATTGTTATTATGTCTCTCTGTCTGTGCATAAATAAGCGTGTCATAACCATTTAATATTTAATAATGCTGGCGAATAAGTACTGTAAACGTCTTTTGCATATTTCTATGTAAGTATTTAAGGTTTTGTATCATGCTAAATATTGTTTACTTGCTATTTTATATTGTGTTGTCTTTAAATATCTCATTTAATGAATATAAAGACAAAATGCGGATATCTGTAAGCAACATTTTGAAAGGGAACCGCATTTTCATGACGTACTGCATAGCAATGACAGGTAAATCCAGTTCGAAATCAATTTTTTAAATACCGGCTGATTGCAAACAATGTATTGTGATTACTGAACTAAACAATAAAAATATTTTTCCGTAACTCAGTCCATGAACTTGATTTCGCCAAAGGGAAAAATTCTAGAAATGCTTTGCCTGCGCAACTAATCGTGCAGAATTCATGCACACAAGTATACTTACGTGATTTGTGCAATCACAACAACTGCTTAGCATGTGCACCTTACAACATTTGTTGAAACTCCTCTAAAAATATGTAATACAGTGATTAAATAATATATCTGTTCTGGATTCATTAGCAAAGCATTTAATTCTGAAGATAAAAAACGAATGCCCTTATGAACTCAAATTACTTTAGATCAGCATAGAGGAAAACACATGGGAACAATTTTTATAGCGTAATAACCTGCTGAAAAATGCCAATAATGACGTTTGAAATTTCTTACACAAATGAAAGTAATTTTAAAAATATGATAATGCTTTTATTTTTCTGTAACCATTGTAAGCCAAAATAGATTTCATAAAAATGGCATGTTATTGGCAAACCACGTAGCTGTGGTCATATTATTCGTTAGAGTTCAAGTGCAAAAAGTTGTTCAGTAACTTTTTGCATGTTTGCTAAACAAGAAGAAGACGAGAGTCAACATGAACGAAAGTATTTTCTTGTGGTCTCTCCTAATATTATAAGGATATCAGTTATAATGGATGTTGCATGAAGAACAGAAAGGAGTGCAGTAATCCAGTCTCGTGATGTTCCAGCCTTACAAACAATGTTTGACGTAACCACGAAAAATGTGCTGCTCTTAAAAACAAGAATTGCACACCTTGGCAAAAAGTACGCCAACGTATAAGGAATAACTAAATCTCTTCAGGTTCTAATCAACCAGAAAGGATGAAGAACAGGATTTTGGATAACTCCGCAATTTATATTCTTTGTTGATCTCACTTTCTGCTCTGTGCAAAACAACGTCATACTTTTTCACTTTCTATGATCACACAAGTCCACCTTTGCATTGCAAACATAATATTATTGCGTTACGTAATAAACTGTGGAAATCCCCGAAATATTATTAAGTTGGGATTTTACTATCAGGTTTGAAATCTTGGAATCGGGAGAATTTTCATTAAACTTATTAAAAATCTACGGCGCGTGTCCAGATTAATAAACTAATAATAAGTTTCTACCAAATAATTGTTCTTAATGTATAATAATACAAAATCAAATAATTATTTAATTATACTACTTTTAGATGTAAATAATAGTTGGAAGTTTTTCAGTTTTTTCCGGTTGCGTTTTCCTAAGAGCCAGCAGACTTTGCTTCCTGCACGAACAATTCGTTAGATTCGTTGAGAATCTCGTGTCAGATCAAAGTCTGCTGACTTTGGTGATATAATACTTGTACTAGAGAGCATCAGTAGTAATAAAAGTCTAAGAATTGTTGAAGTGAATAGAAGAATAGAAAAAGAGAGATTACTTAACAGATATTACGTTTTTATAGACGCCTATGTAGTTAGATAATAGTAAGAGTAAATAGTGCGTAGGTAAGGTACATCTGAATAGCTGAATGGAGTTCCTCGTGGAAAGTGAGTGCAATAATTGTAAGTGAATTGGTCTAGAAGACATAAAAGCAGCAGCTAAGAGCAAACTGACAATTAATTAAACAGGAAAAAGAATGGAGGAGTGAACAATAGAAGTTATAACTAGCTTTTTAATTTTCTATCAAAATCAGTTGTGTGTGAAGGGTTTAGTTGAGGATTAGCACTAGTGGTATCAAGTCTTGTGGAAACTCTAATATTATCTGTAAGATGCTTCGAACAAGTACTAGGAGTGGATTGGTAGTCTAATAATACTTGGCTAATTTTTTCATGCGTGTCCAAAAGAGAGGATAGAGCCACTAGTAGAGATTTATCTTTATCGCCCTATACTACACTCATTTAATCTAGATTTAATTGCAACTATTTCCTGTGGAGTATTATTCCTTGAGGAAAAGAAAGGATGCTTTTAAGGTAGTTTGTCTTTTGTAAACATGAACCAGTTATTTAACATGTGTAAGGATGCTCAGCTATTTATATGATTTTTAAAACCGCCTAATTCCATATATGTCTAGAATACAAGCGAATAAAGGGGAACCGTATCTAAATGAATTCGTCCCTCGGTCCTATTCCTGCCTACTCCACTTTCAACCTTTAATATAACCTAAAAACGGTGATACCTTTAATACACATTTAGTATATAAGGGTGCATAACCAAAACGAAATGAATATAAGTTCTGCTATTAATAAGTCTGGGCGAATAAGGAGGTATATAGTGTATAGAAGGGTTAATACTGCATGTAGGGTTTGAAAGGGTAAAGAGAAGTAAACAAAGGTAGTTGTGTGTGTTTGGAGTGGATAGGGATTTGTGTGTTAATGACGACGGGGTGGTTTATCCAAGTATTGCGTTAGTCTCGAGTCTCAGCAGATCTCATTGCAGTGCATAGCTTCGACAGAGACGGATGTTACGAGACAGCCAAACCAACATCCAAGTCTCTCCTAGTCCTATTCATTATTACTCCAATTCAATCCTTATTTCGAAACACCTGTAATTAACCGTATAAGATAATATAACGTTATTCAGGTCGAGAATTTAAACGTGTTAGAATATTGTCAATCGAGTAGTTAATTATTATTATTGCAAGTGTAACAACAATTTTCGTTTGTGCCTGTAGCATAGTATATAGTGGGATTGTGATTGGAACAGTTTGGATTGATTGGAGTGTGTGTCGATTCGTTTATAATAGTGATTGGGAGGGATGTGGACGTAATACACGGGAAGAAAGTGAATGTGGCTATTATTAGAGTTGGTTCTTATGTAACGTCGCATATCTCCAATCCAATCACGAACAACTCAGCCAAAGTGATTGCAAATTAATATTCTCTCAATTGGCCTAGTTTTTATTAGTCGCTTCCTATGCCACACTAATCCTGTAGGTACCTACTGCACTAAACTTCGTGAATTATCACCATTTTCAACCATTGCAGCACTTTGGATGAAATTCCAGTGACAATGGCTTTGCTCCAGCATCGTCATTCCAAAATTCTAGTGCCTTCTTCGCAAAATAACAAAGTTGCTCCAGTTCCTCCACTTATTATCAACACTAACGCTATGGAAGTCGTTGATAGCACTCTCGCTGATGCACTTGATGCATTCAGAGAAGCTTTACAAGGTATAAACATCTTTCTGGCATTTAGACAGTTAGTCTAAACTCACGCTATAATTTGAGGGCTACACAGAAAAATTACGTATCTTAAAACTTTTAGTTTGCTAAATTTATGGTATTTAAATTAAATGCAAATTGTGTATTTCTAAGAAAAATGTTCCATTTGAGATATGCCTTTTTATCCAGTAACGTCTCACTTTTTCCCATTTTAATGAAATCTTCTGGGAGTATTATCAATTTTGAGTTCAGTTTCATTCAACAAATATTTCTTATTTATACCCTATAGACCTATTTTCTAGAATCCCTCTTTTATCACAGAGATTGTTTTGTTAATTTAAATACTGTCATTTTATTCGTTTGCAATAAGTTTGGGACTTGGAAATCGATTTAAGTAGCATTGCATTGTCGCTGTTTAAAAAGGTTTGTATTTAAGTGTACCTCAAATATAATAAGTTAGTCTCAACAAAAATAAAAAATTTGCCACGTGAAAATGCGTTTACCCTGTCAATAATATATCCTCAATTATCATTACTTGAAATTATAATCCGTTTTCTTATAATTGGTAATTTATTAATGAATTTAAATCCAATTTAACGCAAAATGTAAATTAAATATTGGAAAACTATTACAAGTTGAAGTAAATGGAGAAATGATAAAATTGAGGTTAGACTATTATTCATGCTTATGTACATGAGACAAAGCTATTATTTTTGTTGAGGTAAATCGATTATTTTGGAGGTGCATTTAATTTTCCCCTGTTTAAAAATAGCAACAGGTGGGTCATTCATTCTATACCCTGTATTATGCTCTCCCAAACAAAGAAATTCATGACAGATTTGTGCTATTTCATCTTAGAATACTATTTCATGGTTTTGAAGGAATGGCAATGTGGGTGTTATGAACTGCAAATGTTATATTTGTAAAGGTGCTAATATTTAAATATTTAATTTGGAACAGAAAAAAAGGATCTTTGCTGTCCATTAGATGACGCTTACCTCTGTCGGTTTCTACGTGCACGAAAATTTAATATTGATGAAGCCGTAAAACTAGTAAGTTTTGTTTATAAAATAATTACAACCTACATTTCTACTATGCATGCTTCAACAGGGATGCTTTAATTAACTCCATGGATAGTATTTCTTACCATGCTAAATAAATTACTCTTCTGAAGCACCAAATTATTTTTGTATTGTTCCAAAATGCAATTAAAAAGTATTCCAGGCACTTTTAGGGAAATATAATTGTGTTGGAGTGAAATGCAGGAATTTTCCAGGTTCTCATTCCAAACAACAAAATGCGTTTATTAATAAATGTTAGCCGTTATGATTAAGTTTATGAATGAATTGCAACAAATATTGGTGGGTTAACTTTTATTGCACAAAATATTATAGGAAAATTGTTGTACTGTAACTGTTTGTTTCAAACCTTCAAATCTATTAAAAGTATATTAAAAATGCTCCTTGGAATTTTTCCTTTAAACGACAACATGTTACATCATTTACAGTTATTTAATATAGTTTATGATCATTTCACATTGAATTACAAACAAAACACGTGCACTTTATGTTTCTTTCATTGTCAAAAGTTTTATTTCTAATTTTATAACTTGTTTGTTGTAAAACATTGTTATTCATTAGAATTGTAGCACACAGAAATTACTTGATTTATGTTTACAGAGGTGTAAAACTATAAAACGGCGTTGTTTAAAGACATTACAGATAGGTACCTTAGTACACAGACATGTGTTTATTCCATAAAGGCTGAGCATTTACTTATTCTGATGCTGAAGTCAATAGTTAATTTGTTTTTGATTTACTTTTAATTAACATGCTTCATTATAAAACACAATTGCATTGGAATTAAAATTGTCTAAGTGAATTCACGAGTATTATGTCATGCTTAAGAGATTAGTGTACTATACACTACAGATAGATTTGATTTGTTATTGTTGTTAACTAATATTGCATGGATTGAACACATTCAGGTGGAAAAATACTACGAGATGAAACTTCGTTACGATTACATGTCTCAAATACGAGTCAGTGACTATAAAAGAGTCTACGACAAGAAATTTCAAATGGTCCTTCGCCATCGAGACTCACTCGGAAGAAAAATCCTCTACATCCGAACCAGTAAGTTCCTATTTTATCTACAGATAGTTTCAGCCAAAAGTATCCATAGGACATCCAATGTATAAGGAAGTAGGTATATGCATTTAGATTACCTCGTTTGGTTTATATACCATAATAATTTCCGTTTACTACACTGGATGTCCTATGGATACTTTTAGTTGAAACTCTCTGTATACATTGTTTGCAGTTACACTCAAAAGAGTAAAGGGCATTAATACATAAGCATATCATTTGTTTTGCTGGAAGAATAATCTTATTGTTATGTATGTCATGATAATATGTATTTCCCTTCTTGGTAGTAGTATTATTTGATTATGGTTGCTGAGAAGGGAAGGGTGTTCTAAGGAAGGGTTCAAGGTGCCTAAAGAGCAAGGGAAGGGTTCAAGGCCTAGACAAGTGGCCTTTCCATTACACTTAAGACGCCTGTTTGCATAACAAATAGTTCTACACTGTTTGTTAACTGAAATATACTAAGATATCTCCCTTTCGCTATAATCCGTGCAGTTTCATTTTTAGCATTCGGAACTGCAAGGCTAAACCAGGGTCAATTTCTTCTTAAGACCTCTTTCTGTTGAACTAAATTAAAGAATCGTAGTGAAATAAATGTAAATGTAGTCCTAATATGGCTTATCCCTTATGTTCTCTTTCTTATGTTGTACTCTCTTATATAAATTGTAAAATACCCAAAAAAGAAAGCAGAATTTCAAAAAACAGAGAGAATTATTTAAGAAAGGTGTCTGAAAGTACCCTAAATAATGCAGAACTAGTTTTCATCAGTTTTATTTGTGGGTTATCTTGGATTGCTGGCCTTTTCTATATTTGGCCTAGTAGAGTTGCTGATGATTTTATTATTTGTGTTTAGAATTGTGGAATCCTAGTGAATTGACGTTGGACGAGATTCAAATGGCAACGTTTTTTATTCTGCATGAAATGACTGCCCAGGAGGAGACTCAGAAGAATGGACTGCTCCTAGTTGTGGACCACAGTGGAGTCACCTTCTCACAAGCCACGGGCATTGTTTCCTATTGGACCTTGAACCAAATCCACAAAATGATACTTTTCTTTCAGGTACGTCAATACTACAAATTAGTTTTGGGTTTAATTATGAATTAACCAATAAAATGGTTTTTAACTGACTTTTATTTTGG
The DNA here is from genome assembly GCA_020352615.2 of Yoshiicerus persimilis. Taxonomy (NCBI): domain Eukaryota; kingdom Metazoa; phylum Arthropoda; class Collembola; order Entomobryomorpha; family Tomoceridae; genus Yoshiicerus; species Yoshiicerus persimilis. Next base: position 1,044,437 of record CM036943.2, read on the forward strand.
AATTTGTTTACAGGGGAGCTATCCAGCTCGTTTCAAAGGAATTCATTCCCTCAATACACCCTACTTGTTCGAAAAGGCCTACTCACTTTTTAAGTACTTGCTCAAGAAAAAAATAAGAAGCCGGGTAATTATAAACTCACCATAATAAATCAGTATTATATTTAGGAAATAGTTTTATTTCAGGAGAATATTTTAGAAATAGATTTTTTGAAATATTTGTGTAGAATGAAAAGGATTAACGAAATAATTTAATGTTATACAGATTTTAATTCATGGATACAAAGCTCTTCATAAATCTATAAGTGTGGATATCCTGCCTGAGAGTTTAGGAGGAAAATTGTCGGAAATTGAGGCTGAGGATGTGGAGCTTATGGAATCTCTTTACAAAAACGAAGAATATTACCACGGTTGGTATTTATTTACATAAATTTCAAAGAAAATCTAAAAAATTACTCAAAAATGATAATTTTTTTCTGAATTCAATTACAGATCATTGGAAATTCGGATATCGAGATGGAAAACACAAATAAAAATAATTCTGATATTAGTGAGCGCACCGTAAAGCAAGAATTTTGTAATATTATTGTCTAATTATGAATTCGTGAGAAAGGAAGTGTTTTAGAATGAATTTTGTACTTCGTATCGCCTTTCACCGTAATTTTTACCTTTTGTGGCCATTACAAATAATTTTTGGATCTACTTGTTTATAATATACTCTGAATGCCTTTAAAATAGAATTTTAACAATAACATTGAAAATGTGTGCCTATTGTAGATATAGATATTTTGTTGGTACATTTGAAATACTAAAATAGGATTTAACATTAATTTGTAGCTTAGAGAATGTAGTTATGGATGTTGTTTTAAAATGTTACCACTGAGATAATCTGATTTTGACAAAATACTCATGATTTGTTAAATAGTACCGATTAAATCTATTTAAATACTTCATCGATAATAATTGCCTGTAAGCCAAATGTCTGAATGTAAGCGGAAAATTCAGTTTTAATTTTTCCCAATTGCCAATTTTAAAATACTTTTAAACTCCAAATTATTTGTTGCTTATCAATTGTACCTATTATTGGTATTACTGATTCGAACGCTGTATTAGTATGTATAATATGTTGAGTAATTCTTAAAGTTGTCCGTGAATAAAGAAGCTAAATACGTATTAAAGCTAATTAAAGTTTCCACACGCATTTTCTACTCAAGTTCAAAAACAGCCATGGAAGCAAATAGAAATATTGCAAAAGTGATAAAGCCATTTTAGGTATCTTTATTATTTCTTACAAAAAAGAAGGTGACCAGTTGTTCGGTAAAAGATAAAATTGTCATTTTTATTTTATGTACATGAAAGAATAACTACATTACAACTAGCATTTTTTATCTCACATTAAGATATTCCATGCAAAAAACGTTTACAAGAAAAATTAAACTTAAGATTAATTTTACCACAGATATTAACACCTAAATATTTTGTACATTATAAACCCCTAACCACGTAAACTGTCAATATTGCATATTTCGTTGAAATTCCAACTAAAAAGTATCCTTTTGTTTTTTTAGCACTGCGACCTTAAAATAATGGTGACTGAAATTTCTTTTTTTCTTCGAAATTGTGAACGGAAATATGTAAAAACGGGAAAATACTGGGAACTAATTACCAAAGCGAAATAATAGGAAGGCAATTTTTATTAAAATTCGTGGAAACTTATTATAATATGTTAAGCATCTTAAAGATGCCTTCTTCTTTAGCATAATCTAAATGTTTGTGGAAAGTATCGGATGCTTTTGGTATTTTATGAACTAAGTTTGGTATATCTTCTTGTAATCTTTTGCTGAGGGCAAACATTTGTCCTTTAGCGTTTTCATTGAAAGCAGCCGGACCTGTTGGAGCTGAATTAAAGAAGGAGGAAAGACCCCGATTGATGTAAACTTCTTTGAATGAGTGGAGCAGAGAATCTTCTCCTTTGGCCATAAGAATATCTGTCCATTCCTGTTCGGAAACAGTTTTAACCTGGTAGCCTTTTTGGGCCATGATGTTCGTCATTTCTGTTTGATCTGTGACAAAAGGGTTAGAAATATTCCGAACAGAATTATCAGGGTCGAGACTCCCGCCCCCTTTCTTGGAGTCCAAAAATAGTTCTACAGTGGCGTAAGCAGCGACGTCCACAGGGAGGGAAGACCAAGCGCCAGGTATTTCTGGCGCAACGCCTAAATGCATACACGTTAACAGAAAGAGCATCAAATGATTCGTTTCTGGAAAAAATTGTCCAGTTTCGCTGTGACCAACTAAAGTTGGAAACCGTAAGACTTTGCAAGGAATTCCTCGCTGAATGGCTTGTTTTATCAATTTTTCACAAATGAACTTGGACAGAGCGTATCCCCAATTGATGTTTCCACCGAAATCGTGGTCTTCAGGAAGTTCTTCGCTCATTGTGCCATCCAAATTCACTTTTGAGGCTGCTACGAATGAAGACGCATACATAAAATGCTTTGTTTTCGTTTCAGAAGCAAATTTCAAAAGATTTACGGTACCAATAACATTAACCGAACGAATGTCACCGTCCATTCCCGGTTTTACAACTTTGTATTCCTCAACGTGGTTTGATTTCACAGCACAATGGATTACTGCATCAATAATTCCGACCAGTTTCGAATAATTTTCGGAACTCAACCCTAATTCCTTTTTCACGATATTTCCTGCTAGACAATGAACATTTTTCAACCCTGTGCTTTCTAATATTATTTTATTTCTCTTCAACTTTTGTTTCAACCTCTTAAAAGCCTCTTCGTCAGATTTAGCTCGAATTATGCAATAGACATTCACATCAGAACGCCTTGCTAATAGTTCTGGCAGAATGAATACCCCTAATTGACCAGTGACTCCCGTGACTAAAATATTTTTCACCTCAGACACAGAAACTACGTTTGGAATCGAAGTTATCGAAGCGGGTAAAATTGAATCATGCTTAATAATGTCCTCCATTGGCAAAGTTATCTCTTCACTTTCGGTATCAACTGATTTTGAAGCAGCGCCACTTGAATTTTCAGCGGAAGTAACAAGTTGTGCCAAATGAGAACTCAGAGAACGAATATTCGGGTTATCTAGGAGTGCTGTGGTGTTCACAGTGATATTTTTCCCGAAAACCAGTTGAAGTTTGTTCCGCATTTCGACAGCCATCAAGGAATCTAATCCCATATCCGAAAAGTTTTGGTTTTCATCCAAAGGTTCATCTACTGGAAGCTTCAAAGTTTGTCGAATCATTCCCTCTATGTGAGTTTTTATGATTTCCGATCTTTTTTCCGCAGATGCTTCCTTAATCTCCTTCCAAACCTTTTCACCTTCTGCAATTAACTCAGCGGAAACTTCAGTGCTTGCGATTGACGTCAGTTCTTCTATATAAAGACCTAACCGCAAAGGATCCTGCTTAAACTGAACCATGTCGATTTCCGTAACTGCCACCTGCAAGTAATGATACTTCATCGCGGTTTTTAAAGCTGCTATTCCTTGTTTCGGTGAAAACGGTTTTATTCCAAACACGCCATCTTTCGAGAGAGCTAGTTCTGCTGCTACCCCAACTTCCGACCAGATACCCCAATTTATCGTTTGTATGGGGAGACCCAAGGCGTGTCTGTAATGCGCAAACGTATCTAAGAAAGTATTTGCCGCTGTAAACAAAAAATAAAGAAATTTCAATAAAAAGTAAATCAATAAAGACAAATTAAGTCGATAAAGACAAATTTAATCGATAAAGACAAATTTAATCGATAAAGACAAATTAAGTCGATAAAGACAAATTTAATCGATAAAGACAAATTTAATCGATAAAGACAAATTTAATCGATAAAGACAAATTAAGTCGATAAAGACAAATTTAATCGATAAAGACAAATTTAATCCATAAAGACAAATTCATATAAAGAAATATTTAATCAAAGATTTTAATTTTTTACTAATTTCGACGCACCTGCATGATTCGGTTGTCCCATTGGTCCAATTAAACCTGCTGCCGAAGAATAAACTATAAAATATTCCAAATTGTACTTCTTAGTTAAATGGTGTAGATTCCACGCCCCCTGGACTTTTGCATTAAACACTGCGTTGAATTTGTCCATGTTCTGATTTGAAAATACTCCATCAGAAATAAATCCTGCAGCGTGCATGACCCCCCTCAAAGGGGGTAAATTCATTTCAGGGCTGTCAAGTAATTCCAGAAGGCTTTTGACTTGGTCATACTTGCCCACGTCTACTTGCTTAGTAACTACATTTATGCCTTTGGCCGTTAAAGATTTAATCACATCTTCGGCATTGACGCTGGGAACATTTCGACCGATAAGAACAATATTTCTGCCACCAGATCTTGCTATGAACTTGGCAACTTCCAATCCAATTCCGCCAAGACCTCCAGTAATCAAGTAGGTGGCGTCTTTGTTGAACACGTTTTCCTGAACAGTTAAGGTTCCTTTGGAATATTCTGAATCAGGGATCGTGATCACAATTTTTCCAATGTGGTGCGTTTTTTGAAAGTATTCAAACGCTTCTTTAGTTTGCGTGACATCGAATTTTGTGTAGGGCAACGGAGCGTATTTGCCTTCGCCTATCAACGTCTCAACAGCAGGACTGGCCATTAAATCCTCCATTCCTATTTCCAAATTGACGACCGTGTAGAAAACGTCTGGACGAAGTTCTTTGACTTCCTCCACAGTCCAAATGTTGATCTTGCTCATTTCTATGAATCTTGCATTAGGTTTACAAATTTTCAAACTCGTTTCTTTAAAGTTTGGTCCTGTAAGAGAATTTAGGACTATATCTACACCTTCGCCATTCGTAACACCCAAAATATCATCACCGTAACTTGTGTTACGGGAATGAAAAACGTGTTCGATGCCTAGCGACCGGAGATAGGCCCTTTTTCTTCTGCTTCCGGCTGTGGCAACTATTTTTGCACCATACTGCTTACACACTTGAATTGCTGCAAGTCCAACTCCTCCAGAGGCAACGTGGATAAGGACTGTGTCCGTGGACTTTATTTTGGCTTCCTGAACCAGTGAAACGTAAACTGTGAAGAACACAGTGGGCATTGAGGCAGCCTCTGCATGCGTAATTGAAGATGGTTTCCGCATAATCATGTTTTCTTTAGTGACAGTGAAATTTCCAATTGCTCCTTGTATTGTAAAACCCAAAACCTCGTCTCCAACTTTAAATTTGGTAGCATTAGGTCCAACTTCTGTTACAACTCCTGAAAATTCCAGTCCAACTTCCCAAAATAAAGAAGTGAAATTTTCTGGTTTAAGAATAACAAACAAATCTCTGAAATTGAGTCCAGCAGCTTTAACCATAACTTCGTAATGTTTTTCCGGGATCTCCCGCTTTGCAACCTGTCCTAGAGTTAAATCTGACAAAGATTTCGTTTCTGGTAGGATTAATTGATACCTGGGGCAGTTGGGAATTATAAGTGGGGAAGGCATATTTTCCATTGGGATTAATCTCTTCACGAATCGTTTTCTCTGGCGAAGTGCCACTTGAGTCTCTTGTTCGTTAGACCACAATTCTCCATACAGTTCTGAGTTGGCCAACTTTATTTCAGATTCATCAGGGTCCAGGTCGATAATTGCAAGTTTCATTCCAGGCTGTTCACTTTTCAACGAAAGTGTTATTCCTCGTAAAAGGGCCGAAGTTGGATTCGAAGGTTCTTCATCTGCAATATAATACATTCCCCGAGTAACCAAGATCATTTTTGGAAGAGCTTTCAGATTGTATTTCAGCATAGCTTGGATGAAATGAAGGAGACCGGCAACAACATTATCTTGGTCTTCCACTGTGGCGTCCAATCCCCATAAATAAATCACTCCCTCAACAACAATGCTCTTTTCATTCAACTGTTCAAACAATTGCGCAAAGTTTTCACCACATTTTGGGTTCACGGAACATTCTCGGTCGTTCTTCATGAAAAACTCCGTTCCCGATAACAATAGTAATACATTTCGTCCGTCATGTTCCAGATTCTGCACGATATCAATGGTTTCCGATTTTTTATTTCCAAGAACGATCCAGATTTTCTTTGTTGTATCATCGATTGCTCTGGGCATCTGGAAAGCAAGATTCTCTGGACCCGCTTGGCTAACTATGATTCCTATAAGATTTTCCCAAGTGTATGCCCCAGATGTGTTGGAAAACTTTGCCTTCTCTGCAACCAATTGCCACTTATCAACAGAAACCAATGGATGATCTGGACGAATTGTCAGATCCTTGAAACACCAATACTGCTCCAGCATTCCAAAAATCAGATCAATATGTGGTAATTTAGTGAACATTTCAAAAACTACTAAAAAGCCATATGGCACTAACAAATGACGAATATTTTTCATGGACTCAACCAAATCTGCAGTAGCATGAAGAACGTTGCTACAAATTACCAAATCGTATTGCCGAGGTGCAAAGCCTTGTGATTGAGGATCCTTTTCTATATTCAAAACTTTGTAAGACACCCTTGAAACATCTTTGAACTTCTGTGACGTTTGTGTTAGAAATATTGGGGAAATATCGGTGAAAGTGTAGTGAAACGGTAGACCTATTTTATTAAAAGCCTTAAAGACGTACTCGGTCGTACTTCCGGTTCCTCCTCCTATCTCAAGAATTCTGACCACGCCGTTGTTTGTGTCCAGACTGCCGAAAAGCTTCTCACAAACTGCTTGCACAGCTTTGTTGGCATTGATCGTGTAATCTGCAGAAGTGTAAATAGTAGCTGCAGATTCTTCAGGGGAATTATCAGGGAAGAGAACCGACAAAGCAGATTCCTTGCCTTGCAAGACATCTTTCAAGTGGTTGGAACACCTCCTTAAAATTGGAAGTTCAATCATCATTTTCTTTGTTTCCTTAATAGCTTCTTCCTCTCTCGCGGCAATTACATGATCAATTTCGGATTTATGTGGAAAAATCTTGACAATTTCCCAACTGGGATTTTCCCAAGCAGATGATGAACTCCCTTTTTTCAGAAATCCTTGTTCTCCAAACATTTCCAGAATTCTGTTCACATATCTTTCAAATTTAAAAGATATCGTAAGATCGGTCATCAATTCTCTAGCCTCGATAATTTGGCCCAATGCAGGACTCCATCCCAACTGATAAAAGGCTTTAATGAAATAATCTACGCAAAGTCTGTCTGTAATACGTTTCGCTTTGATACTACTGTAAGGCAAAGATTTATCAAGGTCTAGGAAATAGTTCTCCAGTTCATCTAAAACAGATTTTGGATGCGGAAGATTCTGAAGGGGAGCCCGGGATAAATATAACCCAGTTTTGGGTCTGAATACTTCTTTGAATAATCCCGGGATTTCCCTTTTCTGAGCATTAAGAAAAGAGACGAAAGCGGAGATCGTGGTCTTCACGAGTCTGACACCTTCCATAACTCCCAGAATATCACCGAACTCATCCAGAAGCTTTACGATCCCTTTTCTTTGATTTTCTGCACTGGTTTCCCAAAGAACGTGCAAATGTAAAACCGTTGTTGGTTTCCTCGCAAGCCAAGTGAATTTTTCAATGGCCACTGGCAGAAACAGTGCGATGTTTTCGAAATCAAGTTGGAATGCGTACGCTTGAAGCATCGCGTCAATTGCAACCGGGTGGCAAATATAATCCAGTTTATCCGTAAAAGAGGCGGGAGATTTCACTTCGGCCAGAGCTTCGTTTTCTCCTTTCCATATTTTCTTGGTGCTGCAGAATGTGGGTCCAAACGCAATTCCTACTTGGGCTATTTTCGTGTACATATCTTCTGTAGACACTTGAACGGAACACCTGTTGCGGATCTCTGCAAGATTTTCCGTTTTCCACCAATCAGAAGGAATGTCTGTTACCGCAATATTTAGTTTTGCACTGGCATGTTTCTTCCAACTATTCTGACCCAGAGTGCTATCCCCGATTCTCTTGAAGACCGTTGCTTTCAAGTTATCTTTACTTTCCGGGGACGAAGGGAGACTTACAACCTGCAGTCTGCACGATTCGTTTTTGGAAAGCTCTAGAGGAGCCTCTACAACGAAATCCTCAACCCTGAAAGGTTTTCTAGGCTCCGAGAAACTATCATGGTCACCTTGAAGAGCTAAACTGGCGGATGCCAACATCATTTCAAGAAATGCAGCCCCGGGCATAATTATCCGATTGGCAACAATATGGTCTACCAAGTAGGAAACATGTTCAAGGTTGACCAATTGCTGATAAATGTTCACTGAAAGATCTTTCGTTGCTACTGGAACGTGGCGACCTAGAAGAGGATGCAAGATTTTCGTGTTGCAGCTGAGACTGTTTGCTTCTGTCGTTGATTCAAACCAGAATCTTTGTCTTTGGAAGGGATATGTTGGTAATTCTAGTTTCTTCCTGCTAAAAGGATTACCGAATCCCTTTGGGTTTACATCAAATCCGTTGACATACAATTTCCCTAAACTGCCCAGCATTGTTTGCCATTCGGGTTCCGATTTCCGAATTGAGGGAACCCAAAGACAATCCAGGGATTCCTCTGCACTGAGATTATTAAGCGCCAACGCCAGGAGAACCGGGTGAGGTCCTATCTCCAGAAACACCCTGCACTCCGCTTCGTGAAGAGTTTTCATTGCCAGAGGGAAGTTGACAGTATCTCTGGCGTGGTTTTGCCAGTAGGTGGCACTTAAGTCTTTTCTCTGCAACTGCCTTCCGTCCCTTCCAGAAATGTATCCACACCGAGGACTTTCGTATGAAATACTTTCAGCCACTCTTCCAAAACTCTCCAGGATGCTATCCATTGCTCTGGAATGAAAAGCGTGGGAGGCGGCTACTTTCTGAGTTTTTATGTTTTCTGTTCCGCACAATTCGGAGAATTTCTCTAAAGCATTCGGAAGACCGGCCACGACTACTTCTTCACAGGAATTCACTACCGCAATATCTAACCACAATTCCGGATCAATTTTTCTGAACTTTTCAATAAGGGTTTTCACCGAATCGACGGAGGTCTTAATGGCGAGCATTCCCCCCGGGGGTAAACCTTGGATCAATTTGCTTCGGTGAGACACCAGTTTGAGAGCATCTTCGAGTCTCAAAATGCCTGCGGCAGTGGCAGCCGCGAATTCCCCGACACTGTGTCCAAACACAAAGTCTGGAAATACTCCGAAACTGTTCCACAATTTGAGGAGACTGTACTCGATGCAGAAAATGGAGGTCTGGCTGAAAAGTGTTTGATCAAGTCTCGAGTTCTCCTGCTCTGCAAAAATCTCTTTAATAATCGATACTCCGATATTATTTTCCAAGATTTTCTCGCATTTATCCAAAGAATTCTTGAAAACAGCATTCGATTCGTAAAGTTTTCTGGCCATTCCCGAATATTGAGAACCTTGTCCAGTGAACAAGAATGCAAGTTTCGGTTTACTAGGAGAAGCCTTTCCGGTGATGTACCGCTTTTGGTTTAGCTGTTGGACAATTTCCTCTGCGTTCTTTCCGACCACAGCCAATCTGTGTTGCAAATGTGCTCTCCCGACCAAAGCAGTAAATGTGACATCAGCCAAATCCAGTTCTTCATTTTCTTTTAAAAATATGGCGTACTTTTTAGCTAGGTCTGCAAGAGCAATTTGATTTTTTGCAGATATTGTTAAAAAATGCAGAGGACAAGAGTTTTGGTTTTCCATATCAGAGAAAACAGGGTTAATATTTGGAGCTTTTTCTATAATGGCATGAACATTGGTACCACTGATACTAAATGAACTCACAGCAGCCATAAGACTTTCCCCTTCCACACTTTCCCATTTTTCCGCCTCCAATGGAATCTTTCCTGGAATTTTGTCCAATGGAATATCAGGATTCAGAGATTCAAAGTTCCTGTGTGGTGGAATTGTATTATTTTTCATCGCCAACAGAACTTTAATCAACCCAGCAATTCCCGCTGCTCCTTCAGCGTGCCCGATGTTAGTTTTCACCGAACCAATGAGCAAGGGTTCCTTTCGATTCTTGGAATAGGATTCAATCATGGCAGATATTTCTATTGGATCCCCAACCATGGTTCCAGTTCCATGAGCCTCCACGTAACTCACTTTGGCAGGATCTACGCGAGCGTTTTTCAATGCTTCTTTGATGACCATTTCCTGACAGGCTTTACTGGGTGTTCCGAAACTGGCTGTGGTACCCTCCATATTTAGAGCAGAGCCGCGAATAACCCCTGCGATGCGATCGCCATCTCTGACCGCATCGGCGAACCTCTTCAGAACAACAATTCCACATCCTTCTGCACGTCCGAATCCATCTGCTTTCGAATCGAATGTTTTGCAGTGACCGTCTGAGGCCATGAAATACGGTTTTTCAGAACCAATCAAAGAAAATGGATGCAGTAGTAAATTGACACCTCCGACCAATGTAAGGTTGGACTCTTTCTTGCGCAGACTCTCGCAGGCCAAATGTAAACTTACAAAGGAGGAGGAGCAACCAGATTCAGTCGCGATGTTCGGTCCATTTAGTCCCAGGAAGAAGGAAATTCGTGCAGAAGTGGCGCTGTAGGCATTTCCAAGGTACACTCGGTGAGCGTTGCTGCCTGTTGTGTGTTTTCGAAGAAGGGCTTCGTAGTCCGCAGTCCAAACACCAATGTAAACTCCCGTTTTGGTACCCTTTAAGGACAGGGGGTTGATCCCTGCATTCTCCAGACCCTCCCAAGCCACTTCCAGCAGAAGTCGTTGTTGCGGATCCAGGTAAGTAGCCTCACGTGGAGAAATTCCAAAAAACTTGGCATCAAATTGATCAATGGCACATTTTAAGAATCCAGCTTCAGATTTTCGAAGGTCACCTTCGTCCACTTCTACGTCCCTAGAGTCCCATCTTCCCAAAGGCACAGGGCGGACTGCATCTTTACCATTTACCAGTAAATCCCAAAATTCATCCGGGTTATTGGCTCCAGGAAATCGACAACTAAGACCTACGATCGCTATAGCGTCATTTAGCTGCATGTTGTATTCCTTCGATATGTACGACTGAGGAGTTCTTCCTGGTGGAAATGATTCGTTCCCGGTAACTATTTTCTCCAATAAGGCTGATAACCTCTAAAAATTACAGTTACGCTTACAGATTGCTTGCATACATGTAAGGAACGCTAATTACCACAGACGTAATTAGATCAGCATAACATCCTTGCTAATATTCAAATTTTTTTTTAATTTTTAATTTTTAATTTAAGAGATTATTTTTAAAAACAGTTCTTACCGCTTCCTGTGTCAATCTTGGTAAAATATCATCTGCAAATATGTCTTTCCACATTTGGGAGAAAATCTGCAAAAGGGGATTATCCGTTTTCCAATTGAATATTGAAACGGTTTTCTAAACATAATAAACGGATTAATAAATGCGTACCTGGTAGCATTGTAAAGTTTTGGCTTCGGAGCTCATCCATGGCATTTTAGAACAAAAATGAATTATGCTGATTTTCGTCCTTAGTATACTGCAAAAAATCATTAATTTTTAGTGCACTTCATGGAAAATGCAAGTTAATATTTTTGGGGGCCCATAATTATGCTTAAAATTGAAATCTGTCTGTCATTTATACTACGTACTCTTCCAAGACGGATGCTTCTGTAATTGTAACTTCGTAGTTGATTGGAAGAAGTTTGCCTATTTTACTTCCACAATTCCATTGTTCAAAGCAATATTGAAGAATATCTTGATGGCTTCCTGTCCAGAAAACACAACAATATAAAATAAAGCGATTATATCGTGTTAACTTATTTTCAGTCAAAGTTAGCTACATAATCTGCTTCTTCTTGAGGTATATTCTCCCCAAACCGTTTAGAAATTTTTCAATGATAACGTTGTAAAAAATTATTCATTCTGAATAAAATAATTACCATTTTTTATTTTCAAAAGTTGTAGGAAACTTTTGTACACTGCAAATGACGGCTTGCCCACAAACACAGATGAACACTGTGTTGCTGAAAATTCATCGTATTCAAAGAGTTCATCGCAGTTTTCCACAACCTGGGTGTACATCAGGAATTTATAATATTTAAAATGGAATAAATGACTGCTGATTGAAATCCATGTAATAGTAAGGAATATACAGAGCGTTTCATCTAAAAGTATCCATGGGACACTTACAATGTAAAAGGAAATACCACATGTACTTTCTTATGTTCTATGGATACTTTTAGCTGAAACGCTCTGTACTTTACTGGTAATTACCAATGATTCCGGTTCTAAGTAAACGAATTTAGTGAAAACGGTCAGTTGCCAGCAATAAATCTTGCAAAAATGAAGCCATGACATATTAGTTTTGTTGGAAACACTGAAGTCAACTGGAAACACAGCATTGAATTCATCTTCAAGAATATCCCTAAGTATATCGTTATTTAAAATTATTAAATATTGCAAAAACAGAGAAATGTGAAGTAAAGGGGTTTAAATCGACCACTTTAAAAGTTTTCGAAAGGTTCAAAGGTGGTTAGATTTTTCTAGAGTTGGGAACATTGTCCCGCAGACTGAGACTCCTTGGTAACTCTCGTCAAATTTTTCCTACCTGAATGGAGATGACATTTCGGCAGGAATGAGAACAACGATTTTCCGATTTGTGATGACCCTTCGTAGGGATCGACAAAGCACGAGTGCCGCTAAACATTGGGAGTCATCCAACGCTGAAGTCACCCAGCATTCTTCTTTGTTATCTGAAAGTCAATAACCAACAGTTTTGACAACCTGCTTGAAAATGCACTTTTCATGGAGAATGTACAGAGAACTTCAACTGAAAGTATCCATAGTACATCCAGTGTATAAGGAAGTATCATGGTACGTATGTACGTTGATTTTGATTTCCAGCATCGAACCAAAAGCGGGCAATTGAAATACACATGTACTTCTCATACACGGTAAGTGTTCTATGGTTACCTTTAACTGAAACTCTCTGTAGTTTGCTTGTGTATACGCTGTAGTTCAATATTTTGGTCAAGTCAGAATAGAGTCTCATCGAGAAAATATCTGTACCCCAAAAAGGACACTAAAATATCAGTTTTCGATGATAAAAATATTTCTATTCTAGAGAACTTTAGAAGTCGAGTTTCTAAACTGCCTGTAATTTATTCTGATCCAATTTTGTCCATTTCGTCCTCTGGATTGATGAAATAAATTCCATCCGACCAACACATAACCCAAACATATCACAATTGAACTGTAAAAAAACATTCAGAATTTTGAAATGTTTTGTACCGTGCATTGTTGATTTTTGCCTCGTTTTGTGTATTTAAGAAAATGATGAGATAAAATTTGTGGAATTAGAAATTCCAACCCTAGAAATATCTTCCGACAGAGTAACCTGAACCTGAACAATGTTTCAATTCAAGACACGTGGAATTATAGTTTCCAGGGTTTCTGGGGCTTAAGGTAAGCCCTTCTTAGCCTTTTGGAAATAAAATTTGTGTTATTTTACAAAGTGGAAGCACTTTTGCTTGAATTGTCTCCAGCGTCAATAATTCCAGAAGACAAATCCATTAGAACTGTCTCCACCCTGAAAAACCCGAAGTTTTATTTCAAAAAGCTTGGGAAGAGCTTCCCTTAAACCCCAGTAATCCCAGAAACTATAATTCCACTTGCCTTGGTTTCAATATTATGTACTAAAACAGGATCAAAGATCTAAATATGAGCTTCTCGGCGGAAGACTCAAAATGGAGTGATTGTGATAGAAAGAAGGGAATTCTCAAGACGATTCAGAACCAACTAGAATTAATTGGTGTAGATAAATGTCATTAGGCACTAGGAGAACATTTAGGTGATTTCATGAATAAATAAATGATTTAAAAGGTACTGCGTTATGAAATGTTATCCTTGTAATGCAAACAATTTTCCTTCTAAGGTAAAAGAGGTATACTCTAATAACTTGTTTGCTTAACCTATAAACTAAATTAGCTACGAATACGTGGAATATACTTGATTACATTTATTTCTACCATCGCTAAGTGCAGTAGCTTTTATATAATATCATGTACAGTGTGTAGTAGATATATTTAAAATGAACAGATATTTTAAAACTCCTTATCATTAAAAATACCTGTAAGAAACTTTGGAATTTTTCAATTCGACTTTTACGATTATTCACCCACAATAAATACAAATACCCATACTAACTTATACGAATTTGTACGGGAAAATACCTAAGTTGACAAATTAAGAGATAAATATAAATAGCATTTCTTTTCACCAACCCTGTATTCCATTAGAGCATTTTCTGTCGGTACTACTAACTGGAATATTCTAATTCGCATCTAAAGCACATTTATGGCAGTTGCACTATCACTTTTTAGAACGCAGTAGAAAAAATATAGGCAAACATGTTTTTAACCAGTGTCAATAAATGAATAGCGCAATAGGTAGAACAACAACGTTAGAATCGTTTAATTATACACTTGTGGAGTAGCATCGTAAAACTGCGAAGAAGTACAAGACATAGGTAGAACTTGCAAGGTCCCAAAAGACGCTAGAAAACTTGTAAACATTCAGCCTAGTGAGCTTTTCAATTTGCAAATCAACTCTTGTCAATTATTAGAAAAACCTCAGCATTGAGCTATTATTGCTAGTTAGGAAATACACGTGGCCGTGTGCACCAAACCATTTTCGTAACTACAGCGTTGGCTACAAGTCAAGCACCATAGGGAAATAGCATTAGGTACCATGTTTGAAAATAAACAGTTTGAGATCCATTTTCAAACATTACATGTATTTTTCTATGGTGCGTGACTTGGGGCCAACACTGTATATCTAAGAGATCAAAATGAGAAACAGTAGCAGTCAGAACCTTCAGGTTCCTTTACTGCTCTTGCTCTTGGGAAATAGAAATGTAGTCAGAGGTAGCACAGATATAGCATTTTTACAAAAATTGATTTTGACCCAACCATCTGCCCATGACATATATTCTTAATTAAAATAGCGGAGCATTTATGTAAATGCTCTGTCGGTCTGTCTGTTCGTCTGGTGGGAAGGAGTGTCGATTATTCCCAATGACAATTAACTATAAAGGACGAAATGAAATTTCTCTTTGATACCTTCAGTAATTAGTTGACCCCCAAATATTTGTCTTGCGTTAAATAAGATGCAAAGTAGAGATGGGCCTCTAAATACTTAGAAAGCAATTAATCGTTTTGAGTATTAGCTTTTCATTTTTATTTCGAATGCAATTTTCCGAGATAATATGTCAGCTCCGCTACTTTTATACGTGTGTTTTCTTACAAGAGTTTATTTCTGTAGTAGCCTTGCAATTGCAAAGAAAGAATGCCACCCTTTAGGTTTTTTGCTGTTGCATTGATGCTAATGATAATACAGACATGGAAAATCAAACGTTATTTTATTATGTATTGAATATTTTTAAAACACTTGACATTATTGCATTCATCATTCTTAAAATGGGATTAATACAAGGATTATATATATGGATAATATATTTATAGGAGTATTAGAGTGTATAGAAAAAAGATTTATATTGCTCCATTTTACGTTACATTATCACTATTCTATAGATAACAGCATAATTTAATTATTCTTTGTAAATAAATAATAGAAAAGTAACTGGTAATTAAAGTGTATTAAATAGTTTGAATATATCTGCTACTTCTGCATATTCTATATGTCTTTTAAAAATTTCTGCCGAATTCGGAATAGTTGTTTCGAACTCTGGTAGTGTTCTTTGTAATTTTTGACTAATGGAAAAGAGTTTTCCGCTAGCATCATCTTTAAGAGCCATATCAACGACAGGGGACGAATGTAAGAAGGTGGACATGCCCCCTTCAACATAGAGGTCTTTCAGAGTATGCAGAAGTGTGTTATCAACCTTTGTTGTCAGCTCATCTGTCCATTCTTTTTCAGGGACAATTTTCATAGGATATCCTTTACCTGTGGTAATGGCCTGCATTTCTGGTTGATTAGTAACTAAAGGGTTAACAATATTAAAGACACGATTATCTTTAATATTATCATTAGCTTCTGGATCTAAAAATATTTGTGTGGTGGCACGAGCTGCTGTATCGACAGGTATGCAAGACCACGCCCCCTTTATGTCCGGAGCGAGTCCTATGTGCATACAGGCCAACAGAAACATAATCAAGTGATTGGATTCTGGAGAGAACTTTCCGCTTTCGCTGTCTCCGACAATATTTGGAAATCTGAGGACAGTGCAAGGAATACCTCTATCTACAGCCTGTTTCACCAATTTCTCGCAAATAAATTTGGATAGAGCGTATCCCCAGGTAATATCTTTTCCAAAATCATTGTCTTCCGGTAGTTCTTCCTCTAAAGAACCATCGGAATTGCATTTCGTAACAGCAACGAGTGAAGAAGCGTGCAATACATGCTTTGTCTTCGATGCTGCTGCGAATTGCAAAATATTTCTAGTTCCAATAACGTTAACCGATCGCATATCAAGAGCGTCGTGAGATTTCGCTACTTTGTAACTGTCGATATGATTTGATTTTACAGCACAATGGATAATCGCGTCTATTCCATTTGCAAGTTGGTTGTACTTTTCCTGGGACATGTCAAAATTCTTTTTTGCCACATTTCCAGCCACGCATTGAACATTTTGGAAATTGATTGATTCTAATAATTTAACTTTTCGTAAACTTTGTTTCAGACGTTTTAAAGCGTCTCCGTCGGATCTCGCTCTGATTAAGCAAGTTACATTTAAATGCTCCCGCTTCAAAAGTTCTGGCAAAATGAATATTCCCAATTTACCTGTCACGCCAGTAATAAAAATATTCTTGACATCACTTATTGGGGGAGGAGGCGATGAAATTTGAATATCTTCTGGCAAAATGCTATCTTTCATTACAAGATCTGACAAAGCATCTTCGTTAACTACAACTATTCCACTTCCGCCACTAGATGTCTCTGAACTGGTGATAAGTTCTGCCAAATAAGAGCTTAGTGCACGAATATTTGGATTATCTAACAAAGCGGTCGTATTTAAAGTTACATTTTTCCCGAAAATCAGTTGCAGTTTGTTTCTCATTTCAACAGCCATTAAAGAATCTAATCCCATATCGGAAAACGATTGGTTCTCATCTAAGGGCTCCTCTTCAGGAAGTTTTAGAGTTTGCCGAATCATTATTTCTATGTGCCCCTTTATGATATCGGCCCGTTTTCCAGGCTCCGCCTCCTTAATCTCCTTCCAAATCTTTTCACCTTCTGCTACCAGTTCCGCGGAAATTGCTCCAGCTGAAGAAGCAATTTCTTCTATATAAGTTCCTAAATTTAACACATCGTGTTTAAATTGTCCGCGGTCGATTTCTGTCACTGCCACCTGAAGGTAGTGATACCTCATTGTTGCCTTTAATGCTGCTATCCCCTGAGTTGGCGTAAATGGCTTGATACCAAAAGCGCCATCTTTTGACAGTGCTAATTCTGCCGCAGCCCCCACTTCCGACCAAATACCCCAATTTATCGTTTGTATGGGCAGTCCTAATGCATGCCGATAATGTGCAAAAGTGTCCAAAAACGTATTTGCCGCTGTAAATAAAAAAAATAAAAAAAATGTTATTAACAAAATAAATGATATTTATTGTGGGCGGAGATTATATTGGGCAGATGTTATATGTGGGTGTAGCTAAAAATGGGTGGAGCTTATATGTGGGTTGAGCTTATATGTGGGTGGAGCTTATATGTGGGTGGAGCTAAAAATGTGTGGAGCTTATATGTGGGTGGAGCTAAAAGTGGGTGAAGCTTATATGTGGGTGGAGCTAAATTGGGTAGAGCTTGTATGTGGGTGGGATTTATATGTGGGTGGAGCTTATATTTAATATAATATAATTATATATTATTGTGGTATAATTAAATTTCGACCCACCTGCATGATTTGCTTGTCCCATAGGCCCTAATAAGCCAGCCGCCGAAGAATAAAGAATGAAATGTTCTAAATTGTAATTTCTTGTCAAATGATGTAAATTCCATGCCCCCATAACTTTTGCATTAAATACAGCATTAAATTTCTCCATGTTCAGATTTGGTATGACTCCATCTACAATAAATCCTGCTGCGTGCATCACGCCCCTAAGGGGTGGTAAATTCATCTGAGGGTCTTCAAGAGTTTGCAAGAGATCTTTCACTTCTTCATAATTACCAACATCTACTTGTTTAGTGATTATATTTATCCCTTTAGAAGTCAAACTCTTGATAACATCTTCAGCATTACTATTTGGAGGATTTCGGCTTATTAGCACAATATTTCTGCCGCCAGATCGCGCTATGAACTTTGTGACTTCCAATCCAATTCCACCAAGACCTCCAGTGATCAAATAAGTGGCATCTGAGTTAAACATATTTTCTTGGATAGCTAGTGTACCTTTAGAATATTTCGTAGAAGGCATCGTCACCACAATTTTGCCGATATGTTGGGCTTTTTGGAAATAGTCAAATGCTTCTTTAGTTTGCGTCACGTCGAATTTGGTGTAGGGTAATGGTGTATAAATTTTATTCGCTATTAAAGACTCTACTTCAAGAATTGGACTATTATTTAAATGATCCAAACCATATTCCAAGTTGACGATAGTATAAGAAACATCTGGACGACGTTCTTTGACTTCCTCGACAGTCCAAATATTAATTTTGCTCATTTCTATGAATCTTGCTTTAGGTTTACAAATTCTTAAACTCGTTTCTTTAAAGTTTGGTCCTGTCAGAGAATTCAGGACTATATCTACACCTTTACCATTCGTAACACCCAGAATATCGTCACCGTAACTTATATTCCGGGAATGAAAAACGTGTTCTATGCCTATAGACCGGAGATAGGCCCTTTTTCTTCTGCTTCCGGCTGTAGCAACAATTTTGGCCCCATATTGGCGGCACACTTGAATTGCTGCAATTCCAACTCCTCCTGATGCAACGTGGATAAGGACTGTGTCCGTGGACTTTATTTTGGCTTCTTCTACCAGAGAAACGTAGACTGTGAAGAACACAGTGGGCATAGTTGCAGCCTCTGCATGTGTCATGGAAGACGGTTTTCGCATAATCAAGTCTTCTCTTGTAAAAGTGTAATTAGCAATACCCCCTTGGAGCGTAAACCCAAAAACCTCGTCTCCGGCCTTAAATTTGGTAGCTTTAGGCCCAATTCTTGTGACAACCCCTGAAAATTCCAGTCCAACTTCCCAAAAGCGACTTACGAACATATCTGGTTTCAGAATGACAAAAAGATCTCTGAAGTTGAGGCCAACTGCTTTGACTAAGACTTCGTACTGTCCACTTGGAATGTCCTCCAGAGGTATTGGACTTAATACAAGATCAGACAAAGATTTCGATTCCGGGAGAATTAATTTATACCTTTCGCTTTCTGGAATTATTAGTGGAACAGGGAATTTCTCCATTTGAACGAGTCGTTTCACGAAACGCTTTCGCTGTCGCAGTGCTACCTGCATTTCGTTTTCATTCGCCCATAACTCACTATAAAGTTCTACCATGGAGGCCTCGTGATCTACTTCATTCGGATCCAAATCAATCATTTCTATTTTTAAACCTGGCTGCTCACTTTTTAATGATAGCAGAAACCCTCGTAGAATTCCTGCTGTTGGATTTCTTGGTCCTTCATCCCCTATATAGTAAACGCCTGAAGATACGATAACTAAATTAGGCAGTTTCTTCAGCATGTATTTCAACATAGATTGGCAAAAATGGAACAATCCAGAAACTATTTTGTTCTGATCCGGTTCTTCAGCTCCCAAAGGCCACAAATAAAGCATTCCTTCTATCGTCAACTTATTTTTTTCAATTTCTTCAAACAAACTCTTGAAATCGTTACAGCTCAAAGGGTTAATTTTGTACTCGTTCGAATTCTTCACAGAGAAATTTTCGCTCTGACTGAGAAGTAAAACTTTTCGCCCATCTCTCTCCAACTTTTCTTTTATACTTGAATAGACACCGTCATTTCTTTCACCGAAAATTATCCATGTCGACTCAAATTCTTCCTCGGAGTAAATATTTCGATAAATTTCTTCTGTTTTTGAGGCTTGCGCCAGGAATACTCCTGCCTCGGGAAATTTTGTGTGCAATCCTTCCAACTGTTGAAATCCTGTTTGGTGGCCTATCATTTTCCATTTCTCCAAATCCACCAACGGGTTATTTTGGCGGTACTTTAGGTCCCGGAATCGGAAAAACCCATCCAGCAGTCCAAAAGTGAGAAAGATATGGGGAGGTAAGGTAAACATTTCTATCGTAACGAGATAACCTGAGGGTTTTAGTAATTGTCGAACGTTGCCCATTGTTTCCTCGAGATCTCTCGTAGCGTGAAGAACATTGCTGCAAATTACCAGATCAAACTGGTGGGGGGCGAAACCCTGAGATTTCGGGTCATTTTCAATATCCAGCGCTTTGTACGATATTCTAGGGACATCTTTGAATTTCTGTTGAGTTTGATCCAGAAGCGTCCTTGCAATATCAGTGAAAACGTAACTGTAGGATACGTTCACTTTTTTCAACGCCTCAATCACATATTTCATGGTACTTCCAGTTCCACCGCCGACCTCAAGAACTCTTACAACTTTCGAATTCTTGTCTTCCAGATTTTCAAATAGTTTCTCGCAAATCACCTGAGCTCCCTTATTCATATTCGTTGTGTATTCTGCATCTATGTATATTCTAATTGCATTTTCCTCATATTGATCTGGGAAGAGGACAAAGAGAGGAGATTCCTTTTCTTGAATCACAGAACTCATGTACTTTGAACATCTCTTTAGAACAGGAAGTTCTACACCCTGAGGTGCGATTCGATTTATCAAATTTTCAAGATCAGTGATAAGATTTTTCAAATCAGCCTTCCTGGGAAACGCTTTTACTACAGACCACGATCCTTTGTTCCTACTTTGTACTTGATGTTCAAGAACACCGTGTTCAACAAAAAAGACAAGTATGCAGTTAACGAATTTTTCGTAACGAAATGAAATTAACAAGTCCAGTAGCAATTCCCTTGTCTCAAATGTTTTCCCCACAGCTGGTGACCATCCTAACTCGTACAGGGCGTTCACGAAATAATAAAAACATAACTGAGAAATCCTTTTCAGGAGATCGTCGATATCGTAAGTGTACTCCTTTCTTAATTCGGCAAACCGTTGATCAACTAGGGACATAACATTTTCTACACTTGGGAGTTTTTCCAAATCTATTCGCGATGAAAGAATTCCAACTTTCGGTCTGAAAACTTCCTGATATAATTCCGGAACATCCCTTTTTTGTGCATTCAGGAAATTGACAAAGGCTGTAAGATTTGTCTTCACCAACCGTACACCTTGCATAACTCCTAGAATCGAACCGTGTTCATTAAGAATTTTGACGAGGCCTTTTCTTTGACCCTCACCTTCAACAGTCCACACCAGATGGAGGTACAGTCTATTCGTCACCTCGTTAGGAAGCCAAGTGAATTTTTCAATGGCGACCGGAAGGTACAAATCAATTTTTGTAAGATCCACCTGAAAGGCGTAAGCCTGCAGCATGGCGTCTAATGCAATAGGATGGCAAATGTACTCCCGCTTATCGGTGACCGAAGGAGGTGCGAAAACCTCGGTCAACACTTCGTTCTCCCCTTTGAAAAATTCCTTGATGCTTTGAAAAGTTGTCCCGAAAGCAATTCCAGCCTCAGCAATCTTTTTGTAGAACTCTTCAGTGCAAATACTTGTTTGGCAACGATTTCGAATTTCCTCTAAATTTTGTTGATCGTGCCATTCTGCAGGAATATCTTTAACAGACAATTGTATCGTGGCAGTCGCATGTTTCTTCCAGGGTGTAATATTGTTGTCATTGAATTTCCTGAAAATTACAGCTTTTAGAATTTCCGTTTTATCTACGCTTTCAGGTGACGTCACCAATTGAAGTCTACAAGGTTTCTCCGGGAAAAGTTCTAAAGGCGCTTCTATTAAGAAATCCGAAATTACAAATGCTTTTCGTGGGTTACTCAGACCTTCGTGATCGCCCTGAAGTGCTAAACTAGCAGTGGCTAAAATCATTTCGAAAAATCCGGCGCCAGGCATAATCACCCGATTGGCAACCACGTGGTCCGAAAGGTAAGTAAGGTTTTCCAGACTGATTGTTTGTTGATACACGTTGACAAACATATCATTAGTGGCAACTGGAACATGACGACCCAGGAGGGGATGCAAGATTTTGGTGTTGCAAGTCAAACTATTTGGCTCTGCAGTTGACTCAAACCAGAAGCGTTTTCGCTGGAATGGGTACGACGGCAGTTCTACTTTATTCCTCTTGTAAGGCATATCGACTCCTTTGAAATCTACATCGCAACCGTTGACAAACAATTTCCCTAAACTGCCCAGCATTGTTTGCCATTCCGGTTCTGATTTCCGAATTGAGGGAAGCCAAAGACAATCCTGGGATTCCTCTGCACTGAGATTATTAAGTGCCAACGCCAAGAGAACCGGGTGAGGTCCTATTTCTAGAAACACCCTGCACTCCGCTTCGTGAAGAGTTTTCATCGCCAGAGGGAAGTTGACAGTATCTCTGGCGTGGTTCTGCCAGTAGGTGGCACTTAAGTCTTTTCTCTGCAACTGCCTTCCGTCCCTTCCCGAAATGTATCCACACCGAGGATTTTCGTAAGAAATACTTTCAGCCACTTTTCCAAAACTGTCCAGGATGTTATCCATGGCTCTGGAGTGAAAAGCGTGGGAGGCGGCTACTTTCTGAGTTTTTATGTTTTCTGTTGCGCACAATTCGGAGAATTTCTCTAAAGCATTCGGAAGACCGGCCACGACTACTTCTTCGCACGAATTCACCACCGCAATATCCAACCACAATTCAGAATCCGTTTTTCTGAACTTTTCTATAAGACTTTTCACCGAATCGACGGAGGTCTTAATAGCGAGCATTCCCCCTGGGGGTAAACCTTGGATCAGTTTGCTCCGATGCGACACCAGTTTGAGAGCATCTTCGAGTCTCAAAATGCCTGCGGCGGTGGCAGCTGCAAATTCTCCGACACTGTGTCCAAACACAAAGTCTGGAAATACTCCGAAACTGTTCCACAACTTCAGGAGACTGTACTCGATGCAGAAAATGGAGGTCTGGCTGAAAAGTGTTTGATCAAGTCTCGAGTTCTCCTGCTCTGCCCAAATCTCTTTTATAATTGATACCCCAATATTATTTTCCAAGATTTTCTCGCATTTATCTAGAGCATTCTTGAAAACTGCGTTCGATTCGTAAAGCATTTTGGCCATTCCCGAATACTGAGAACCTTGTCCAGTGAACAAGAAAGCAAGTTTGGATTTGTTATGGGTCGCTTTTCCAATTGAGTGTTGTGTTTTAGATAACTTATCTACAATATCTTCCGAGCTATTGCCGATAACTGCTAACCTATTAAAAAATTGACCTCTTCCAACATTAGATGTATACGCTATATCTGCTAAATCTAAATGTGAATTTTCCTTTAAAAATGCTATATATTTGGTTTTCAATTCCTGAAGAGCAATTTCGTCCTTGGCCGAAAATGTCAAAATGTGAGTGGGTCGTTCGAAACTCCTGATAGAGGGCATTATTTTTTGTGTAGTAGGCGGGTCTTCAACAACAACATGGACATTAGACCCGCTGATGCCGTAAGAGCTGATTGCAGCCAACCTGCTTTCCCCATTCACATTTTCCCATTTTTCCGCATTTACTGGAATCTTTCCAGGAATTTTGTCCAGTGGAATATCAGGATTTAGAGATTCAAAGTTCCTGTGTGGAGGAATTGTATTATTTTTCATCGCCAACAGGACTTTAATCAATCCCGCAATTCCCGCGGCTCCTTCAGCGTGTCCGATGTTAGTTTTCACCGAACCAATGAGCAAGGGTTCCTTTCGATTCTTGGAATAGGATTCAATCATGGCAGATATTTCTATTGGATCCCCAACCATGGTTCCAGTTCCATGAGCCTCCACGTAACTCACTTTTGCTGGATCTACGCGAGCATTTTTCAATGCTTCTTTGATGACCATTTCCTGACAAGATTTGCTCGGTGTTCCGAAACTGGCTGTGGTACCCTCCATATTTAGAGCAGACCCGCGAATGACCCCTGCGATGCGATCGCCATCTCTGACCGCATCGGCGAACCTCTTCAGAACAACAATTCCACATCCTTCTGCACGTCCGAATCCATCTGCTTTCGAATCGAATGTTTTGCAGTGACCGTCTGAGGCCATGAAATACGGTTTTTCAGAACCAATCAAAGAAAACGGATGCAGTAGTAAATTAACGCCCCCAGCCAATGTTAAGTTGGACTCTTTCTTGCGGAGACTCTCGCACGCCAAGTGTAAACTGACAAAGGAGGAGGAGCAACCAGATTCAGTCGCGATGTTCGGTCCATTTAGTCCCAGGAAGAAGGAAATTCGTGCGGAAGTGGCGCTGTAGGCATTTCCAAGGTACACTCGGTGAGCGTTGCTGCCTGTTGTATGTTTTCGAAGAAGGGCTTCGTAGTCCGCAGTCCACACACCAATATAAACTCCCGTTTTGGTACCCTTTAAGGACAGGGGGTTGATTCCTGCATTTTCCAGACCCTCCCAAGCCACTTCCAGAAGAAGTCGTTGTTGCGGATCCAGGTAAGTAGCCTCACGTGGAGAAATTCCATAAAACTTGGCATCAAATTGATCAATTGCACATTTTAAGAATCCAGCTTTTGTTTTTCTTAGGTCGCCTTCGTCAACTTCTACGTCCTTGGCATCCCATCTTCCAAAAGGGACAGGACGCACTGCATCTTTTCCATTAATAAGTAAATCCCAAAATTCGTCTGGATTATTTGCACCTGGAAATCGACAACTGAGTCCAACTACTGCGATCGCGTCATTCAGATTCGTGTTGTAATCTTTGGAGATATGTGTTGGGGTAGAATTATTTCTTGCAAGGTTGTAAGACTCAAATTGTTGCCTTATTTCTTTTGGGAGTTCCTGCTGTGGACGAGTTTTTTTAAATTTTTTTAATGCTATAATTTTTTTCGGACATGTACGTAATTACGTGTTTTGTACTTACCAAATGTGAATTGTTTTGTTGAATAATATCCTCTGAAAAAATGTTCATCCACACTTGAGCAAATATCTGCGCAAAAAAATTAATGAATCAGTTCCACAAGATTTGAGTAGAAATGTTTATATTGTTTTCCAAATTTCCAAATACTTGGTTGCACTGTTGTTGCTGTTGTCTTGCAATGTTTTTCCCTGCAAAAATTTTCCATGGATTGTTCCCAGTAAAATTAATGATGGATATTCGTTCAGATAATATTCTGCGAAAGTAAAAAATTAGTTGCATGATTAGGACAATAATAATAGTGCAATTGCGTATTTAGCGTATTTCATGCATTCGGAAAATGTTACTTACTCAAGGCACATGGAATTATAGTTTTTAGGGTGTAAGGTAAGCTCTTCTCAGGATTTTTGAAATGAAACTTTGGGGTTTCAGGGTGGAGACATTTTTGATGAATTTGTCTGCTCTATTTATTGAATCTGGAGACAAATTTGGCAAAAATGTCTCCACTGTGAAAAAACCAGAGTTTTGCTACAAATAGGCTGGGAAGGACTTACCTTACACTGCAGTGTATAAACTATAATTCCACATGCCTTGGTACTTACTCCTCCAAGACTGTAGACTCGCTTAGTAATGTTTCATACTGGCAACCGAGAAGTTTGCCTGTTTGTTTCGTAAAGTTCGATTTTTCAATGCAGTATTTAAACAGGTCCTGATTGCTTCCTGAAAATGAATGTTCAAATGCTTTGATTCTTAAATTTTGAATTTATATGATTAATATTTATTGTATAATATTACACTCACCGTTTTTTGTTTCCACGAGCTGCAGAAAGCTGTTGTAAACGTTATAAGCCGGTGTACAAACAAATACGGTTGAATTTGCCGATGCAGAAAAATCTTCCAGGTCAAATAGTTCATCACAATTTTCCACAACCTTAATATCCAAACAATAAATACAATTTCTATCATTTTTATTATCTTTTAAATTTTATTTTTAGCACTACAGTATGAAATATGAGTTTTATTTTATTACCATTGATTTCGGTTCGACGTAAACACATTTAGTGAACAACGTCAGTTTCCACGTGAAAAGTTTTGCCAAGGCATTCAACGAAAACTGTTTCTTGAGGGATTCGCTGAAGTCGATTTCAATTGTTGCATTGAATTCTTTCTCTAGAATTTGTCTGTTGAATCACAAATGCAGAAAAAATTGAAAAAAATAGGGCTAGATAACAAAACTTGAATTAAAAGAGTTTTTAATACCTTAAAGACAAAGATATCGATGAGGAAATCAAGACAATGATTTTCCTGGTGGTGAAAACACGCCGTAAGGAACGGCAGAGGACGAGTGCACCAAGACACTCTGTGTCATTAAACGCCGAAGTCACCCATGCATGATCTTTCGGTTCTGAAATAACGTTGTACAAGTGCACCGTTAATTAACAATGAAATCTTTTCAACAGTATTTATTTTTCTTTGGGTTTTTTAAACGCAAAATTATTTTTCCTAAAATAAAATTTAAAAGTGCACAAATTTTGCAAAAGAATAATTAACTTGAGTGATTTAAACCCTTACCGTTCATAATTGAATGTAACGTAACGTAAAAACTTATTTTTCAATAGTAAATGAATCCGAATTGTTATGGGTCTTGCTAACTGTCATAAAACTGAAAAATATTATTTCTACTACACTAGGAACCTAAAACAGATTGCAATTGGGATTAGATTTGTAACGTTTGACTTCTTTCAAGAACTAATCGCCCATGGAGTTGATTGTTTATATAAGCTCTTAATTTTCGTCATAATTAAGTGCTCAAGCTTTCCCATTTGGTGTTTTTCTGCAAATAAAATGTAATAATCCCATAGCCTTGGGCATTTTGTTCACGCACTGCTCTAGACATTAAGATCCCCCTCCTACTACTTTTACGTTCCTTTTAATCATCCTTATTAAATAATGCTACATAAACAAACTCGCAGACTCTTCTGTGCAAACGGCAAGCATTATTCTTTTCCCCTTTCAATTATTCGGTGCAAAAAACACATAAAAAGAGATTGACACGAGAGCTACGAGAGCAGAGTATAGTAATACAATAAAATCATCCGTAGTAGTTTAGTAGTAAAACAGAATGTACTTAGTCAACATATCTTATTGCAGGGTTAACTATCAGAGACATAATAAGAATTGTCTAATGGCTAATCCAACGTGTATTTCAAGGTTTGTCATTTCGCATTTTCCATGAAGCACGTGCCAAATCCCCCAAACTGATATTTAAATATAGTTCCATTTCAGATTTTTAAATACGACATTTAAAACGGCAGTTTAATTTGCATCGCTTTTCTGTTATAAATTAGATAGTCCATTTGAGCATGGACTTTAGTTTTTTTTAAATAATTCAGCAGTTGCACATAATTGTAATTTACAACTGTCGCAATTTTACCATTTTTATAAACAACTTTAAAAACAAACCCTGGTATAAGCAAAACTTGCATAATGTATTAAAGTGCTTCTAAAAAATCGCTGCAATGTTTTTTTACAGAGTATTAGCAACTATGGGCAGAATTTGGATGCTACTCAGAAAAATGACGTATCTCAAACTTTTATTCGCAAAAGTAATTATAAATTAAATGCAAATTGTGCATAACTACGAAAAATTCTTAATAATTTTGCAAAAAATGGAGATACGTTGTTTTACCGAGTAACGCCTCAATTATAGATTTATAAGAGCACCAGTGGAAATGACCAGTGACGTCCCATAAAAAACTTAGTGGACTGTTGCAGATATTAAGGTGGTTTTGCCAGATGAAGCAAGCGTTCTAGGAAGCTTGATTAATCGGACGATTTTCCCGTTTGCGTAGTAATTCTGGTTTTTATGAACTATCAAGGCAACTGCAATTGTATACAGTTTACTCTTCTAATCGTTGATCTTCTCTCTTCTATGCTGTGGTCTGATATTAAATCGCGTAGTTTCCATGAATTAAGTGCATTGTACACACAATTTGTTTAAATTGAAGGGTTTTACAAATACAGAACACATTTTTTATAACACATTATATATAATACGTAAAAACAGATTAAATTGTACCAGGCGTACCTGAAACATAAGTTCGTAATACAAGGGCAATTCCCATTACAATTTTATCACAGAATACAATACCCAATTTTGTATACCAAAAGTTTTTGGTAATAATTAATTTTAATTGCCCTTGATTTATGATGAAAATAATTTTATTAATTTAAATTGAGAATTTTTCATTTCCTTATGATCAAAACATCTTAGGGTTAGGCTGTATTAATAAAAACCTCGAAAAGCATTAAGTAAAACTGTTTTCCTTCTCTTTCTGTGAGCGTCGCAAAAACTGTTACATTCATAAAGTCGTAAAATGTCCAATGACACCATAATTTAATTAATTTCCATAGATTTTCTATCTAATATTAATTCTGAGTATCCCTTAAGGAAAAACTTCAATCCAAGTAGCTCTAACTGAAACGCTGGAAAGAAATTCTTTGCGTGCTTCAGAATTGTGGCAGCTCAACAGGTTTTGTGGTCTTTGTAACTTTGGAAGTGGGAAAGGGAAGTGCAATAAATCAAGAAAGGAATAGTAGCGTGCGCAAGGCATTTGTTAGATAAATTGACAGAATATTTAATTAGGTTAAACGCACAAAAAACTACAATTGCATCAATGAATAGAGTAGAATCTTGAAGTCTGTAGCTTTCAAGTAACTCGCTCTGATGAATTGTGATTAGCATTTCAGCTAGAAAGTTTACAACAAGGTATTTCTAGCCTAACAAGCTATAATGACTAACAACGCAATAATGCAATGTAACTTTGCGGCAGTGTAAAGTGTAACAAATCATAAATACAGGGTCAATATTCATAATGTACACTATTTAAATATTATATCACAATCAAGTAGAAGGAATGCATTTCTCAAGACATCAAGTCTGCAAATGATTAGAATTGACTGCTCCTAATGTAAATTGTGAGAACGAGAAGGTCAATTATCACTTACGCTAAATAGGCAGCCAGACAGACGTCTGTCAAACATAATCTTCTAAAAAGTAGTTTTCAATTCGCATTATTAATATATGTAGAACAAGTTTCTGAATTCAAAAACCATTTGAATTTACATTAGGAATTTTCCTCGTAGTCAGAACCACGTGTACTTTTTAATAAGATAAAGCTTTATTAATTTTTAAAATGATTATGACGTTATGAGAATTAAGCTATGTAAATATCCTGTGTAATTAACAGAAAACGGTAAGCAATCTTTCTAACTTTACAAAAAATTAAGTTGCCTTGTGTTTCATGTTTCATTTCTTCGCAGGAATGTAGTTAAGAACTGACCTGCTTATTGTAAAGGACAGAACACAAGTTTTTATATAACTTCATATTACTTAATTAAATAGTATGTATAATTGATAAGTGAGGAAGGATAAGTAGTAAGTAGAAGGACAGTTAGTTTGCACCTAGATAATATATCGCAACTAAAACTGTTTAAACTTCAAACTCATTTCATTGGGACATCGGACAGCGTAACAAAAAGCAGGACCTTCATTTCTATTACTTGGTCGAATTTTTCGCAATGATCGAATTTCGCAGTTACTCAACGAAATTGAAATGACAAGTCCTGAGTAGTGTAATATTGCGTAATGCATTTCAGGGTCATTATCTATGTAAGTTTATTAGGATTCATCAAGTCCTCTTGATTCACTCATTTATGAAGGCATAGACCAAGGCTGGTGTAATCATGGCGATTCTCCTATAAGGTTGTCTCAAGCAAATTTTTTTTCAATTTTCTTCGCCTATAAGGTACAGAGGAACTAACCTCCACATTACTTTAATCAAAAGTGATGGAAATGTGAAGACACAAGTTTAATGTATCTTAGGAAAATACAAAAACCTGAAATTTTGAATTTAAAAATTTTTGTTGAGGTAACCTTAGAGAAGATTTACACCTGTCTTGGTGTAGACATTTAAATGATGTTTGATAAACCGTACGCCAAGCATTCGTCATCACATCAAGTTACAAATTGCTGCATTTATTTGTCTTGACCCGACCTAAATTTTATTTTATGTACATGTAAATTCGCTAGTGAATTAGAAACTAGTTTTCAATTATTTTTTGCCGTCTCTTAGATTGGCATACAACTTTTCTTACATTATAGTTCATGCAATATCCCCATACTATTGCATTCCTTTGATCAATTGATGAATAATCGACCAAGTATCAAATATGCATTATAATAATAGACGATAATGAGGAGTATACCACGTAATGTTACTATTTATTTCTGTATTGGCTTTCAGAAGTCTTTTAATAGAGATCAGAATAAACGTTCGGGTAATAAAATGGGTCTGACCGTTTAGCTTTATAAAGGAAAGGAGTTTATCGATCATAGGAAAAGAAAAACGCCCGAAAGAGATTCCTCGATTTGTAAACGAAGGTCAAAGTTATTGCGTAATATCCGTAACTTGTTAATTTTTGAAACATAGAGGTAACAATGAAATCTAAGTAAAAGAGTATTTCATGAGACGTATAATTTTTAGTGTCAGTTCCGAAAGAGTTGAGGAAACACACCTTGATTTAGTTTATTTACCATGAAAATGCAATAGGTTGGACTGAACAAGTCTTTAGTGAGCCAATAAGAATAAAGTTTCGTTGAGCCGAACGTTTCTTTCTAATTTTTACTGCTTTACTTCCGACAGCAATGCAATTTTGGAGAAAATGTAGCTAACGACGTACTGAGCGACGTTATAGAGGAAATAATAAGAGCAGTTCTACGGTGGAAGGAGAAAGACAAATCTGAGCCAGAGCAATTCAATAATCCCATAAAAGTCATTATTATGCCATGCCACGTTGTCTCGTCTCCACTCTCTGTCTTACAGAGAAACACAGATACCTACAGACTCACAATCCAAAGAATTCCTCCAATCCAAATAAACCAAACCACCCAACTTTCCCTTCTTTTCGCTTTTCAACTGAAACATGAAAAATTAATATACTAAAATTTACTGAAAAATGAATATACTTAAGTGTACCTCAAAAATAATTATTTTACCTCAAGAAAAATAATCACTTTACCTCATATTTACACAATTAATCCTATAAATAGTTATCCAGTCTCAGGTATCATTACTCCGAACTCATGGAATACCTCTGTCTCAAGTTTTAAAGTAATTTATTAACGTTTTTGTACCTTTAGCATCAAATAAAGCACAAAATTCTTACTATAATTGAGGTAAATGTACTAAAACATTAGCAAATTGCATTAAAACTTGAGGCAAAGGTATTTTATCAGTTAAGAGTAAGGATACTTGAGACTGAATACATATTAATTAGCTAAATGTATTTATACATGAGGTAAAGTAATTATTTTTGTTGAGGTAAACCAATTATTATTGAGTTGAATTTAAATTTTCTCTATTGAAAATTAGAAAAAAGTAAAGTTGAGTAAATAGCATTGAAACTAGGAACTACTCTGATTGTGTACACATGAGAACTAGTTTTTTAAAATGAATTCCCATGGAGAGAAAGAAGAAAGGAAGTTGGTAAAGAAGGATTTTCATTTTGCACTGAAATATTTATTGCGTAATCCTTGAGAACTGAGAAGGGAAGGAAATGAAAGCAAATGGGCCATCGTAGTTCGAGTTGAAGTTACTCTCGACTAAGAAAAGGAATTGAATGAAGCCAGAAACATTTGTAAGTAATGTCACATACTTATGTCACATGCACTCATTTCAAATGCCTTGCTATTCCTGTCTTATAAGGACGGATGAGAAACCAGGCGCATAATCCCGGTGTCCAGTGTCGTATCTAACACACAGTTACTACATTGGGCACTTAAAAACTGAATTCCAGTTAAAAAATAAAAAAGGGAATTTTTGTATAAAAATGGGAATTTCTGTACTAATTTGGGGATCGGAGGATGCAGGAATGAAATTTGCGAAGTGAGAAATTGGATATTTAGATTTCACGGTGGAGGATCCAAATTGGCAAGAGACTCCGAAGAACTATTATGGATGGACTTGTCTTAGGGAATGAATGCGCTGCTGTCTATAGCTATGCTCCATTTGTCTAGTTGACTCCACTCCAGTTGAAATGCAAGCCCAAGAATGGAAGCGAGAGTCAAGACTTGTTCCAGGCAATCGTCCTAAGTGTTCCACTATCGTTTCTATTAGCTTCGTGCCAAGAAATGCTGACCATAGGAAGATGCAAGCAGAATAGAAGATGCTTTTGGGTCAGTCCAAGGGGTTTTGGGTCGGAGTGGGTCACGGAATTAAATAGCAATTACTTTTTTCCAAGAAATTAATTACTTTTTTGGTACAAAAGTAAAAAAGCAATATTCCAGTATATATACTACATATACAGGAATTTTTAGACGTATTTAAGTTATTTTTGTAAAATTAAAAATTGGTTTGATTGCTTATTTTTGTAAAAAAGCAGAAAAGTAAAAAAGCTGTATTTATTCGTTGGAGGAGAGCGTGCGTAGGTCGAGAGGGTCAAATAGATTTGTCGGAAGCTGCTCTAAATGGAAATCGTAAAGGATGAAAGATTAATTTGTGGAATGTGTCCCTTGGGTCACACTTTTTAATTTGATCCATGAGTTTCGTGTTCCTCGGTTGAGCCGAGTCCAGTCTGCTGTCTTGACTTCCTCTTCAATGTTCCGTCTTTGGATCATCCTTTACTTCTGTCAGAAACAAATACTTGCGCAAACTTCTATACAACAAACAAGTATAAGGTACGCACAATAAGGTGGATTCGATTGGATACACACCACATGTGGAATACACTTACAACATAACACCACTGCATGTAACCAAAGCCAAAAGGGCAGTTGCCAGGAATCACGAAAATTCTAAGGTAACGTAAGCAGCACCCAGTTTTCCAAAAGGGATTTAGTTTTTAACCCCGCCCCTAAAAGTGCACGATTTTATGTAATTTTTGGGATATATAGTTTTCAGGATGATTTTAAAAGTAATTGATGGGTTACTCCGTAAAACGACGTATCTCAAAAACTAATTTTTGAAAAATTAATTTTTTTTTGTTGTTTTGCACGATTTGCAATTGAAATTAATTTTGGAGATATGTCGTTTTACGGAGTAGAGCATGAATTTAAAACCGTATGCCAATTTGTACCACATTTCCCCGTTTTTACTACTTCCCATATTATTATTGGCGAATCAGTTGCCGTGTTGCAGAGTGTTTTAGACTCCTGGAATCTGAAAAGATCAATTGTTCGACTGCTGGTTAGTGAATGTGTGTACTGTAACACAATCTAATACTTTCTGTAATCAAGCAATAATGCAATATGTAACTTCTGCTGAATTCTGTAACCGCTGCTCTTTCCTAATCTACTATAAGGGATCGTCCACAACCTAGTTTTACCCAAATGTTGTGCTGAGGAAGGAAAAACATAATTATATAGTAATTACACTGTTATAGCAAGATATGAGTTACGATAACCTTACTTCAGAAATCAGTAATCAGTAACCAAAAATCTGGAGCTTTGTAAAAATCTCAACTGAACTGACTAGTATTCAAAATTCATGTAAAATATTATGCATAAATAAATAAAATTCTTCACTATTCCCAAAATTACTGAAAATTAATTTTGCATAAACTGGAAAAATTACAGATACGTCCTTTTACAGAGTAACACCTAAATTAAAGAAAAATGTTAAAAAAACTGGAAAAATTACAGATAGGTCCTTTTACAGAGTAACACCTAAATTACAGAAAAATGTTAAAAAAAACTGGAAAAATTACAGATAGGTCCTTTTACAGAGTAACACCTAAATTACAGAAAAATGTAATAGGAAAGAAAATTGTGAAAGTGAGACAGAATTTTCGGAGGTTCCTTGGAAGTGTGTTTGAAAAGGAAAGTTGAGACAGAGTTAATGCATTAGATGGAAAGTCAGACTAAGACAGACGGGTGTTTGTCTGATGTTTGGGGTGGGATGCGAAGTCCGAGAGCTAACTAGCCCTGAGTGCAATGCAAGTGCAAAAGACAGTTGCCTATAATTCTTTTGATAAAATAATAAAAGCTGTCTGTCAGTCGGCATGAAAAATCACCCGTGCTCCAGGAGCAGATCGCAAGAAATGCAACTCTATTATTGAACTTTGAACAAACACTCCTTTTATTCCATTATGCCTAAGTAAACACAGTACATCTTATTCTGCCCTAAATACATTCTTTCTATGTCACGAGACTATGCCAATGCAAGATACTATTGTTACAGAAGCAGATGAGAAAAATGGACAAACAGTTACAAAAGCCGTTAGCGATTGAATATTTCCGGATAGAGGCTATTCTTTGGAATAGGGTAAGTGAAAGTTGATTTGTTACAGGAGAGGAATAGTTGGAAGGTCTGTTGGGGACCGAACATAAATTACAAAGACGTTTTCTCGTCGGTTCTTGACCCCTCCCCTCTTAAGACTCTTTTATGGAGAAAATTTATTAAAAATAATAGGTTTGCCTCAAGAAAAATATTCAAATAACCTCAAATAAATACATTTAGCTAATAAATATTTATTCAGTCTCAAGTACTCAGAAATGATAATATACCTTTGCCCCAAGTTTTAATACAATTTGTTAATGTTTTAGTACATTTACCTCAAATAGAGTACAAAATCATCACTATACTTGAGGTAAATGTACTTAAACTTAGGCAGAAGTATATTATCAGTTCGGAATAATGATACTTGAGACTGGATAAATATTTATGAGCTAAATGTATAAATATATGAGGTAAATTGATTATTTTTCTTGAGGCAAACCTATTATTTTTGAGGCCACTTAAATACAAACCCTTTTTTATCAGCTGTTCAATTTATTTATTGAGTTTAGACTTTTAGGTGAGAGCCACTGGCCCCCTAGGGGTGTCTCCGTAGCTTATGTATGTTCCCTATTCGGAGTGCGGAGAGAGAAGTAGAGAAATTCGGTGGCGCTGTAGTGAGTTCGGAGTTGGGTGAGGTGATTGTATTTGTTGGTGACTGGTTTGTGCCGGAGCAGACTCCTCGTCGCCTGCTGGTCGATATTTGGTCCCGCTCAGTGGAAGTGAGAGTTTCCGAAGGATTTAGTCAATAGCTCGGCGCCGCAGTGTCGAATTGTTTTCCTCTCGTGACTTGCTTGGCTTTGGCCTTCCGATTCCTCCCTCCGCTACACAATCCATTATCCATTATAAATGCCTCTCTAATCTATCCCTCTATATCTTCCCACCTTAATCAACCACCACCACATAGTCGCTGTCACAATCAAATCATTTCAGCCCTCCCCGAAAACTTAACCTTGATCATTCATTCTAATTTCTATTATATATGCACCCTATACTGCCTATAATATATGCATATACTATAAATGACTATTTAAATGACATTAATTATTATTTCAAGTAGAATAAACGTTTAGATTGATTCATAAATACCGCCTTTAATTTCATTTCTTTAGTTTCGTTTCTTTAGTAACAATTTTCCCATTTCACCACCTGCTTTATTTATATTTTCCCACCGGGGAACTGGGACAAATGTCCCAAAAACATTTCCGTTTTCGCATTGATTCATAAATACCGCCTTTAATTTCATTTCTATCACCAATTGGTTCATTTCGTTAATTTGCAATTATTTTCCCATTTTACCACCTGCTTTATATATATTTTCCCACCGAGGAACTGGGACAAATGACCCCAGGCATTTCTATCCTCGCCTTGATTCATAAATGCCGCCTTTAATTTCATTTCTATCACCAATTGGTTCATTTCGTTAATTTACAATTATTTTCCCATTTCACCACCTGCTTTATTTATATTTTCCCACCGGGGAACTGGGACAAATGTCCCAAAAGCTTTTCTATCTCGCCACCTTTGTTGCAAGTCAAAATTACGCAAGATAGTAGAAAAGTCAAAGAATTTGTGCAATTTTGACTGGTGAGTGAGCCAATTTAGGTGAAATATTTGAGGCTATCTATTAATGTCGTGTAAGGGGACTGTGTTATTACTGGGTAAGATTGTGCCGAAGATTTGGTGGTCCCATTCCGAGTTTGCAGTGCACATGTCAGGACACAAGTGGGGTGTGAGGAAACGTAGCTTAAAGCAAAGTACATTCTTAGATTACACACACATTATATCTGCTTATTATGGACATTTCGCTATCGGTGCACCGTCCTCCTGCTTTATGAAAAATAGAGCTGCATGCAATATTCGTGCAAGAGAGCATAGCACCAACTTCACATGTCTCATTCTCCGCTTTCCAGCTGCTAGGCTTTAAATATGCATGTAGGCTCCTTTTCCAAATCCAATATACCTCCTTTCTCCTTTCTGTCCCACCCTAACAATTCACAATCCTCTCCGCTCAATACTTCAACATTTATTTTTAGATTTCTCACAATGAATGGAAAGTAAATGGAAAATAACTAAATTACAATATTTAAAATTTAACACTAATTAAGTAATAGGCATAAGTTTACATATACGTAAGAAATACTTTGCAGGTAGCACTTTATTGTAGATGTGAAGTACCCTGTGCAAAATTGTACATCAGGTCAAGGTTAAATGGTACACTGGTTAAAGGATTCTGAATTTAACAAAGACCCTGTACACAGGCAGTTGGCTACGCTGCTCACCCTGAATTCTGATGAATGAGTTGGCTCTAATTGTATGCACAGAGGCAAAGAAAGCCGTAAAAGCAAGCACCGAGAAGAAAACTGTAAAAGCAGTCATGGGTTGGATAAGTAAGCAGTACAAATTTCTTGTGGTTCGTTGGTGCATTGCTCCGTAAAAATAATTGTATATCTTGGAATGTATTGAATATTGTAAAAAAACTCAGAAATTGTTTTCCTGCAGTTGCAATAATATTGTAAGGATTAGAAGTGACTTTAGCGCTTATTAATACAGTTTGTGCTTTTTCATTGCTTGTTGTCACATTTTAAAGTACAAATCAAAGTCTTAAAACACGTAAGATTGCGATACCAGATTCTTGAACTTTGCACGTGCACATAAAGTGATTCTATTGTATTATTGTAAACGTAGCATGCGGATACTGATAACCATCGCATGGAGGTCAGCGATGACCAGTTCAGTGTCATCGGTTACTATATTAAGCAAATCTTGTAAAATCATTTGAGGTCTTCGTCTTCCAGTATTTTACCAGACTCTTCCAAGCCAACATCTAGGCAGCAGTCGTTGAATAAAAGTTTATGAATTCTCTCTCCAAGTAATTCTTGTTTTACCCAGGCCAAGCATTGTACTCTTTTATTCCTTATAATATTGTAAAAAAATTCAGAATTTTTTTTCTTGCAGTTGCAATAATATTTGCAATAGATAATGCGAAAAATTGTGATATAAATTAAATTCAGCACCGTAAAACGACGTATCTCAAAATTAATTTCAATTGCAAAGTGTGAAAAACTTGAAATTAGCAAAAATAGTATTTAAGATAGTTTTAGGTAGTAAGGAATGAATTAGAATGGTAAAGAAAGTATTTTTGAAAATGTTGTTATATCCAGTCTGTTATGATTTGTCCTAGAAGAAATTGAATAGACATGTTTCATCTTCAGGTTGGTGTACAGTGTACACGGGAGACAATAATAGAGTTTGGATTATAAAGTAGTGTATGGGAAAGAAAGTATTTTGTGTAACGCTGTGAAAGGAGTGTAGTGTTGTAGGAGGGAGAAAAGAAGTGAGTGGGGGGAGGGGGAGGGAGGGGGAGGGTGGCGGGCGAGATCGGAGTCGAGAAAGTCCGAGTGGGAGAGTGAGAGAAGTTCGGGTTAGAAGGAATGTTGATGATAGTATAGGGATACAGAGTGGGGTTGGGTATTGGGGGGGTCGAGGGGGTGTGTATGTTCGGGGGCTATATGCACGTGTGTTATAGATGTATGGTGTCTTTGGGTTTATCAGAATGCGGCACTGTGTATTATAATGGCGTGCCTTTTTGTGCACGTTGTTGCGTTGCAACGGGAAGTGGAAATCCATAGCGGAGTTGTGGGAAAAGGTTGTGGGGCTCTGAAAGCTGGGCTTGGAAAGAGACTGAGGCACACATAACTGCAGAATCCCTTTTTTCCTCCCTTTTCTCCACAATTAACATCATCATCAGTCACTTCACCCACAAACTACAACAATTATTTATTTTTGTTTCCCCTTTTTATAATTCTCTTGTCACAGTAATTAATTGATCTCGATTATCATACATGCGTTTCTCACACTCTGCCTTCTCCAGCAGTTCTCCACCAATTCTCCAGCAGTTCTCCACAACTTCTCCAGCAGTTCCAACAACTATTTTCTGATTTCCTCCTGGGGTCCTCCTCCAGTCCACAAGTCAGCACCTAAAATGACCCCCCCTTGACCTCAACACTACATTGTCATCCTGCGTGTGCAAGAATTCTTCGTCAGCTCAAGAAACCTTTGTGTCTTGTCTTAATTATTATTGGTTTGGTTTGGACTTGGTCTTGATCTTGATCTTCCTGTCTCTCTCTGCTCCTCCCCACTACTACTATATTCGCCACTACCCAATTCCAAGTCCATTCTAGTCCAGTCCAATATTAATATGCTAATAAATACGATCCAGTCCACAGAATAGAATAATAATACACCAGGGGACTTATTAAGGACCCCGTTTCGACTGCACATAAATACTACGCTAATTATTCTAGAAATTCTTACGAAAAAAGTGACGAACTTATCACGACTGTTGAAATAAAACGCTACAAAGAAGTCAGCTTGCCTATAGGAGGAAAGAGAAAATCAAACTGAATCCAGGATGACGAAGGATCGAATGTCCGCCCTTAAAGCGGTGAGCTCATTTCTATTCCAAGGCACCGAAACACATTTACTTTCATTTCTTCCTAAAAAGATCGAAATCTTCACGTAATCTCACTTATTTCCACTTACCCCCGAATCCCGCTCCCTCGCAGTCGTCAGTTGACAATTCCAACCACAATATCCACATAAATCCAATTCCATTACCAACTTCATTAATTATTCACAGAACAATGCCCTTATTCCTGCCTCTTTCTCTTTTTCTTCTTCTAAATTGTTTCCGTTCAACAAGAATCTTGTCACATTTCACGAATTCTTTTACAGGCGCAACTGGAGGACGACGATTTCGTTGGCTCAGAGGATTTCGGAGTTCAGATTGAAAGTCGTGATGGCTTTATGGATGAATTTCTCTCGGAGGTACGTACTCAATACACTTTTCACATCTCGCTTACTAACACACATTTCTCTTATTCAACTACTCCTATGCATA
The DNA here is from genome assembly GCA_020352615.2 of Yoshiicerus persimilis. NCBI lineage: Eukaryota > Metazoa > Arthropoda > Collembola > Entomobryomorpha > Tomoceridae > Yoshiicerus > Yoshiicerus persimilis. The sequence goes on from CM036943.2 coordinate 1,083,632, forward strand.
CACAAACGGAATTCATACCTACATATTTACATCATAAAAACAAACAATACACACTTTGAGGAGACTCCCATGAGAAATCAAATTCTGCCAATCTAAAATTTACAACCGCCCTTTCTTAAACACTTACCGAAATTTTCTTTAGCGGAAAATTAAATTTTATGCCATTTTTCAATTTTCTTTAGCGGAAAATTAAATTTTATGCCATTTTTCAATTTTCTTTAGCGGAAAATTAAATTTTATGCCATTTTTCAATTTTCTTTAGCGGAAAATTAAATTTTATGCCATTTTTCAATTTTCTTGTAATGTATTTCTAATGTCAAAATAAGCAAATATTTAAATTCTCAACATTTTTTCATATTCGAGACATCTTGCATAATAAATGATGCAATAAACTACAGATTGTACTCTATGCTGGAGGAATCCATTAAAAAATGTAAATAAATCTCAAGAACTGCTTTTTTTCATTGTTTTGTTGTGGAGTACGGAATAATAGCAAGTTTTATGGGAGTCTCTAGAGATTTGACCTAATTGTTGCTATTGCGCTATTGCCGCTATTCACAGTAACAAAATGATGAATAACGTGTGACACCTTACGTTACGTTGTTATGAATAAAAAGTTTTGCGTAAAGATGAAAAAGTTGTTGGAGGTGGGACAAAAAAGGCCTTTAGGTATTTACACATTTGACAGATCCGCATTTGTGCTGCGAGGAGCTGGAAGCATGAAACAACTTAGTATAATTGATTCCCTAAACTTACAACAAGTTTCTGCGGATCTCTGTTTATTTCCGTGTGCAGCGTCTTCAAGTGTCATGCAAAAAATGAGTACGGTCTTATTTATATTCAAACTTGGCTTCTTCCTTTCTGTTTCTGTAGGTGGAAATACTCCGGGAGATGGTCGACAAGATTCAAAACAATGTCGAGGAAATCAAGAAAATACACAGTGCCATTCTCTCCGCCCCGACTTCAGACGAGAGTACTTTCTCATTTTTATTCACACAAACACATAATTACTACCTTTACAGCTGCATGCATCCAAGGCATGTGTAATTATAGTTTTTACAATTACTAGGCTATAAGGTAAGACCTTCCCTGACTTTTTCAAATAAAACTCTTTTAGTTTTTCATTGTGGAGACACTTTTGCTTAAATTTGCTCCAGATTCTATAAATAGTAGAGAAAAATTCAGTAAAATTGTCTCCACCCTGAAAAACCCCAAGTTTTATTTCAAAAAGTCTGGAAGAGGTTACCTTACACCCCAGTAAACATATAAACTATAATTACACATGCCTTGTCATGCATGATTTAACGATTACACTTACTCTGGCTTTAAGGTTAAACCCTATAATAAGAAAAATTCTTTAATCGAAATATTTTAGAGTAATTTATACCGTACACTGTAAAAGTAGGTCATTTAATTACCATTACTGCCATAAAATAAGTTGCCACTTCAGTAATCTCATATATAATTCATAAGCATTTAATAGCCCTCCGTAAATTCAGTGTTTTCCATTTCAGCTAATGCAAGGTCGATCTAATTAAGAAGTGGTGCATAAAAAGAGCTTTCGCATATAGGTAAATAGCAATAATTGGCGGTATAAATCCATAGTCTAGGGTAGATATCGTTGGCATCTAAATAAGACATGCAATTATCCTATGAATAGGGAATACACCTAACTATTAAGTGATTAGTTGATTAGTTGGTATGAATTGAAAGCTAATTAAATAATGGTCAGCCTGTTGACAGAGGCGTGGATTTCGTTTCGTCTGCCAGAGCTTCTCTAAATTATTACTTGCCCATTTGCCAATATGCAGAGCTCTATGCTATTGCTAACAGAAGTATTAAAATTCCTTTAATTGCACAGTAGGACGGTTAGCTATTTAATATGTTTTAATGAGAGAGGAGTTTTTCTTTTACCCCAGCGGTAATTCCTGTGGACAATTTTAAAATTGAAATGCTTCCAACAAATCTCTAAGGAAATGTATTATAGAGTAGTAGTACAGTATGAAAAATGCGTGCGGAGCGATATATAGCCTTATATAGGTATTTATGACTATAGCTGTGCTGTAGGTAAATAATTGATGGGAAATGAAAAAGAATGGAACTGTGAATTGATTGTAGCTTGCAGTGTAAAAGTAAAATCAGTTAGAATGAATCAATGGGAACTGGAATCAATCGGATCGGACCAGAACCACGAATCAGAGAAAAAGACATGGAAACCGTATGCATGCAATGGCAATCTGCAGTCTTTTAATACTCTGTTGTATTAATGTTTATAGGGTGTACTGTAAGTCAGGGAATTATTTATTGACCTTGAAAGGATTAAATAGTGAACAGGTAGGATTTGTATCGTCTGCTAATTAGCTTAAAGAAAAGTTGATAATAAATATCGAACCATTATCTAACAAAGTTATGTAATTATTTATCACAGAAGCGGAATAATTTAATAATGGATATATAATATATATAATATAGCATATATAATATAAATTGAATTATTTATTATGATAACAAGTGTCAGCAGTTGTTGCATTTGTGTGTTAACCTATGACATGTGTGTGAATGTAGTAACTGACTTTGTTTCTGTGTTTTTGACCGTGACGTGTCTGTGAATGTGAGCAGAGGCCAAGCAGGAAATGGAAAGTCTTATGGCAGCAATCAAAAAGACAGCTAATCAAGTTCGCTCCAAACTGAAAGGTTAATTTGCTTAATAGTGACAAACTCGCACCAGATTTTACATTGCACCACTCCAATGCAATAAAAACAAGAATGGATTTTTCCTTGTCATTAGCACTGGCGAATAAGACACATTTACACATTTGAAACTTTTTACAAACGTTCTTATTGCATTACGGAACGTGTGAATTGTGAAATGGTGCAAGAAAATCTCTCTAGAAATTAAATATAATTGGTTTACATAAACTATGTACTTTATGGCTTTGTTTTATGAGTTTTTTTATTCCTGGCAGAGAATATTATTATTTGGGTTAAGTACTTGTGAATGGAGGAATAATTATTATGGTGTTGTGCTATTTAGTTATCGAACAAAACATCGAGGCAGAGGAGGCTACTAATAAAGGCTCTGTTGACGGTCGAATAAGAAGAACTCAGCACCAAACTCTTTCAAGGAAATTCGTGGAGGTCATGACCGAGTACAATCGCACTCAGACAGACTACAGAGATCGATGCAAAGAGAGAATACAACGACAACTTGAAATCAGTCAGTGGTTTCACTAGTATTTTTTCTCTATATTTATTCATATAACCCAATTTTAAAATGACATGAAATTCATGCGAAATACATTTTACAAATTAACGATTTTTATTTTGGAAAATTAATTTACTGTATTTTAATTAAATGAAAATTATTACGAAAATTTTAAATTTTGCAAAATTAATTGTATTTTAATTAAATGAAAATTATTACGAAAAATTTTAAATTTTGCGAAAATGGAAGAAATTTGAGATACCTCGTTTTACGCCGTAACGCCTGATTTGATAACCGCAAATGAATGTGTTTGAAATAAATGGATTTATTTATTGTTAGTTAAATGCAGAATCTTAAGGTATATTGTAGTATGAGTTGAATGAAAGTTCCCACGGGCGGACTGAAGTCACGTAACTAATTTGGGCATTCAATTTGTTATCCCGCAGCTGGGAAAAAGACTACAGATGAAGAACTGGAGCAGATGTTGGAACAAGGAAATTCCGCCGTGTTCACTCAAGGGGTAATTGCAATCATTCACTCTAGTCAACTTAACTAAATCCTAGTTAAGAATAAAATATTGCTGACAGACCGAACCACGGACATTATGTACCAATGAATTCTCACAATTACCACCAAACGAAATTCCTTTTTTCCTAATTAAATCTGCACGTTTTGGTATTATGTCTTTATAATCCCGACTACGTGAATTCTTTAGTTATTTCTTTCTAACATTTAGGACTGGAGTATAATTATGATTCCTGAAAACTAAATTGAGTGTTTATTTAACTGTTTCTGGGTTTTTCTTTTGATTGATGGTAAAAAGTTGGGGAAACCATTAAATTTATGTTTTTCTGCAGATTATCATGGATACTCAACAAGCTCGCCAAACCCTGGCAGATATCGAAGCGCGTCATGCTGATATTATGAAATTAGAAACGTCTATTCTAGAACTCCACGATATGTTCATGGACATGGCTATGCTCATCGAAGGTCAAGTAAGCAAACAAACCAATCTTTTTGTCATTTCCAGAGATGGGCAAAATACACGTGCAGTTTGCCCATCTGTAGCATCAGGACAGTATTATTCTTGCAGTATTCAGGAAGTAGTTCAATGATTATGATCCTCGTGTATGTAATGCGATGCCTCTTTATTAGACAAGTGAATAATAAATAAACATTCGGAAGAACTTAATCCGCTGATGATAATGGTTAAAGGCAACTGTAGCAAATCGACTTTTTTATTTGAGGACAAAAAAGATGTAGGAGTGGAAGATGCTATAAATTGGTTTTAATCTCCCTTAAGTTTCCGTTTGATATAATTAGATATGGTTATGATAGTTGTGTGGAGGAAGTATAGTGACACCCTGTATGGTGTAGGATGATCTGAGTTTAGTTTGTATTTGGGACGGCGTTCTGTAATAAAGTTACAAGTAATGGGACACTTAGAATGGTTTTGTTTGCTGTGTGTATTAAAAGGGTGAGTTGATCGACCGTATCGAATATCACGTTGATCAAGCCGTGAACCAAATCGGGAAAGCGACAAGTGAGACTAAAAAAGCTCTCGAGTATCAAAGCAAAGCTCGGAAGGTAAGATATGCCCATCTCACACTTTTTATAATAATCCACTTCCACCAACTAAAAATGCATGATCAGGATTTTGAAAATATGCCAAATGGAAAATCTTGTGGAATCATTACTTCTTCAATTATTTTCCGTATGGGTAGAATTTCGGAAACGTTTAAGAAATTTTAAAATTCCCTTCGGCTTAAATTTCCATAAGATTTAAAACAATTTTAAAATTCCCTCCGGCACAAATTCCCATAAGATTTAAAGAAATTTTTAAATTCCCTTCAGCACAAATTTCCATAAGATTTAAAGAAATTTTAAAATTCCCTCCGGCACAAATTTCCATAAAATTTAAAGAAATTTTAAAATTCCCTCCGGCACAAATTTTCATAAGATTTAAAGAGATAAAATTCCCTCCGGCACAAATTTCCATAAAATTTAAAGAGATAAAATTCCCTCCGGCACAAATTTTCATAAGATTTAAAGAAATAAAATTCCCTCCGGCACAAATTTCCATAAGATTTACCATAGGGTATATAGTATTGGATTTTGGGAATTACATGGGGACTATTGTTGGATTACAGAAAAAGATAATGATAATGATCTGTCTTCTGATTACTGGTATCATCCTGGTCTCAACTGCTGCCAGTTACTTGGGATTCTAATTGCAATAAATATTTCGAAATCAACTCAATTTAAATTCAACTATAGATACTAATAATCCATTCCAAACTAATAAACGTGAGTCTCCTTTCGGTTCGGTTAGAGTTCACTTTCCGTTGACTCCCTTTTATTTCGTCTGTCTGCTCCGCCTGTATGGAATGCTTTCAAGCCTCAAGCTATTCACAATAATGCAACAATAGTACGCTTCACTAGATACTACCAACTACTTACGATAACTCACTCTGCCCAATCATCATAATTTTGCCATTTAACCCTCTTCGCCTTTTCCCCCAAAGGCTCTTCCTTTCACAATTACTTTCCATAATACCATTACTTAAGATCAAATATTCTCTACTGGACAGGAGCTATATTCTAGAGTAGAATCTGTACCGCCAAACTTTGCTCCCACCACACTTTACTGCAAAAACAACTTGTTACCTTCCAAAAATAATTTTTTCGCATCTTATTTGATAAAACATGGAAATCCAAGGCTGGTGTACGTCGTATAAGGTTGTCTCAACCAAACATTCAGTATTTCCAAATTATTTATTTCAGATTTTCGTAATTATATTGATTCCATACGTTGTAGAATTTCCAAATTTATGTTAAATTCCTCAAATTTAGGTCCCCAACGAAAAAAACTGAATTTTAAATTAAAAATTATTGCTTTGAGGCAACCTTATAGAAGATTTACTATGATTACACCAGTCTTGATATGGAAATCGAATGGAGAATTCAGTAGCGAATAATTTTTGGAGGAGTAAAATGTGTGAGATCGATTTGGTTTGGGAGTGCAGACGAATATAATATAATATGGTTGAATTGAGTGCATATTTTTAGGCAAAAGAAAAACTTGCGCTACTAAATTTGGCTGTGGCAATTAATTAGACCGTACAAAAAGTATGCGGAAGTGTGTGTAGTTGTCTTTCTGAGCTGCGATGCTGAATTGTCCAGGAATTAGCTGATTTCTCCCGAAGCAATGACTTTTGTGATTAACTTTTGAATGGATTGTTTAGACTCTTCTAGCTTAGTTAGTTCTATCTCTACTAAACCTAGCCTTCTACTGCATTCTACATAGAAGCTATTTAAAATAGTTTGTTAAAACTTTTAAATACACTAGATAACTTTTAAAACGTGCCTGGGATGTTGTGATTTTAATTACCTTAGGTTTACTGTAGAACGAATAATCGTAACCAAACTGTTGTATTGTACGTGTAATGTATGTATTTGTATTTAGTCTCGTAGTAGATTGTGTGTATAAAGTTATGTATAAAATTGTCAAGTTGATGTTTTTTCACGCACGTAGAAATTAACTATTTACATATTTAAATTAGCCCAGATTTTATCACAGTGCAGCATCCACTGCATTCAAGTGTCACGTGACACGGTAAGTAAGCGGTTAACCCTGTTACTAATCAATAAATATTATTATTATACCAATATGCTATAGCTACCATATAAATCTACTTCAAGTGTGTGTAATGTAATCTAAAGTCTAAGTGGTAAAATGCTTCTTAACGTAATTTCACCCTTTTATGCCACTCAAATCAAATTCGTTGAGACTCCCATATAAAAATGTCCTTGAGACTCCCCATGTGGTCTCGACGACATTTGGTTTGAATTGCATACTGGGTGCCTAGAGAACTAGTCGCTGTCCATGTCATGTCTTGTCTTTAGTCAATTACCTACAATAAGATCGGTGTGGCTTTCAGTATTTCAAATCATACATTAATTACGTATAAATAGGAATAAATCAAAGAAATAAGGAGAGCAGATCACTATTAGATGGGTGTAGTTAGCCATAGCTATTATAAAACTATCAGATGAACAATAGATAACGGCGGAAATTTAAACTCACCTCAAAAATAATTTGTTTATCTCAAGAAAAATAATTATTTACATCATATAAATACATTTAGCTAATAAATATTCATCCAGTCTCAAGTTTAATTACTCCGAACTGCTAATAAATACTTTTGCCTCAAATTTTAATGCAATTTACAATGTTTTAGTACATTTACCTCAAGTAGAGTACAATAGTATTACCAAACTTGAGGTAAATGTACTAAAATATTAGAAAATTGCATTAAAAACTTGAGGCAAATGTATATTTTCAGTTCGGAGTAATAATACTTGAGACAGAATAAATATTTATTAGGTAAGTGTATTTATATGAGGTAAATTGATTATTTTTCTTGAGGTAAATTGATTATTTTTGAGGTAGACTTAAGTATAAGCCCTAGATAACTACTAGAGTTGTATCTGCGATTAGAACGGAGTGTATCTACATACTGATTAGACTATCATTAGGACTATCATTAGAAGATCTGCGGGAGCAGAGTGTTTGCCATGCTATCAAAATCCGAGAATCAGAATTACAAAGAGTAGATTTAGAATCTGTTGTTGAATCTGTAGATATCTAGAGCGGAAGCGGACGTTAGATTTGGTGGGAGAGACAAAAGTGGGGAATAGTTGAGGAGAGAAAGGAAAACGGTAAAATATGTAAATACTATACTGCCATTAGACTAGCGTGAGTGTACGTTAATTAAGGAGTTATGCAATCTAGAAATTAATTTGAAGAAACTACTTAAGTACTACTTAATGATTAAAGTTGCCAAAAGGATTTATTGTATTGAATGAGATACACTTGTTAAACATTGTTGTTGTCACTGCTGCCTGGTCTGGGACGGAGCAGTTCTTTGTGCTTGAGCATTTCGTTAGTACTCGGATGCGTTAGCGGCGACTTCCGCTCCTTTCGCCGGAAGCGCCGCACTAATATTACAAATCAAAACAGCAATAATAATAATTAATAATAATGCAACAGTAAAGAATGTCACAATAAGTGACCACTGGCGACAGTGGTCACTCCGTTGTCATGTTGTGCCCGTATGATTCTAATGTTACGTAACTTTGTCACCTGCCTTGTCTCAGTCTACCTGGTCTCGTCTTTTATTTGTTACAGTGTGCTATGTCATTAGTTACTACTTCTGTACAATTACATCATTACTTATAGCTCCCACTATACCTACACAAACATCTATAGTAGTTAGGACTTACTTAATTATGTATTTATAGGGGCCTAAATAAATACCTAAACCTAATGAATAAATTGGTGTTTTTCGATCGATGTGCATGTCAATGTCGTTCATTGTCACCATAATTTACAAGCATCGCTTACCTCACTCTTGACAATGAAGACACTTCCTCCGCCCCTTAGCCCTTAAGGACGCTTCCGATTTTATTTTATGTTACCCCCTTTTTCACCCGAACTCTTCAATTAAAACAATTATTGCTTTTATTAAAGCCCGCTTCGATTTTTATTTTATTTTACCCCCTTTTTCTCCGGAACTCTTCAATGAAAGCAATTATTGCTTTTATTAAAGTCCGCTTCGATTGTTATTTTATGTCACCCTCTTTTTCTCCGGAACTGTTCAATGAAGAAAATTGCTCCGCCCCTTTTCCCTTAAGTTCGCTTCGGGTTTTATTTTATGTTACCCTTTTTTCACCGGAACTCTTCAATTAAAACAATTATTGCTTTTATTAAAGTCCGCTTCTATTTTTATTTTATGTTACCCCCTTTTTCTCCGGAACTCTTCAATGAAGACAATTGCTCCGCCCCTTTTCCCTTAAGTTTGCTTCGGGTTTTATTTTATGTTACCCCCTTTTTCGGCGGAACTCTTCATTCTCAAGATTGTGGTAAGTTTATGGACTGTTTGATGTGTTAGCCATAAGCATTATTGAACCAGATTAGTTGATGTCTTTGTGTAATCGTCATTATTTGGTGTCATAAAATTCCTCTGATAATCAGAGTGCATGTCTTGTGAATTGGTGCAGTTAATGTTCAAATGTGTGTCATGATGCAAGCAGGTGTCGTATTTGTTGTGTTTAGACATAAATATCTCTGTCTTTCTCTAGTCAAGGAACTACACTGCTGATGCTGTGATGTGACCCTTTCAACACTTATTTTCATTGCTCGCAGTCAATATTAATGAATATCAAACAGAGTAGTGCCCTAAAACATTAAGTGCACGTCAGCATTCTTTTTCCAGACATGTTCCTCTACAAAAATCGATATTCAAAGCAATACTTAAGGTTTTCGGCGAATGCCACACATTCTCAGTTTTGGGAAGTTTTCCATTTTTATATTTTTATTTTGTGGTAAATCAAATGAGTGTCCTTTGCTAATGTTACCCTAATTTAGGCGTTACTCCGTAAAACGACGTATCTCAAATTATTATTTTTGCAAGATTTTTTTCAATTGTGCAGAATGACGAAAAAAATTAATTTTTGGAGATACCTCGTTTTACGGCGTAACGCCTCTATTATGGGAACATATTTCCCGATAAATTTTTTGTATGTGTGATGTGTGGTTTGAATGGGTTGATGTATTTAGTCCACTTGGTGTTTGTAATGATTGGTGAGCTTTTGTTGTTGTGTTTGGTGAAATCACACGAGTACCTGACTAAGTCATGTCTGTACTCCTCAAGTCCGAAACTCTTTCATTTTTACGAATGTTTTCCAGAAGTTTCTTTGTTCTGCACAGTATTTTAATAGGAGACAAATACGAAATTAATATTTACACATATTTAATATCTAATTAATTACTCACTAAATAGAATCGTAGATATCGAATGGCATGTACATATTCACGCTCACCACTCGTCCGGTTTTTTAAGAGGACTGTCCCGTTTTGGAAACGTCAGTGCTGATTCTGTGGTAAATATCGGGTTTAAGCGAAAGAAATAGACCTCCGTTATTAAAGTAACCATAAAATAAGTTTAGTCCCAAAATCATAACAGAATTGCGTTCGAATTATTTAAATGACTTTATAACAAGTACAGGTTGGCTATAGGTAAAGCCGTCCTATGGTGCCTTACTTATGGCCAACCCTGTATACTTCTTAATTTTTTACTTTTGAAGCACATTTGACGAAAAAGCGGAGAATACTATATAAAATACTTTAAATTATTACCATGCATTAAGGAAATCGGTTTGCAAATAAATGTAATACCTAAGTTATAAATATTATTTACTTTTTACTATTTACAAGGATTGTGTAATTATTAGTATCCAATTATGGATAAATGCTCAAGTCTATATATTAAATTATAGTTAAGGATTCTGTAATGATCATGAATACATAATAAATGCCTAACATATATAATAATATATTATGTATAATATATAAGTGATAGTATACTCAATAATAATAATTAAACACGAACTAATAATTGTAGTCAGTACACATTATTAACCTAGCACATATCCTATAATAAATTATTAAAAATCTTCAAGCACAATAATATTATTGTTATAATAAAAAATTAATAGCTTTTAAATGTCATGTATCTATACTGTCATCCTCCCCAGAACCAATGCACTGCCCCACAGAATCATTTTAATATGCTAAATATTTAAATTGCTAATTTTTATCCGTATGGTATGAAATTTATGTTATTAATATCATATTTGTTAATTGAAAAATACTGCTCCCCAATTTTTGCACGCATTTATTGGTCCCGTTAGCCCCAATCCAAATAAGAAACGTGTATTCAAAATGAGATTCTGGGGAATGCTGAAAACTGTAGCACTTGGCGACCAAGAGAGAAAATTGCCGTTTCCAAGGCGGAAAATAAGTTTTGTTACAAACTATTATGAATACTACAATTTTCTGCAGAATGAAAATATTTGGGGCCAACAGCTGATTACCCTGTGACTTGACTTCCGAAGTGGGGTGTGACGAAAACTTAGGAAATTCAGTTGTGATTTTTAATACCACATTTATAACTCTGAAATCCTGTAAATGATTGAAAATGGATCCAAAATTGGTATTTTGGATATTGGCCCTGTTCTCCCTGTTTGTGGACTGTTCCTGTAAGTTTTCAGGTGTTCGTTTCCGCGGGAAGCATTTGGATCTGTACGGAACGCGAGGAAAGACACATTTTCAGAAGCCGGAGAGAATTCGGCATCCCGCGATTGGTCGAGCGATGCTGTTGAAACCGTATGCCAGGCGGATGCTAAACGAAGAAATCCGTGCAAGGTCAAGAGCCATGACTGAAGTCCTTTGCGGTGACTCTTGTCAACACGAAGATTTGGAGGAGGGGACGACGGAAACTGTGCCAGGGACGGATGAGGTGATTCTGGAACAGAGTACAGTAGTAATGGAGGGGGCGGTGACTGCGGAAGGGGAGGAGTACTACGGGGAGGAGGAGGAGTACCAGTTCTACGGTGAGAAAACGACGACGAAGGAACCTTCAAGCTCCGTGGCTCCTTACAAGCGATTCAACAACACCCTGACCCTGCAGAGGTCCAAGTCCTCTTGGTTCATCCCGCCCTTTGCTTTGCACAGGTTCCAAAGTAGTTATAACTAAGGTCGCTCTTATAAGGTACTCCCAAGCAAGAAATTTTGACATAGAATTTTAGCTTTTTCCGTTCTGGAGAGCAACAGGGGTAGCCGTCTCCATGGAAATACAGCGTTGGGCACAAAATAGCCGATTTGTGCCCAGAAAAGAAAAAGCTGAAATTTTATTTGTTTTAAATTCTTGCACGGGAGTACCTTTAAGGAACGCAAACCTTTGCTATAACAACTACTTTGCACAGGTTCAGTGTTTCGGAAGACGCCTTGGTTCCAGCAGCCAGGATCGGGGAGAAGTGCGATTTCTTCTTATACAACGAGTCGATGGGTTTCTATTTGGACAGACTGTACTCGAGACCTGCGGGGGAGTGGACGGAGGAGGAGGAGGAACTCTTCCTCCTCGAGTACGAAGACAGACTCCTCTACTACTCCAGCAACAACGATCTTGCACTCACAAAAATATGTCTTAACGAATTCAATGTCTTGGCCTGCCACCCCAAGAAACAGATCTGCGGGTGTGGAAATCACGGACACCTTCGCATGGTCCAACAACCAGGGACATTTACTTGCACTGCTCAATTAGGATCTTATTGCGAAGAACCTTACATAACCTGCACTGAAGATTATGATTGTGTCCACAGAATTTGCTCCGTTCATAATTATAATACCAATTCAGTACCGTCGATATTCCAAGGGAAAACTTTTACAGTTGTCATTACCTTTATTATACTCATTTCAACGTATCCGATACAGTAATATCTTTAACAAGTCATTTTACAAGTGAAAAACTGAATCCTAGCTAATTAAAAAATAGTATTCAATTGAAAATCTTTTTTTCCATGAATTATTTGTAAATTTTGTGTTCATCATTTTCCTTCCACTGTTATAAAATCCTTTTCTGTACTTTTTGCTTGAAAAATGTAAGATGAAAAAATTAATTTCAGATTGGTTGGCTAGACAAAGTTTAAAAATCAACGAAATCTAGCATCGTATTGAAGAGGGGTTTGTTAGGAATTATTTCGGTGGAGATTTTTCGGCAGAGTAAATTATTTTGGTTAGACAGTTGGTGCATTTCGTATCTCTTCGGATTCCAGAATGTCACGGATGCTTAAACCTTTTACCTCCGAGGAACACCTTTTCCTTGTGCAGTACGGGCTGGCAGAAAAATTGAAGAAGTGCAAAGGTCGGCTCACCTTACGGGACAGATTGGTGTTTGCAACTGAGTTGGTGGGTTCTCAATATTTGCGTGAAGTGGAGGGAGGAGCTAAAATGCTGTTGGGACTGCAAGATGAAATAAAGAATGACGAGGACAAGTGGGCGATGTCGATGTACTATTTGGCGGTGGCCATGGCAAGGCTGGGCAACTATGGAAAGGCATTTGAATATATTCAGACCGTTCTAGACAAATACCCGGATGACGAAAAAACTATTGACTTGATGCGGGCCATTTTTGAAAACATTGCACAGAATCCCTCCTCACCTGCAGGAAATAATCTTGGATATCTGAAAACAATTGCAGTCTCGTCCACTGTTATTATCATCGGTGCATTAGCATCCGCCCTGTACATTTACAAAAAATGGATATGATAAACTCAGCTGGCTACATTTCACTAATTTTGCATTTCCCGATTATTGAAGTTTGTACAGAGGGTTTCAGCTAAAAGTATCCATAGAGCATTTACAGGTATAAGGAAGTACATGTGTATTTAAATTGCCAAATTTTGATTTGACGAGAGAAATTAATACCAACGTACATACATATCATGATATTTCCTTATGCACTCCATGCTTTATGGATACTTTTAGCTGAAACGCTCTGTATTTTAGCTTCCGCCTCTTACTATAATGCTCTTTCAAAAAAGACGCCCATTTTAAATGTATGAGTTTATTCATCGATTTCTTAAATAAAAGAATAACATATATTTTAGTGACAAGATGCAGTTTATGTACAACATAGAATATCATAGAATGTCATCAGTTGTGGTAATTATAGTATAAAGTGGCAAATTAACACTTAGCGGTATACTGTGTTATTAAATGTTTTGATCATGACAATTTTCAATAAATTAAACACTGTGAAATGACTGCCGTTGTATTAATGGAACTGAACATCGTAGCAAATCATATTTGGATCATTAAGTTCAGATGCATCATGAGCTAAGATTTCTATTTTCCGATTAACGTTTAGTCACCTAAAATAGTAATTTTGTAAAAGGAATAGTGGAAAATACTGAAACATACTACAAGTAATAACTTATTCTATCTAGTTTCAGAATTAACCATTTTCAAAACGGTTCTCAAACTGAAATATAAATAAATATCCGCCAGAAATTCGCCAGGCGGTCATTCCAACTCAGTTGTCTAAATAAGCTGTCGGGGAAGTTTCTTCCGGATGTTTATCCATGTCAGTTTGGAGAACTTTCTGAAAATGGCAAATCTCCTAATGTATAATTTCTAAATTATAATATCCTAATTGAGGCTATGAGGTTTTACTTCATAAAACGACGTTTCTCAATTACTATTTTTTTTACAAAATTTAAATTATTTGTTAATCAGCACACTTTGCAATTGAAATTAGTTTTGCAAAAATAATAGTTTGAGATACGTCGTTTTACGAAGTAACGCCTGAATTTATCTTGTTAAGCTAACCACCACCAAATACTCAATACGATTAAGATTATACTAATAAAATTGACAGTATAACATTGTATAAATAAACTATATCTTTATAAAATAAGTAACCTAATTATTGTAATTATTCATTTAAAATGTTAAAAAGAAAACTCTTCACTTCAATCATATCTGCAATCCAAACAATTTGTAAATACCCGCCTTTTCAGCATAATCCAAATGATTTCTGAATGTATCTTTACAATTGGGTATTTCTTTGTCGACGCCAGGCAAACATTTAACTAATTTTTGTCCAATAGCAAAGAGTGCTTGACCCTGAGATTCGCCTAGAAAAGCGCTTTCTCCAGCATGCGTTGATTGCAGAAAGGCTGAAAATCCTTTTCCTTTGGAGTAGGCTTCGTGTAGTGAATACAGAATTGAGTCTTCGCCCTTGGATTTCAAAATTTCGAAAAATTCCTGTTCTTCAACCATTTTTACTTGGCGTCCTCTTTCTGCCCAGACGGCGACCAAATCATCTGTGTTGACAACCTGAGGGTTGTTTACATTATAAGCCCCATTTTCAGCCTCATCTATAAATAGCAATTTGGCAAAAATTTTGGCGGCAATATCAACAGGAATTGTGGACCATGCACCGGGCATAATTGGAGCAGCACCCACATGAAAGCATGCGAGGAAAAATAGCATCAAATGATTTGTTTCGGGAGAAAATTGTCCCGTGACACTGTTACCAACAATTATCGGAAACCGAATAACTCTGCAAGGAATTCCTCTTTCAATAGCTTGTTTCACCAGTTTTTCCCCGACGAATTTTGAAATGGCATACCCCCAGTGCAAATTCTCCCCAAGATCTTCGTCCAGCGGAAGTTCTTCGACAAGGCGACCGCATTCGTCACTTTTTGTTACCGCTACGAGGGACGAGGCGTGGAGAACCTGCTTTGTTTTCGTATGTCCCGCAAATTCCAAAATATTCACCGTTCCAGCGACGTTGACGGCTCTTAAATCGTAATTGTTTGGAGTTTTTTGTACCGTATAATCCTCGACATGATTGGCCCTAACAGCACAATGAAGGATGGCATCTATACTTCCTGAAATCTCTTCGTACTTTGAAATCGACAAACCTAACCGTTTATCGACAATATTCCCAGAAAGACAAATTACATTAGAAAGATTAGTAGTCTCGTAAATCTTGTATTTCTTCAGGCGTTGAATTAAACGTTTCCTGGCGTCTTCGTCCGATTTCCCCCGAATTAAGCAATAAATCGTCAAATTATTGTTTTGGGATAATTGTGGCAAAATGAAAATACCCAGTTGACCAGTAACTCCTGTAAGGAGTACCGATTGAATTTTTGATGGAGAGACATACGTTTTACCAGCACTTGTGATATATTCTGGAAGAATAGAATCAAGTTTCACCAACTCGGGTAAGCTAATATCTTCGTTTGGAACACCAGAAGATTTTTCAGTTGGAATTTTCTGAGGAGTAGAACTCTCGTTTGCGGTAATGAGATTAGCCAGGTAATTGCTCAAAGCAAGAATATTCGGATTATCTAAAAGTGCTGTTGTATTCAATGTGATATTTTTCCCAAATATCATTTGTAATTTATTTCTCATTTCAACCGCCATTAAAGAATCCAGACCCATATCCGAAAAACTTTGATTTTCATCAATAGGTTCGTCGGCTGGAAGTTTCAAAGTCTGCCTAATCATATTTTCTATGTGGAATTTAATTATACCCGCTCTTTGTTCGGGGGGAGTTTCTTTAATTTCCTTCCAGATTTTCTCTCCTTCGGCTACTAACTCGGCGGAAACCTCGTTTTCTGTCTTAGCAGCAATTTCTTCTATATAGGCACCCAAGTTAAAAGCATCTCTCTTGAATTGGTTTATATCAATTTCCGTAACTGCGACCTGAAGATAATGGTACTTCAGAGTCGCCTTCAAAGCGGCAATCCCTTGTGTTGGTGAAAACGGTTTTATCCCGAATAGTCCATCTTTGCTTAAGGCCAACTCAGCCGCCACACCGATTTCAGACCAAATGCCCCAGTTTATGGATTGGACTGGCAAACCCAAAGCGTGTCGGTAATGTGCAAAGGTGTCCAAGAACGCATTTGCCGCTGTAAATTAAAAAAATTAAGAAGTTTTAATAATAATTAAGAAATTCATCAATTTTATAACATTTATTGTGGGCTGGCTTTGTAACAGGCATCTCAAGACCTTGAATCATAATTACTAATATGATAAAATTATATATTTGATAATCGGTAATGAATTTCGACCCACCTGCATGATTTGCCTGTCCCATGGGACCCAATAAGCCAGCAGCTGATGAATACAAAACAAAATGCTCCAAGTTGCAATCCATGGAAAATCTGTGCAAATTCCACGCTCCGTTCACCTTGGCGTTGAAAACGAGATTAAACTTTTCCATTGATTGATTACCGATCATTGCGTCGGAAATGAAACCGGCTGCATGCATAATTCCTCTTAGTGGCGGCAATTTTAATTCTGGACTTTTTAATTTTTTAAATAAATCCTCACACTGATCACTGTCTCCTATGTCTACTTGTAAAGTCAAAACTCGGATTCCTTTTGAGGAAATGGTTTTCAAGACATCCTCCGCAGCCGCTGAAGGAGGACTTCTACCAACGAGGACAATGTTGCTAGCTCCAGATCTGGACATGAATTTGGCAACCTCTAAACCTATTCCACCCAATCCACCGGTAATAAGGTACGTTGAATCAGAATTAAAGCATTTTTCTGTAATTTCTAGGATTCCTTTAGAGTAATGAATTTCTGGCATGGTGACAACAATTTTTCCAATATGGTGAGCCAGCTGGAAGTACATGAAAGCTTCCTTTACTTGAGTTACATCAAACCGAATATAAGGAAGTGGTTTATAATATCGACTTTCTATCAAGCCTTCCAAATTTTGGGCCTTCGTTCTGTCGTTATTTTCAATGTCGATTTCCAAATTGACAATGGTGTAACTGACATCCGGTCGAAGTTTCTCCACATCTTCCTTTTGCCAAATATTAATTTTACTCATTTCAATGAACCGCGCATTTTGGGCGCAAACTCTTAAACTGGTTTCCTTAAAGTTGGGTCCTGTGAGTGAATTCAAAACAACTGTGACCCCTTGATTATTTGTAACTCTCATTATATCGTCACCGTAATTGGTGTTCCTTGAATTAAAGACATGTTGGATACCGTAAGACCTTAGAAAAGCCCTTTTTCGGCGACTACCCGCTGTGGCTATTATTGTGGCGCCAATTTTTTGGCAAATTTGAATGGCAGCAATGCCCACCCCTCCAGAAGCAACGTGGAGCAAAACCACATCGCTCGGTTTGATATCTGCTACCTCAATCAATGATAAGTGAGCTGTGAAGAAAACGGTGGGTATCGTTGCGGCTTCTGCGTGAGTAATGAAACTTGGTTTCTTCATTATCTGTTCCTCCCTTGTAACACAATGACTGCCGATAGCACCATTTGTTGTAAAACCACAAACGTCATCACCTATTTTGAAATCTGTGACATCCGGGCCTAATGAGGTAATCGTCCCCGAAAATTCCAATCCAACATCCCAGAAAACACTATAAAATTCTGCGGGTTTCAACACCACGAATAAATCTCGGAAATTCAGAGCAGAAGCCCTGACCAAGCATTCAACGTGCTTTGAAGGAATTTCGCTTGGTTTAGTTACACCAGCAAAAATAATATCCGAAATGGATTTTGATTCGGGAAGAACAATTTTATATCTCTCGGTATTGGGAAGTATAAGAGGAGCTGGAGAAGCGTCCATGGGAATCATTCTAGCTAAGAAACGTTTTCTTTGCCGAAGAGAAACCTGCGGTTCGCTTTCGTTAGTCCACAGTTCGTCATACAGTTCTTCAATAGCCAGTTCTTCATCAACCTCATCTGGATCCAAATCTACCAAGCAGAATTTCCAACTGGGTTGTTCACTCTTAATGCTGAGAACGATTCCTCTCAGAAGGCCTTGGGTAGGATTAATGGGTTCCTCATCTCCGGTAAAATACATTCCTTGGGTCACAATGAACATTTTCGGCAAAGTTTTGAACGTGTATTTCAGAACTACTTGCGAAAAGTGAAGAATTCCTGCGCACATATTATCTTGGTCTTCTCGGGTAGCTTTGGCCCCCCAAAGGTATACAACGCCTTGAATATTCTGATTTCTTTCAATCAATTCCTCTACAAGGGATGTAACATTTTCGATTGATAAAGGATTAATAGAGTAAGCATTTTCTTCAATGGTTTTGAAATCTTGACCTTGATGAACTATAATGGGTGTCCTGCCATCTCTGAGGAAATAAGATTTCAGTTTGGATGTTAAATTGTTTTCGCCACCAAAAATGAGCCAAATGCCTTGGCTTGTTATTGTTCTATCAACATAAGGTTCGATTTCAGTATTTGCCCTTGCTACAATCAACCCATTGTAATCCGCCTCCTCCCCAGCATAGAGTCCTTTGAATCCTTCGAAACCTGATTTCAAGCAAGCATACTCCCACTGCTCGATATCAATTAGGGGATGATGCGGTCTCAGGTTGTAATCTTTGAAACGGAAAAAGCCTTCCAAAACACCGAAGATTAGGTCGATATGCGGAATTTTTTTGAACATCTCGAACATAACTAAATATCCCCCTGGGGACAAGAGATGGTTGCAATTAACCAAAGTTTCTTCAATACTCGCAGTGGCATGAAGAACATTGCTTCCCACTATAATGTCGTACTGATGGGGTCCAAAACCTTGACTCTTAGGGTCTTTTTCTATGTCCAGAACTTTGTAAGTCATGCGACTAGTTCCTTTGAATTTTTGCGCGGCTCTTGACAAAAGCAAGGGCGAGATATCTGTAAACGTATAAGTGAACGGTACCCCTAATTCTGTAAATGCTGCGATAACATGTTCTGTGGTGCTGCCAACTCCGCCCCCTACCTCTAAAACTCGTATGGTTCCACCAGAACTGGTTTCTTTTACGGTTTCTTTAGCGAAGATCGTTTTACACATTATTTTGATACCATTATTGCAATTTTTGCAATACTCGGAATCCACATAAATTCTTTGTGCATTTTCTTGCGGAGAATCTTCCGGAAATAGGATATCGAAAGGTATTTCCTTTTCTTGAAGAACTCCTGCCAAATGCCCACCACATCTTTTTATTACGGGTACTTCAACAGATTCCCCGTCAGTCTCGCTCATTACTTTAGCGGTAACTTCTTCTATGTCAGACTTCACCTGATCATGCGAAGGAGGAAGTTTTGTTATTGTCCATTCCAAAAGACGTTTTTTCGAAGTCGGTACAGCTGTTAAATAACCATGTTTAGGCTCTGCCAGGCTCCTCATAACGTTTTCAATGAATTTTTCGTGACGGAAAGAAATTAATAGAGTTGTCATGAAATCTCTGACTTGTATTTTTTGTCCAAGGGAGGGTTTCCATCCAAGTTCGTAAAAAGTACTTAGGTAGTATTGAATTGGTAACGTTTCTAAGTAGATATGGGTCTTATGTATTTGTTCTCCAATTTCAATAATTGCTTTGAAATCCTCTTTCGAATTTTCGATAAGAGTCGGTACATCAGGAATAGTTTTCAAATCTACGCGGGACATCCGAGGTCCTGTTCTTGGGCGGTAAACCTCGTGAAACAGACCAGGCACCTCTCTTTTCTGTGCGTTCAGGAAATTAACGAACGTGGCTATTGAAGTTTTTACCAGTCTCACGCCTTTCATGACTCCCATAATCCTACCAGTGTTGTCAAGGAGCTGGACAACTCCTTGGCGCCCACCCTCAATGGTTTCCCAAGAAATATACAAGAAAACCGTACTAGTTTGAGTTCTCGAGAGCCAGAAGAATTTTTCAATGGCTACTGGGAGGTACAAAGCAACTTTGTCTAAATCTACTTGGAAAGCGTATGCTTGAAGCATTGCATCGAGGATAATTGGATGGCAGATGTACTCTCTTTTGTCGCTGGTACCGGAAAGCGGGGGATTCAAAATTTCTGCCAGAACCTCATTTTCGCCTTTATGGAACTCCTTGATAGTTTGAAACAATGGACCGAAAGATATTCCTACCTCAGCTATTTTCGTGTACATTTCCTCCGTTGCAATTGTTTCCGTGCACCGGGATTTTATACTTTCCAAATCAAAAGTCTTGGAATATTCCTCTGGAATGTATTTTGTGACAGTATTGAACTTGGCGCTGGCATGCCGTTTCCAATTCGTTCCAGAAACTTCAGATTTTCTTAAAATCGAAATTTTTAACTGTTCCGAATTATCTGGACTCTCTGGCCACGCAACAGTTTGCAAGCGACAAGCTTTTTCAGGCATTATTTCTAAAGGAGCTTCAATCACAAAATCCTCAACCACAAATGGTGTTTTGGGGGAACAGAAATTATCATGACTTCCCTGCATTGCCAAATTCCCTGCTGCTAGAATCATTTCGAAAAATCCTGCTCCTGGCATTATAATTTTATTCGCTACCTGATGGTCTGAAAGATATGAAAGGTTTTCCAAGAGAATTGTCTGTTGATAAATATTAACGTGCATCTCATTAGTAGCAACGGGCACGTTTCTACCTAGCAAAGGATGAAGGACCTTGGTGTTACAAGATAAACTGTTTGCCTCAGCAATTGATTCATACCAGTGCCTCTTTCTCTGAAACGGATAAGTGGGCAATTCAAGCTTTTCCCTCTGGTAAGGAGCATCAAATGATGCCCAATCAATTTTCACACCATTTACATATAATTTAGCTAAACTGGATAAAACGGTAGCCCACTCTTCTTCGTTTCGTCGAATCGTGGGTAACCATGTGGCTTCCATCGATTCTTCAACTGGCAGGTTCGTCAAAGCCAGCGCTAACAACACAGGATGAGGTCCAACTTCCACGAAGATCTGCAACAAAATTAATTATTGTAAAACGGATGTAACACAGTAGCGGACGGTTTGACAAATGGACTAAATATTCATATAACGCAGTGTGCGATATTAAAACTATAATATTTTAAATATTGTTTTGGGGGTCCACCCATCTCTGCTGTTTTATTATTTATAACTTAATCAAAATCATGCGAGACCCATATTTTGTGTTGACATTTAACACAAGTCACAAAAATTTCTATCAGTCCACGTTAGATACAGTCTAACGATCTATAAGGTTATTGAGTCCATTTTTCGTTTACATTTTTGAAAATAGTTCCTAAAAACGCGCAAGGCACTATGAAATTTCAAAGAAAAATATTCATTGTTTTCTTAATTATTTTGTGGATACTCACTGACATACAGACAGACTGGCAGACCATATGTATAGAGTAGCTTCCGCTACTGAATAAATGTTAGTAATTTTGAAAATAAAAAATAGAGGGTATTTGATTAAATAATTGAATGGCTCTTTATATCGGAATCCTTTGTTCCAAAGGAACGGACCAAAACATGAAAAGCTCGAACTTAAACTAGGGACCAGTTCTTATAAACATTTTTACTCTTCATTATACCCTAATGGCAGTTTGTGGAAATATGGGTTAAAGTTTAGAAAAATAAAACTGGGGAAAATTCTGTAGAACATTACCCTGCATCCGGAATCATAGAGAGTTTTCAGTCCCAAAGTAAAGTTGACGCTGTCTCGGGCATGATTCTGCCAATATTTAGAAGACAAATCTTCAAGTTGCAATTGCTTTCCATCTCTTCCCGAAATATAGTTACATGTTGGATTAGAATACGTAATTTCATCCGCAATTTTTCCAAAAGGTTTCAAAATGGCTTCCATATCTCTGGAATGAAAAGCGTGTGTTGCAGATACTTTCTGAGTCTTCACTCCTTCCTTGGTACAAAGCTGAGTAAACTTTTCGAGAGCCTCAGGCCTACCGGCAACGACGACTTCCTCGACAGAGTTGACCACCGCCACATCCAACCAGCTTCCCTTATTCGAATTCGTGAAGTTATCCAGAAGAGCTTTTACTACTTCCAAAGAAGTTTTCACCGCCAACATGCCCCCAGGAGGTAAACTCTGGATAAGACTACTCCTTTGAGAAACTAACTTGAGAGCATCAGGTAGAGACATTATTCCGGCGGCGGTGGCCGCAGCGAATTCCCCGACACTGTGTCCCAAGACAAAGTCTGGTTCGACTCCGAAGGACTTCCAAAGTTGGAGAAGACTGTACTCTATGCAAAATATAGATGTTTGGCTGTACAGGGTTTGATCTAAGATGGAACTGGAATTATCGGCCGTTTCGTTGAGAACTGCGTCTAAGATAGAAATTCCCAAATTATTTCTGAGAGCAGTTTCGCAGTAGTCCAAAGATTGTTTGAAGACCGGGTGTGTTTCGTAGAGACGTTTGGCCATTCCCGGGTATTGCGATCCTTGTCCTGTGAAGAGGAATGCGATCGGAGCTCTGGCTCCGCTCAGTTTTCCGGAAATAGTCATTTTCTTTTTCAAATTAGTTTTGACAGACGCCAAGTCCTTCCCAATTATTGCCATTCGATGTGGGAAATGTGCCCGTCCGTTATTTGTGGTGAAAGCAATATCAGCCAGTTTAGAATCCGGGTTTTTCCCAAGGAAATTTACGTATTTCAAAGCTAGTTCATTCAGGGCGGCTTCGTTTTTAGCAGAGAGGGTAAGAATATGGTGAGAGCGATCCCGTAATTGTTGGGGCGGTTTCAAATTCTTCGTTTTCGGCGGTTCTTCCACAATTACGTGGACATTTGTTCCGCTGATACCAAAAGAACTGATCCCAGCCACCCGGGTTTCGTTTCCTACCGTTTCCCACTTCCTGGCTGTCACTGGGATAATTGCCGGGATCCTTTCCAAGTCTATATCGGGATTTATAGATTCGAAATTTCGGTGCGGGGGTATCGTTTCGTGTTGCATGGACAAAATCACTTTTATAAGTCCCGCCACTCCTGCAGCGCCCTCTGCATGTCCAATATTTGTTTTCACGGAGCCAATTACCAGAGGTTGTTTTCTACCCTCCGAGTAGGCTGAGGCTAAGGCAGAAACCTCTGTAGGGTCCCCGACTATTGTCCCCGTTCCGTGCGCTTCGATGTAACTTACGTTTTCGGATTTCATTTTCGCATTTCTCAGCGCGTCTTTGATTACTCGTTCTTGACACGGTTTACTTGGGGTACCGAAACTCGCAGTCGTTCCTTCACTATTAACAGCTGATCCTCGAATCACTCCCAGAATCCTGTCGCCATCTCTCTGTGCATCCACGAACCGTTTCAAAATCACCATTCCGCAACCTTCGGCACGCCCAAATCCGTCCGCCTTCGCATCAAAGGTTTTACAGTGACCATCACCGGCCATGAAATATGGCTTCTCGGATCCTATCAGTGAATATGGATGCAGCAACAGGTTTACTCCTCCAGCTAACGCCAAATTGCACTCCTGAGAACAAAAAATACAAATAAATAAATAATTAAATACATTTTACGTCTTTTACCGGGGAAATTTATTTTGAACCGCTAAATTTTAATTTTTACCGGGAAAATTTACTATTTTGAACCGCTAAATTTTAATTTTTACCGGGAAAATTTACTATTTTGAACCGCTAAATTTTAATTTTTACCGGGAAAATTTACTATTTTGAACCGCTAAATTTTAATTTTTACCGGGAAAATTTACTATTTTGAACCGCTAAATTTTAATTTTTACCGGGAAGATTTATTTTCAACCGCTAAATTTTAATTTCTACCGGGGAGATTTATTTTGAACCGCTAAATTTTAATTTCTACCGTGGAGATTTATTTTGAACCGCTAAATTTTAATTTCTACCGGGGAGATTGGTTTTGAACCGCTAAATTTTTTTTCCCGGGGAGATTTATAAATTCTTAAATATTGTTTTACTTCTTTAAAGAAAATGAAGTTAAGTAATTTACTTTTCGCCGAAGGCTTTCGCTAGCGAGATGAATGCTGACGAATGAGGATGAGCAGCCGGACTCTGTTGCAATGTTGGGGCCGTTGAGTCCGAGGAAAAATGAGACTCGTGCGGATGTTGCACTGTAGGCGTTTCCCAAATAGACACGGTGAATATTATTTCCGGTGGTTTGCTTCCGCAAGAGACATTCATAGTCAGCGGTCCAGATTCCGACAAATACTCCGGCGTTGCTCCCCTTTAATGTGGTGGGGTCGATTCCAGCATTTTCCAATCCCTCCCATGCAACCTCCAGAAGAAGTCTTTGTTGGGGATCCATGAAGGCCGCTTCTCGAGGACTGATTCCAAAGAACTTGGCATCAAACTCGTCTACAGGGCATTTCAGAAAGCCTGCCTGTGTTTTCCTTAAGTCCTCTTCGTCGACGTCGACGTCCTTGGCATCCCACCTTCCGAAGGGCACTTCCTTCACGGCGTCCCTCCCCTCGCTTAAAAGATCCCAGAATTCCTCGTGAGAATTCGCCCCTGGGAAACGACATCCCATCCCAATTACTGCAATCGAGTCGTTTAAATTTTCATTCATTTCTTTAGAAATGTACGATAGGCCCTGGGAAAACTCCAATTCAAAGAAACTGTTGCTCGAAATTATTTCTTTCATTTCAGGTGGAAGCTCCTAAGGGTTTCAAACAAATAATTGCCACTCTTTAATATTTTTGTCTTTTCCCATTCGGAATGCGTAAATTGAAGCGTTTCTCCGTAAAACGACGTATCTCAAATACTATTTTTTGCAAAATTTAAATTTTTTGTAAAACTTAAATTTTTATGACTCAATTTGCAAACGAAATTAATTTTGCAAAAATAAGAATTTGAGATACGTCCTTTTACGCAGCGGCACTTGAATTATCTTTTAAAGTTTACCATTTCGAAACTAAGCTTTGGTGCCACATCTTCACAGAAAATGTTCATCCAAACTTGCGAGAGAATCTAATAAATCACAAAAAATGTTAAAACATTCATGTGACTTTACGATATAATATATTTAAATAATTCATAAATCACCAAATTGCATTTCAATTATTAAAGTAAATAATTTGTACCTCGTAAAATTGTCCATCCACTCCACCAGATCCTCCACTCTTGGATGGCAACCAAGGTTTCCGTCCTGCGAAGCGCACACTTTTAACTGCAGATGAAAATCTGAAAATTCGACATTATTTTTTATTAGGTTCTAAAAAACTTAAAAATCGTTGAAGTTAAAAGCTTACTGTTCAGAAGTAAACGATTCCGTAATATCCAAGTTATACTCTTGAGGGTCAGCACTGTTCGACTCAGAAAGGTTGAAAACTTTTCGGAAAGCTGCAGCATGATCTGCATTATATCCAAATAAAAAATATTTATTATATAACCCAAAAATCAGGTAAACCGTTTCTATCATTTCTCTAAATATCGAAAAGTCTATAATTAATCATTTTAATCTTAATTAACAATTAAAAATTTCTGTGCATTGAATAATTTTTAAAATGCTAAATGAGATACGCAGTTTTAAAAACTTTGAAAAAAGTGGTAAAATGGCTTATAGGATTTTTGAAAAATGCTTGGTACAGCGAGTTTTAGAAGAAAAGTGACGATATGTAAAAGTAATGAATATTTCTTTAATTTTTAGCCCTATCTGAAAAAAGTAATAACCTTTGGATTTCTTGACCAGGTTGAAAATTTTATCATATGTGGTAAACGAGGGTTTGAAAACGAATGAAGACAAGTTGGAGGTGACGCTATTCTCATCTTTTTCGAAAACCTTGTCGCAGTTCTCCAAAACCTGAAAATTTTGTAAAATATTGTAAAATAATATTTATCTGTCAATCTCCTTAAAATAGAAATTTTGTTTTTCTGATTACCAATGAATCGGAAGACATAAAAACACATTTTTTGAAAACGGTGATTTGCCAGCAGAAGATTTTTGAATAAATTTCTGAAGACACATTGGCATTGTTAGCATCATCTTGATCAATTTTGAGAACAACATCGAATTGTTCTTCTAGAAGGATGCGCATTGACCTGGACACATTTCCTGAGATGAGTGCTGCGATTCTCCTGTTTGTAAAGACGCGTCTGAGGGAGCGACAGAGAACCAAGGCTCGTAGGCATTGGGAGTCATCCAGGGCAGTAGTCACCCACGCCTGCTCTTTAGGGTCTGCTAAATACAAGAAGTGATTATCAGTTTATTTGGTGCGATTCCAAAAATCATTAAATGTGAAAAGGCGGAGATAATCAGTTGGGTAAATGGGTGCGCCAATAAAATATTAATAAACTGGATGATCAGCATAAATAAATATCAGTGCTTTCATCTTCGAGGTCCATTCAAACCAGAAAAACTTGAAACGTCAGGGTCACTGATCGCAGAACACGTTTTTTGCTCAATAGGTGCACTCTGCGTCCACTTCACACCAACTACAAATCCGCTTTGTCTGCAAGAGGCGATTGACCCCTCGCACTCACTCGCTTAGCTACGCAGCCATATTCCTGCACATGCGTCCTATCTTACGGGATTCCTTTCCTCTATCTCTACTCTCCAATCGTTCCACTGCGTGCACCCCAAAAATGCAGTATTCCTTTTACCTACCTTGCCGTTTCCAAATTTAACTAATTCTCTTTATTTTTTAAATAGAATAATATCCACGATTATCGTATCCTTAATTAGATGCGTATTTAAGTGAAAATAATTCAGGTGTTACTCCGTAAAACGACGTATCTTATTTTTTTCGCAAAATGCATTTCAATTTCGTGCAGAACAATGAAAACATTTAAATAATGCATAAAACAGTATTTGAGGTACCTCGTTTTACGGAGTAACGCCTCAATTTGCCTCTAGTAATTCAGGTGTTACTCCGTAAAACAACGTATCTTAAATTTTAAGTTTGCAAAATGCATTTTAATTTGGTGCAGAACAATAAAAATATTTAAATATTGCAAAAACAGCCTCAATTTGCTTAAATGCTGTATAAAAATACGTTTGTAATAATTACCATATAATTAGGTATATGAGATACCTATCCGTATGAACTAATGACACCCCAATTGTACTTTAATTTGCATAGCGGATTACTTACTTTTAATGAAAAGAAAAAATCTAATTTCATATATTCTACAACAAAAATGTATTATTCTCAATTTTCGTACCAGTTAAATTACGGTCACCTTGAAAATGCAAACCCTCTTTGCAAATTGATTGACGTAAAGAGCAAAAACTTACAGACCCTCATTTAATCTTAATGATTTAAGTACAGCGTGTATATTTTATTCTTTCCTTCATCATTCATGCATGTAAGGTTTAGTGCACAATTGTTTGCATACAATGGAATTACAAGTGAATAATTAGGATTTGAATGAGGAACTTACCATGCATTTTGCACAAGGCGTACCCGTTTTGGTTCACTAAGCCAGAAAAACTTGGTTAAAACTGATTTTGGGGTAAAACTGTCTTTTAAATAATTTTTCGAACGAAATGAACTTTCTGTGTCGGTCACTCACAATGAGAATTTGAATTTTCCAGAAGAATAGTATTAGAATAAACGAAAATGTGTTGATTTTGGTTGAAAAATCTGGATTCCCCAAAACTGTAGTAGTCCAATTGAAACCGAAGAGTAAATATTTCTGCAATTGCAGAATTTTCGATTGTATTTTAACAAATGAGTTGAATTTGAAATTATAAATCGATGGAATTGATTTGTTGGGTTGGAGGAGTGGAATGATTAGTGGCCCTTATGTGTTACTGACAACGGAGGAATGGACGGGAGAAGAACTGTTGAAATATTTGGAAGAGGATTGTGGTGGATGCTCTGGTGGCACGGGGAAATTGCAGTGCTGAATGAATTCAGCGTAAACCGCTGAAGAATTAATATACAATTCACTCCACATTCCCTCTGTCCAGATTTAACTCCTTATTCGCCTATCTCACAATGTACAAATCCCAATCTTCCTCAACACACTATTTCTGCAGACAAAGACGGGGAGGGCACGCAACACATCACAAACTATCTACCAATGACCACTCCAGATTATACGAACTTCCTTATCATCTCCTCTATTTCGATTCCCTTAACTTAAAACTACAGTCCCATAACCAGGGTAGTGAAACAGTTTCCTTTTCCCAACTCTAAAAAACCATAATTTGCTTTTTTCCATTAATCCTCAAATAGACAATAGCTTTTTTAACATTTTTTATTTGAAACAATGATGAAATACCCAGAAGAGTTACATTGCTTGTGGAAAATTGATTACTTTTGTATGGTCATGAGTGACTGTTCTGGAAGATATATTATGGTAAAATTATTATAGTTGTGAAAAAAATTTTGCGGAAAAATTGCATATTTTCTTTTGTGGAAGAATGACAATTTTCTCTTGTGTAAAAATGACAATTTTCTTTTGCGTAAAAATGACAATTTTATTTTGCATAAAAATGACAATTTTCTTTTGGGGAAGAATGACAATATTTTTTTGTAGGAAAGTGATTGATTATATGGATAGTTAAATAGAAGTCTTTTTTACTCAAAACGAACACCAACGATTCTGAATGTTTTTTGGAGGCACAAAAAGTAATTTTTACATTTAAATTATAGTATGTTTTGTTTTTCACTAACTTTACAAAATTCAAAGATTTTCTAAGATAATTCTACGGTGAAGGGCTTAAGTCGGGCATCATAGCGAAATGACATTAGGTGTGGTATGACGGTTGAAAATTCCTCTCAAACATTTTGAGAGGCATTTTGAGAGGTATGAGAGGTTGAGGTATGTTATTTCCCTATGGTGCGTGACTTGTGCCCTTCACTGTAGACAGAAGCATAAAACCGTAGGAATTTCCTTTGATATATTTAAAAAAGGAGAATATAGGAACATTTTATGTACAGTAGCATACAAAGTTATCTTTATCTTTGTGATGATTGTCTTTGGTTGAGTATGAGTTCAGTCTTAAGTTATTGTTCTTTGTGTATTAAATCTGGGCAAATCTCGTATAATATTTCGAGAGAAAAAAGTGTGTTTGGTATAACATGTGTGGAGTTTGTGGGATGTAGGTACTTGTTACATTTGCGGAATAGCCAGTACAGTGTGATGCCTACGTGGTGTGTACCTAGAGACAAAGTTTTGTTTTATGGTGGTTGCACTGATAATAATTCCTTTGGAGTGGCACTTTGTAAGGTAAGGAATGTAAACCATAAAGCTCATTGCCCCTGATAGGGAAGTCCGCGAACCGTGAATCGCGTCTTCTTCAGTTCAGGGATCTCATATTTATAACCTCCGTGCACTTCTTAACAATTTCACAGAATATTCAGACGTCCAGCTATTCCTCACAACAGTTCACAGAAAATGTTGCGTAAAACTACCAAGAATATTCCACTAACTAATAATACTTGAAAATAATACGAAATATTCAATAAAAATAAAGAACTTTTTCCTTTAGAACAAAAAAATGACGGAAATCTTCAGGAAAAGAAGAAACGAAAGGATTTAGAAGACTTTCTCTGGCCTAGAAACAAAGTGTGCTAGGAGAACTATTTATTCTAGAAAAGGAAAACTAGTTTCTTCTAAATAGTTCAAGGTTAAGGTTGCATAACACCAGAGTAATCTAGAATTATCTAACATCTCCAAAACTAGTTTCATTCTCAACTGTAGTTTCATTCTCACTAGATTCCTAGTTGTATCTGTAGTAAATTTCTATTGTCTAGTTCTTCTAAAGGTCATTCCACCACAACATACATGAACGTGTTATCTCATCGGTGAACGAATGTATGAAATCACCACTGCAACAACAAGATCAGCAAGATCGTATCAGAACCCAGTCTATCTTCAAAATCTTGGCATCTCGACTAATAGTGTATTTCATTTTCATAATAAATCCTTTTCATTGACAAGAAAAACCATTTTTCTGCATTTCTCATTAATCAATACTAATATTTCTTGGAAAATCTTAAAACTGCTGCAATATTTAGAATGCGAAGATTGTTTGGAGAATGTAGGAGAGATTTGGTATGGATGTATCTGCGTTTAATGCTACAATTAGGGAAGGTGCGCTGCACACGAGAGAGTACGAACAAGATTCACACTTAATGAACATCCGATCTTAACTAGCCACCTCGTTTACAGAGTGTAATACCAGCAATACTCTATCCTCTTCAAACTTCTTAATTGGCAACCACCTCACAGACTATACTACACCACGAGGTCAAATGAATAGGTCAATAACTGCAACTCCGCTAATGCTTTTTATGGCAGAAGAATTCATTTACACTTATTTTAAGACTTTTACAATCTCAAATCCAAAAATACAGTTTAATTTCCTTTAAAACGTAAATCTCAATGAAAAACTAATTTTAATTTAAAAAGAAATTCTCCCTTTCCAGTTTTTTCGGAAAGGAATTTCAAGTGTAAACCAAATACACAAATTTTACCATTTTATTACAGTTACAATTTTTCTATCAAAATGCGCATGCAGTGAATAACAATTGAGATACGTCGTTTTGCGGAGTAACGCCTTAATTAGTCTAGCAAATGCTAAGTTTTAGGTTCATAAAAGTAGATTTCCCCAGTAAAGCGTCCTGTACGAATCATTTTTCAGGTACAAAGGATAATACACCCAAAAATCCATTTATTAGTCAGTCTAGTCCGAATAATGACATCATGACAAAACATAGAGAAGGTCCAGGGAGCAGAAATGTAGTCTAGTAAGGAAAATTAACCAATTTTTGTACAATTAACCCATTTTGTACGTTTTAACTCTTTTCTACACAACTGTAGTTATTTAAATCCTTATTTTTAATTATTTTTAGCAAATATGCATGAGAATTATGAGAATTGATAAAAACCTAAAATTAAAACACCAAAATCTTATAATTGGGTTTTGGTATTATGCCATTCGGGGGAGAAACCTTGTTTTGTTGGTGTTTTTATGCACAGTATGAATAAATCTGTCAACTAGCGTGTTCTGCAAATTATGACAATTATCAATTACCATACAAGTGGAGAAAAAGCTTATTTATTAGCATCATCTTGTAAATTCCGAGATTCTGTGCTTTAAGACAGATCCGAATCTACGTACTTAAAGAAATAAGCATCACGCATCCCGTGATTAATTTGGTGATAATAATATCATTCCTATGTTTTTCTCTCATCCTGTCTGCATTGCAGTCTGCTAATAATCTTACGGCTCCTCCAAAAGAAAAAAATTACATTAAAAAACTACAGGCGAAATATGTGGTGAAAAATGTGTATCGTAACGTAAGAATGAACATGAACTTTTTTATTTCCAAGTCCATTCAAGTCTTAGGTACAGAATACAGAATTCCTGCTTTGAGAACAGTTTTTACTTCTCTTGTATATTTCTTGGCACTCTGAGCGTGATAATGAAGATTGGAGAAGTGGACAGTGCACTGCACTCATTATTTCTCTATTTATGACAAATTAACATTATCATTATGACTGATACGAGAAATGTTTCGTACAAACTCTTCATGCAGTCATCACCATTACGTAAGAATGTGTGGAAAAGACGAGAGAACGTTGACGTTGACACATTATGAATTGTTTCCTTTTTCTCCTCGCTCATTTCCATGATTACTCTATGCAGGTAGCAATTTGTCTAACAAAAATGCAAAACCATTTAATTATTTTATGAGAACTGACATTAATAACGTTTCTTCCCCAAGAAATCCTACGAATGAGTAAAAATTACTTAAATTATGCAGAGAAAATGCAATTTCTAAGTGCTTACGGATAAAAACGTCTGAAATATTGTTATTCTTAAAAATTTTTTCATTATATCCAAAATGTACTGACATTAATAACGTTTCTTCGCAAGAAATCCTAAAAATGAGTAAAAATTACTCAAATTATGCAGAGAAAAGTGCAATTTCTACGTTTTTACGAATAAAGACGTCAGAAATATTTATATTCTTACAAATTTTTTCATTATATCAAAAATGTATGCAAATTATGACATGTTTTCAAACAGAAATAATATTGAGAAGTATTTATTTCATGGCCAATCTGACTATTATAAATTATAATAATTAAAAAAGTTGCCCAACTATGTAAACGATCACTGAACCCAAAATCTTTTTCTTTGGAAAGGATATGTTGGGAGATCATCAAGTATTTCCCTGTCGTATGGCTGGTCAAATCCTTTCCAATCAATGTCCACTCCCCTTAAATAAAGTTTGGAGAGACTGGATAAAATGGTATTCCAGTTTTCATCGCACTTCCGAAGTGTAGGTAGCCACAGAGCCTCCCTGGCTTCATTCTGGAGACAATTGGCCATAGCCAACCCCAAAATAGCGGGATTCGGCCCGATTTCAATAAACACCCGGGAATCAGAAGCCCAGAGGTGGGAAAATCCTTGGCAGAAGTTTACACTGGAAGATAAAATATTATTCCCATTTGTGGCGCAAGAAATGAATTCTATGTCATTATCACCAGAAGAATTAGAAATATTTGTGCTCTCTTGCAAAATATTTTCAGCCAGTTTTGAATGAATGGCTTTATAGTCAGCTACCCATCGAGTATTACATCCTCGATGGTTATTTTCGCAGAAATCAGCAAATGCATTGACACAGTCAGACTCCCCAACAACAACAACCTCCTCTTGCGAATTAATCGCAGAAATATCCAACCAAGCTCCTCGGTTTTCTTTCAAAAATATTTCTATTAACTTCCTTGCTTTTTCTTCAGATGTACAAACAGCCAGGAACATTGCATCGGGTAGTTTATCCAGTAATTTGCTATTCTCCACCAGGATTTTCATGGTAGCTTCCAGAGAGGATTTTCCAGAGACGACAGATGCTGCGTATTCACCAAAACCATAACCGAGAACCACATTTGGCTTTATTCCAAACGAACACCATAATTTATAAAGGGAATATTGGATCGCAAATAAAACAGGCAGTTCTGCACATTTCTCTTGTGTCTGGGAACGCACTTTGGAAACAGCGATTCCAGCCAAGTCACAACATTCATCAAAACTCTTTTTGAAAACTGGATGAGTTTCGTAAAAGTCACAGAAAATTCCTTCATAATTCGATGACGTATGATCACTGAAGAGAAACGCAATTTTCGGACGATTTCCCGAATTTTGTGCAGTTTTCTTGGGTAATTTGCAAATCGCGGAACTAAAATCGTTTTCTTCCAGTTTCTTCGATATTTCTTGTGCAGATTTTCCAACTACTGCTAATCTGTAGGGAAAATGGGCTCTGCCTGTATTGGCAGTGTAACAAATATTTCCTATGGAGTCATCATTACTTTGTAAATAGTGCACATAGTCACTTGTCATTTGTTTCAAAGCAGATTCGCATTTCGCGGATAAAGTTAAAACATGGAGAGGCCTTTCTAGAGAGTCCGAAGCACATTTTGTATATTTTCCTTGTGGGAGGGGCGGTTCTTCAATAATCATATGAGCATTATGCCCGCCTAGTCCAAAAGTGCTAATACCCGCAATGCGTTTGCACGGATTCCATTTTCGTGCAACTGTTGGAATAACAGCAGGAATGGATTTCAAATCAATGCATGGATGTGGAGTTTTAAAATTTAAATGTGGGGGTATAATTCCGTATTTCATGACCAGGAGTACTTTTATGATACTGGCCATCCCTGCTGCTGCCTCACAATGGCCAATATTTGGTTTAGCCGAAGAAATTATCAAAGGAGAGTCTTTTTCCCGCTTTTTCGTTGAATATACGGAACTAATGGCTGATATTTCCACAGTGTCGCCTACTTCTGTTCCAGTTCCATGTGCCTCGACATAAGAAATGGATTCAGGACCTAACCCAGAATATCTAAGAGCCTCCGTGATAGTTTTCGCTTGAGCCTTTCGACAGGGTGTCCCAAAAGTAGCAGAAGTTGCATCCGCATTTACAGCTATTCCTCTGATAACTCCAAGAATTTTATTTCCATCTCGAACAGCGTCAGAAAGTCTTTTCAACAGAATTACTCCGCACCCTTCGGCACGTCCGAAACCGTTAGCGCCTGCGTCGAACGACTTGCATCTTCCGTCTGGCGCCAAAACTAAAGAATTTAATTTTCCTATCGCAGGATGCAGAATCAAGTTGACACCTCCAGCAATTGCGAGAGAGCATTCCCCTTGGCGAAGACTGGAAACAGCCTGGTGGACACTGTACAAAGAGGAACAGCATCCTGCATCCACGGAACTGTGAGGTCCTTGAAGTCCAAGAAAATACGAAATCCTTGCCGCTGTCACTCCCAATGCGAAACTCAGATACGCAATGTGGTACTCACACGTGGTGAAACTAGATGGGTGTTTATGCAAGATATCCCGGTAGTCATTCGACCAAACTCCGACAAACACCCCGGTGGAGGAAATACCCTGAAGACCATGGGGATCGATTCCCGCCTTCTCCAAGCATTCCCAGACAACCTCCAACAACAACCGTTGCTGTGGATCAAGGAAAACTGCTTTGTCTGCAGTTATGTTAAAGAAAGTCGCGTCGAACGAATCTACCGGGCATTTCAGAAATCCTCCCCGCTTTATGTGCTTAGACCGAATTTCTTCCGCATAAGGACGCTCCGGGGGAACCTCACTTGTCGCATCCACTCCCCCAATCAAAACATCCCAAAATTCTTCGGAATTATTGGCTCCAGGAAAACGGCAACTGTGACTAATTACTGCAATCGGTTCTTCCTCTCCCGCATAACTCATTTTCAATCTCTAACCACAAAACAAAAAAATTTCTACATTCCACTTATGTCAACTCTAATTTTTATTAAAAATCTTATTAGAAATGAAATGAAATAAAATTATTATTTTCAAGTATTATTAATTTCAAGTTATTATAAATACGTCGCAGTAATTAGTATACCTTTAACAAATTTAGTAGTATTAACACATTTCTTAAAAGATGGATTGCAAATTCCGTGCAACAGGTGGTCAAATTAAAAATTAACTGAACACGTTGTCTGTTTTTTGTGATACTGCACTACTTAATAATAAATACAGAAGAATAAAAATTCAGGAAGTTACGAAAATCAATTTTGATAATCAAATAATTTATGTGGGAAATTATTTCGGATTAACTCATGAATACTTTTCTTAGTTTTCATGTAAACTGCTGTTGTAAGGAAAGTGGATTTAATTTGTGGTGGTGATCTGCTGTGATAATAATTTGGTCTGACTCCTGCTCAGGTTTTCGTGTTTTGTCCTTTGTTTTTCCTCCCTTATCTCGAATGACTGACATCACACACCTCTACGTAATTCCGAGCACCTCTCCATTGCATTCCGCTAATGCACTCCTGCACTTCTGTATACCCTACCTGAATCATAACGTTTTTCACGGCTTGACCAGGGTCATATCACTGTGGCTTCCACACACACACAACTACATCATCTTTATAATGCAATGTATTACCTATCTTAATGTTCATGTTATTTGTGTATAGGCAATGTAAGTTTTGCTCCGTCTCTAAAAGCAATCTGCTCTGCAATGTGAATTAGTCAGGGAATGTTTCATGGCACGTGAATAATAATCATCATCATTTTCCAAAAACAATGACATGGGGATAATATGCAAAAGTGGGTATTAAAGAATTACAAGATACTAATATGAATTATGTGGAACAATAATGTAAACATTCCAAACAATATTTTATGGATTCCAGGAATATTTAAATAAAATTATTCAGTCCTTTGTTATAATTTAGAAAAACCCTTAATTGAATTATGGATGTCCCTGTTTTATTTATAACTGCCATTGTGCGTAATCCCATTTTGATTTAATGCTGGTGTTATTGCGTCACCGGATGTAATGCGACTGTAGCATTACAACCAAAAATCCCATCAAATTAGTAGTAATTAATGAATTTTGTGCACGTAAGTATGGTATGTTTTGGTATATGCATGTGTAAGCATGCGTGGCATGATTTCCCAATTGAATGAGATTAAGGGGAAATGTATTTGTATGTAGTTTCTTGTTAGAATACTAAAAAAGGTAATAATGCTACATAATAGTAGTGTATTTCCTGAAGAACTCATACAAAGTAAACATTATAATTGTAAGAATTAAATGATAGATGTAACTTAATAAAGCTAAGTAGAAAAACTAGAACAGATTTGTACTTTGCTCCTAGAGGCCATGTAACCTTGTCCTTGTCAAGTCAGAGTTCTTTCTAGACTAAGCGATGTACTTAGGAATTAATCATTTTTTCCTTTTTTCATTTAATGTCATAAAAATCCACTTTATACCTACGTCAATGAAATATTTACACATATGGTCTAATTTTCGCACAATCATTAACAGATTACTTTTTTGGTGATACTTGTATGAATGTAATAGTGAACTTTTCCTTTTCCACTGAATATTACAGTAAACGCTAAAGGACATTTTACGCATACAAAAACCGGCCATGGGGCAACCTTATACCTACTCTACTACTTCCTAATGTTCAACTGTTACATGCTTAGGCATATCGTCGGCTTTCTTCAAAAACCTGCTATTGCTAAATTTGTCATTTAAAAAAATTCGGGTTGGAGTAAGGCAGAGGTGGCAGAGGGTTTGGAGGAGGAGGAGGAGGAGGAGGAGGAGGGAGGAGGAGGAGGGAGGAGGGAGGAGGAGGAGGAGGGAGGAGGAGGAAGGAGGAGGAGGAGGGAGGAGGAGGAGGAGGAAGGAGGACAAAAAAGGAAAATTCAGATTTCAAAGTTTGATTGCAATGAATGCGTGTAAAATATACATCTCCACTGCCATCATCCTCCATAAATTTAATGTGGTATTACCCTCAATCTCCTCTTCCTAGCAGAATTATGCAATTCCCTCTGCCCTCCTCCTCTGACAACAATGTAGCATAAATAATAGGCACCCCCCAATAAATAATACACCATATTTTCACATTTTATGCCATGCATGGTTACCAATTGGTCTTCAAACTTGAAAACTCAGCCCCCTCAATAGAAAACGCACCCGCCAATGGAAAATGCAAGATTATAAAGGAATACATTGTTAGCATGCAAAGCGTAACGCGCATTTTTCTAACCTAAACTAATAAAAAATAAACAAACTTCAATGTAGATATATTATTAATATGGCCACCTTAATGGGAGGTGCCTATTATTTGGTGGGTGCCAAATCCACTTTGGGGGCGCATTTTAGTGGGCAGAATCATGTATTTCCCTCTCTGCCCTCCTCCTCGCAGAATAATGTAGTATTTCCTAGCGCCCTCCTCCTAGACGAACTACGCATTTCCCTCCTCCTACTAAAAGTATGTACTATGTACTAACGAAACGCACCTTATAACTTTTCTGCGGCATTTCCCTTGCTGTCCTCCTCCTGGAGAATTATTTATTTTCCCTCGCTGCCTTCCCCTTATTAAAGCTATTTATTTTCCCACTGCCCATTCATATTTATTTTATATTTCAATCAATCGTTATGCTACAATTGGTCATTGCTCAAACATTATTAGATGGTTCTGCTAAGATGAGAGTAGCGAGGGAAATACATAATTCTGTTAGGAGGAAAGCGTGGAAATACTCCATTGTTCTGCTAGGAGGAGGGCAGCGAGGAAATGCATATAATATCTACTTGGAGGAAGGCACTGAAGGCAGCGACGGCAGCGAGGGAAATAGTACATAAGGGTACCATTTTATCTGCAGTGGAGATGAATACTTTATATGCATTGCAACCAAACTTAAAATTTTTTTCCTCCTTCACCCTCCTCCTCCTCCTC
Organism: Yoshiicerus persimilis; assembly: GCA_020352615.2. Lineage (NCBI taxonomy): Eukaryota > Metazoa > Arthropoda > Collembola > Entomobryomorpha > Tomoceridae > Yoshiicerus > Yoshiicerus persimilis. The sequence continues at coordinate 1,121,632 of CM036943.2, forward strand.
CCTCCTCCTCCTCCTCCTCTTCCTCCTCCTCCCTCCTCCTCCTCCTCCTCCTCTTCCTCCTCCTCCCTCCTCCTCCTCCTCCTCCTCTTCCTCCTCCTCCCTCCTCCTCTTCCTCCTCCTCCCTCCTCCTCCTTCTCCTCCAAACCCTCTGCCACCTCTGCCTTACTCCAACCAAAATTCGAAAAGATATTTTACCATTTTTGTAAAAACGACAAAAACATACTTTTTAATACTGACAACCCTCTTTTAGTAAACTTGACAATTTAATACAGTTTATTATATATAATATATAATAATAATATATAATAAGGTTTAATTTATTGTTAATTAAGAAAAATAATAGAATAGCTTTGTCGTTATTTAGGGAAATGATAGAATTGGCTTGTCGATATTTAAAAACTTCTAGAAGTGGCTTATCCTACTATTTTCCAATGCTTTCTATAACGGGTTTCCGAAGAAAGCCGACGATATGGTCTGAAATCCTTTAATAAGATTTACTGAAGAAATCTTATTTTGCAATCTAATTTTAATGCTGAAATTATTTTAGATACTAATGAGATATATATATCATCATCTGAAATTAACAACTTCAATTTAATGTTAATTAAGTTAATTTTGGAAAGAAAGGAAAATTTAAAGCAGAATTCGGGATTTATTTATATACAGTACAAATGTTTGAAACGACCAATAAAGCCACCGTTAAACTTGAGGAATGATTTGAATTTCCTGTGAGTTGTTATCAAATAATAATCATACGATTTATTAAGTACGGTACACAAAATGTAATTAAATTATTCTTTATTCGATACGATTTCTACACAAATGAGGTTTCAATTTGTTAATTAGATTTATACAGTTTGTTTACAATGCAATATACGTAGAATCACAAACAAAATTTACTTGTACTGTTACCTGAATTTTATAACGACTGCAATAAAAAATTGCAAGTAAATAAACAAAATTAAAGAAATGGAAAACTTCGGCTAATTGCAACTTAACTCCATTAAACAGTTTTTATTGAAATGCACCACGGTCTCAATTAGTACAAAAGTTGAAGTGCAGTTGATTGTACGGAATTTAATAAATAGGGCCACCAACATACTTTCTACAGAGCGTTTCAGCCATAAGTATCCATAGGTCACTTACAGTGTAAAGCGACTATATTTTACTATCTTTTGCAAATATTACGAATACTACATTTGCAAATCTCAAAAAAATTACTTTTTGCAAATATTATGGATGCCAATTTTTGCAAATCTTAAAAAAACTATTTTTTGCAAATATGAATGCTATTTTTGCAAATCTTAAGAAAGCAATTTTTGCAAATATTACGAATACTATTTTTGCAAATCCTACGAAAACAATTTATGCAAAATTTAGATTTTTTCGTTGTTCTACACTAGAATTAATATAATTTTTGCAAAAATAACTTGAGATACGTAGTTTTACAGTGCCTTAACTTAATTACTCTACAATTTGTTATATTGTTCTATTTATACCTGTAGTATAACCTGAAATAATACATATTTGTATATAAAGTAAACCCTAATTGTTATAAATAAGAAAAACCGTTGTAAATTGGAACATCGTTACTTATTATGGTTTGCTAATGGTAGATATAAATTGGATAAGGAAATAAAAGATGAGGATCTCAAAGAGAAGCCATAAAATAACGCACCATTAAACAAAAGAACGTTATGTGTAAACCGTAAAATGATAATAGTTGGAGATTTGAGAAGAGAATAATTGGAGAAGTTATGCAATGAAATCGTCTTTGGCGTTTCCACCCATGACTCTTGATTCTCGTATGTGTGGAAACTGCTGAAGATGAGCAAACATCGGCTCGCTAAAGACGCCCATGGCGGTCAGGTGTGACTGCTCATGCAGACAACTCAGAATCACACGCTTCTCCACCTCCAACTTCCGCCCCGCTCCCGAACACCCCCGCACACCCCCCTCGCACCCCCTCCGGGCCACCACGATCCGTTTCAAAGCCTGGACCACGCCGGCGTTTTCATTCGTCGCCCCCAGCAACCCCGTCAGCCACCGCTCAGCCGCCCCCACTTGCCCCGCAGTCGTCCACCCCCCTTTACCCCCACCCCCACTCTCCCCACCCAGTAACTCCTCCACCAGACCCAGAGCCAATGCCTCCTCGCCACGCACGCGCGCCTTCCGCAGCAACAACTTCAGGGCCTCACGCTCCCCCACCAAAGACCCCAGCAACCCCGAACCTCCCGCCAGCGGGGGCAACCCCGAATTCAAGTAATCCAAATTTATTTCCCCATTCCAGCCCATCACACGGAAGTCAGTCGACAGAAATACGTCCGTCCCCATTCCAGAGCACTGAATTCCAAAATTAAGAAACGTTTTTTTATTACATTAAGCAAAGAAATTATTTTTATTTAATAGACAGATCGCGTTGTCACCAAAAAATAAGGTCGACCAAAATGTTTGAATTTAGCGTCGTCGAAATAAGGTTTACCTAAAATGGCTTAATTCCTATGTTAATTGAATTTCAGTTACCATAGCAATCCAGTCAAATTATGGGCAAATTAAGGTCTACCTTATTTAAAACACTGAAATATCCCAAATGATAATAATATAATAAAGAATTTGTTATTTATCGGCTAACCTTTCCGTTTAAAAGGTAGACAGAGATCAGTGGAAGCGTCCGGATACATTCAACCAAGTTATGTAGTTTATGCAAAGTTATATTGAAATCGTATCCGTTTATTGGTTCATTATTTATAATTCCTTCCGAATGTAGGATCAAACCCTTTCCTTCTTTCCAAGTTTCCAAGGAAGATATAGCATCAAAAAGTTTACCTATAAAATCTCAGTGGTATCACATGATTATTACTACAGAGCGTTTCAGCTAAAAGTGTCAATAGGACATCCAGTGCATCATGATATATTTGTACGTTGGTTTTGAATTCCCGCGTAAAGCCAAAAGCGGGTAATTTAAATACAAATGTACTTTCTTATACACTGTAAGTTTCCTATGGTTACTTTTAGCTGAAACGCTCTGTATCTATGTCATTATTCTATGTATGGTAGAAATAATAGGGCGACTTACCATTAAATATAGTATGATTTGAGACCTGAATGGTTGCCAATCCCGATAACCGATTTGTCTTTATATTTACATTATTCAATTCGGTATTTACTGTTTCAGTTTGTGGGAGGAGCTGATGCGTGCGCAGGGAAGTCGCCAAAGACAATTCTCTTAGTTTTGGGCAATCAAGTGAGGTTCTCACTGCAGAAAGAACGGTCCTTCCTATTTTTAGAAGCATTATGATGAATACTGCCAACTAAAAGCAATCTTCAGAAAAAGAAAAAGAAAACAGACATTTCTATATTTTCGCTTCAAATAGTGTTTCTAGCAATAGTAATATGTATGTATATAAGGTATAATTCAAGGCTGTTGTATTTTCTATAAGGTTGTCTCATGAGATAATTAACTCAAGCTTTCTGTTTTTCCAAATTATTTATTTCAGATTTCCATAACTATAATAATTAGCATGACGTCTTGTAGATTTGCCAAATATAGTTCTTTCTGGATGTTGTTAATTACGTTTGTACATGTATAATGAGGAAAATAAGAATTTCATGTGAAATTAATGTATTTTTAACCATATAAGTCATTGTGTAACTGATAACCACAAAGAATTGTTCTGGAAGGGGAACTAAATAGTCGGAATATTAGAAAGATCCCAATCAAACATGGAATTAAATCTAAATAATTACTTTCGTATCTCTAATGTGATAATTATTTTTCAGCACTCAATTAACAAATCAACTTAGGGAATGCGTGAGTATTAAATGAAGATTAAATTGTTGTTAGCAATTCGTTCGTATGGGAAATAAGGCGCTTGCAATTTCCAGGAGTAGGGATCTTGTAAAAGAACAAGATAATGCGATGAGAAAACATGTAATAGTTTCATAAGTTAAAGAAGTTGTATTTGTTGCTTTAAAATGATTTTTAATTAGAGATATTTGAAAGAGAGGAACAAAATGCCCACATATGAATTAAAACGAAATTATCAACTGCTCCAATTTTTTAATTTGAAGTCCACGCTGTGAGGGGCAATTTGAACAGATAATTCTTCACTAACTAAATTAAAATGTAGAGTAAACTGCAAAAAACACAATGCAAGAATTCCGGGCAAGAAGGGCCAACAATAAATGCTATTAGTAACGGTGAAGACAGAAATGTTATAATTTGAAACCTTGCTTACCTGACTGCGGCTGAGACACTAATTCCATTTAAGGCAGATAAATATTATGCGGAGTTCGACAGCAAATTCAACACATGAATGGAGAAATATAATTTCTCACTTCTTTCACTACTGCAGGATTTAACTGAATAATACACTCAGGGTGTCTTTTGACCATGTTGCCCACATTGACTTAAAATCTTGTTATGACGACTCAAACATCTCATAATGTTACTCATAATATTACATAGTACTAACTCTGCAAAGATATTTTTGTTAAAGGGGTTAAAAAACGAAATAGCACCCAGTCAATTTTAAAGCTCTAATGGTTTTCCAATGAAAAGTGTTCCCTACCCAGGGCTTTTGGTTTTTCGGGGTTTTGCATTTTTGTGGAAAATCCTGACCCAATTTTTTATGAAAAACCGATAGGTTTCTGAGGATTTGGGTTTTTGAGCAAAAACCTGAGCCAACTTTTTATGAAAAATCATGGTTTTTGCATCCTTGCCAAAGAGTATGCAAAACTAACATATTTTCTCAGACGGTAGCAAAAAATTACTAATTTCAAAGTATAAGTAATAGATTTATTTTGGATTAACGCAGGAAATTAATTTTGGAATTGCGCATTTGGTCATAAAACAGAGGAATTTGGAAACTTACAAATCTGAAAAATATCTTTGGGATCGACTGTATTTCAAACATAGTAATTTATGCTTTTTTAAAGTAACTTAATATTTATGCCTAGGTAGGCTCTGATTTCGCATAATATTACATACCTCCGATAACTGAGATTCCTGTATGTACAACTGATTCAGTAAAGTTTGTTGCGGATGGAGGGTTTATTATTGTTTAGAGTAGATAACCCAAAGCACTGTAGGTGAGTCTGCAGAGTTTGTATAGTTGAGAGGGAGCAAAGAAGTCTCACGAGAAGAGACCAGGCATGGGAATCACAATTAGAAAGAAATGCAACTAATGACTGTATAATAGTCAAGTTCAAGCAATTGCTTAGTACGACCAACGAATGAATTAGCATTACCACCGTTCTGATATATATCTACAGAGCGTTTCAACTAAAAGTATCCATAGGGCATTTACGGTGCATAAAAAATGCATGTGAATTTAAATTACCCGCTTTTGGGTTGAGGAGAGAAATTAAAACCAATGATATTTCCTTATACACTAGATGCCCTATGGATACTTTTAATTGAAACGCTCTGTAGTTTCATGGTAATAGGAAGAAGTAATTTAACTGCTTGGATACTTACGTGTTTTTAGTCTTGTCCTTATGATTCCGTCTTTTGGCATTTAAATTGCAGTTTATTAAAGAGGTGCACACCACACAAGTTGTTTTTGCACAATAAAACTCCGCATCCACTCAGATGCCCTTTTAATCCCAATTTCCTCATTCCGCTTATTTCAGAATACTCAAAGGAAATAGCGACACGGGAATATTCACACGTCTTTCGTAATTCTAACTGAGTTTCTCCAAATAAATCACAATAACTAGTTTGCAGTACAAGAGAAATAATTAATCACTTGATAAACTAAAAATTAAATGTATCCATAATATTTACAATTGTGGCGCTACTCCTTAAAATAATGTATCTGAAATTCTATATAATTTTTGCAAAATTAATTTCAGTTGCAAAATTGGGCAGAACAACGAAAACATTTTAATTTAGCAAAAAATAGTAATGGAGATACATCGTTTTACAGAGTAACACCTCAATTATAAAGTAAGTTCCCAGAAATCAGAAAGCCAGTTCACTGCAACAGTTGAATCTTCTTGTTTATGTCTTTGGTATGCAGTGTGTTTCACAGTAGAATCACAACAGTAGGAATCGTCTGTAGGAATTCATTAGAAACGTTTAGGAGTAAACAGGAAAAACTTTATCAATTATCACTTGTTGTTATGTACTACTATACTGAACACAAGAAAGTAAAGTATCAGACACATTTTAAGCATTAGTGGGATTTGCCGCTAAATTGGTCATTTAGTAAATATGATGTAACTTTTCTGAATGATTTATTTAAGTTAAAAATTTGTATCTGTGAAATTTTAGAATGTAATAAGTGGTTCCACGAATTTCCACAGTTTTCACTAGAACCACTCAAAGAATTGAAGTAATTTCTACCTTATACCTTCTAAAGGTTACTGTCGACCATTTTTGATGGTTTACAAATATATTTATTATTTCCTTCTTGACAGCATTTGCATTTAGCAATTTTTCGTATTATAAATGGTATCTATATTTTTGAAACGCTAAACCTCTAATATTTAATGGAACTGAAAATAGGGAAGTCAGATTTCACATAAGTCATTAAAATGAATTCTCTTTGGTAGATATTATGTTGGTAATAAAACACTATCGCGTGAAGATATTTTTACTATTGGTAGGGTATTGGAGATTTGCAATAATCACGCTATTGTACAGTGTACTATAAACTCTGAGGATGAGGAATTATGGTCGTCAAAATGCAATTGCTTAATATTGAATTTCAGGTGGCCTATTAAAAGGCAAATAGACTGAAGATTGCACATTTTCTTTATTGAAATAGATATAGAAAAACACAGGGGTTAAATTTCACTTAAACAGAAATAAGCGATTAGGAGATGCCATTATCTTTGTCTTAAACGAATACATTTCTAGCATCTTAATTCCAGAATCATAATTTATGTAAAGCTATGTTATGAATGAGAAACAAACTATTATATAATGACAGGAAAGAAAAGAATAATTTTTCAATTTCCAGACTTCCCACATTAGGTGTCCCGAAGATTAGATGGGAAAAGAATTGTATCATAATCTAATGATAAGTAATAAATATTTACATCAAAGGTACTTGCAAAACTTGAGTTGATGTGAAATATACAGGAAAGCTTTCAATTATTATTCAGGTGAACTTTAAACTTCCACAGAAAAGAACTTGATTCTATTTTAAAAAGGAGAACACAGGCTTTTTATTATTATTGTTGAATACATAGAGAATACATGAAGCATTGGTGGTATGTCGTCCCTCTTCATCAGAAAGGTGCTAAGCCACATGATCATTAATTCAGTTAGGTGCTAAACCAAAATGGTCCTTCACGTAAAAAGTGATAATCCACTTTAATAATTATTTCCAAAACGTGATAAACCACAGTAATCCAAAAATTGAAATATTAATGCCATTGGAACACGAAGCATTTCATTATTAAAATAATTTTTGGAGCACCCAGTAATTATAAATAATCGTGCAATTAGTAGTTTTACACTTTTCACGAAAATGATCCTTTGGTTTAACACCTTTCTGAAATAGTGATCAAGTGGTTTAGCACCTTTCTGATGAAGAGGGACGATATAACAGAGGAAGGTGTGTTTTGTTTACGTGAGCGAGGAGAGAGAGATGAGATGAGAAAAGTAAGCAGTCGTATGCAGTGCTCTGTGCGAATATCGTGAACGAGTGACACAAACACAACACAACTCTTCCTCGCATATTTATCAGTTCCACAACTCCACTCTTCTTATATTCTTAATTCGCATTTGTGGGTCACACAGTACCCTTTTATAATCGGTATTATGTGGAAACTCAAAAAGGAAACGGAAACGAATAAACCCATTGCCGTAAGTTATTAATCACTTCAGAATTTTTATGTAGAATATTCAACATCTTGGTTTTATAATTTCCAAGGATATTTACTAAAAATATTGTAGATAATCAAAACTTGAAATACACTACAAATATGATTATAAAAGATTATAAATAATGCAAAATTTTTAATGAATTTCAGCATTTGCAAGAAAAACAGCAATATGATTTTCAATCGAAAGATGAAAAATCAAAGTAAGTAACGAAACAATGAAAAGAATTGAAAAGTTTTGTAAAAATTGATAAAATCAGCGTTAAAATGTCCATTTTTTGTTTGTCTATTAGAATCTTTTCTTAGATATTCGTCTTCTTTCATTTAATTTCTAATATTAATTCGTACTAATTGGTTACATTTCATTCTGTTTTACTAATGCAGTTGTGGGGGTATCCTGAAACCTGGGAGGTTCAGTTATCTGAGCATTCCAGGAGAAAAGCCGCTTCTAGGATTGACTATTGGTGACCTAATGGATGAAGCGGCGGATAAATATGGAGACGCTGAAGCTATTTACGTTGCTAGTTGTGGATCCAGAAGAACTTACAGACAACTTAAGAAGGAGGTACGTATACAGTACAAATCCTAGTAGGATAATTTGTACATTGGAATCTAATTATAAATGTCATAAATGAAACCATGCAATTTTACTAAAAATAAGTTTTTTAACCATGGGATTGACATAAAATTACATTAGGGAGTTTGCGTTTTAGAAAATTATAAAATTTTTAGAATCGCCTGAGAAATTTTGTAAAATTTTGTTTTGAAATCTATTATATCTTATATAAAATTGAAACATGCAACAAATTCTACAATTTTCTGAAGACGCAAACTCCCTATTAAGCTAATTTTTTCTAATAAATTGTGTTATTGTAATAGGTTGACGAACTAGCCGCAGGTTTTTTAAGTTTGGGATTGCGGAAAGGTGATCGAATTGGAATTTGGGGACCTAATAGTCTTCCGTGGTACTTGGCCATGATGGCTTCTACGAAAGCTGGCTTAATTCTAGTGAGAATTTAATTTTCCATAACATTTAAAACGGAAACTAATGAATTTCCTTTGAATTTGTCTAAATTTCTAGTTTTAAATTGATATTAAGCAATGTTTTTCGATTTCCTCATATCATCAGATTTAATGCTGGATTTAATTTGCATAATTTATTCTGATGCAATGTAGGTTACAATAAACCCGGCGTATCAAGCTGTGGAACTTCTTTATTGCCTTCGGAAAGTGAACATCAAGTGTCTTTTAATAGCCGAGCCTTTCAAGACTCAGGACTACTACGAAATCTTGACGAAAGTGATTCCAGAATTGAAATCGTCGGAGCCTGGCAAAATCCTGTGTGGCCAGGCACCCCATTTTACTCACGCAATCTCTATGTTTAATACGCCACTGAGGTAAATCACAATCTCAATTAACCATTGTCTTCCCTGTCTCCAATATTTTACTTTAATAAGCTTGGGAAGTAACATTAGCATGAAATGAAATGTTACATGATTATAATTATTATCATTGGGCAATTCCAGCGGAACGTTTACATTTGATGAAGTCTTCAAAGCAGGCAGGACAAGCGAAGCGAAGGAAATGCTAGAAAAAGTTATTCCTCAAGTCCAATTTGATGACGTCTGCAACATTCAATTCACTTCTGTAAGAACTAAACATTATCCCAAATAATATCAACATTGTTTTTAGGAAACTTTACCTTGCAAAGTAAAACAATAATGTAATCTAATTATTATGATTGCCATGGGACTTTTTAAATTACTTTTTAGGGAACTATTCATCATTCCTAGTGACATGTTAAAGATTGCCAAATTAATTTAATTTTAGGGACTTTTTTAGTCTAAAAAATCTTTTAGACTTTGTAAAATCTTTTAGGGACTTTTTAATATATTTTACAGACTTTTAAGATCTTTTAAGGACTTTTTGAAATCTTTTACAGACTTTTTAACATCTTTTAAGGACTTTTTAAAATCTTTTACAGACTTTTTAAGATTTTTTAAGGACTTTTTAAAATCTTTTACAGATATTTTAAGATCTTTTAAGGACTTTTAAAAACTTTTACAGACTTTTTAAGATCTTTTAAGGACTTTTTAAAATCTTTTACAGACTTTAAAATCTTTTAGACGTTTAAAGATCTTTTAGGGGTTTTTAATATCTTTTACAGACTTTTTAAGATCTTTTAGGAACTTTTTAAAATCTTTTACCTACTTTTTAAAATCTTTTAGGGACTTTTAAAAGTATTTTAAGTACCAATTAAATATATTCCACTGTCTTTTGTGTACAGGGTATACCGAATAATTCATTCATACGTAAACAGAATAGTTCGGTATTTATGGTATACCCTGTACAGTACATATTCTTTTAGAATGCAATTTAAATACTTAATATGACTATTACAGGGAACGACTGGGAATGCGAAAGGAGTAATGCTGTCACATCATAACGTAGTTAACAACAGTTTCTACATTGGCAAGAGATTTTCCTACTCCCAAAACGTAAGATTAAACCCAACTGGGAAAATGTAATGAATTTTTGATACGTGGCATAGCATGCATAGCCAGCAGAGCAAAAAAGAAGAATATCAGAGTAGATATGTTAACCTTTTTGCGGAGGATGCTTAGGGAAGAGCAAAAAGTGTTTTGGCAGTGTGTGATGTCATGCACATCGTCCGTCCGTCTTCTCCATCGTTTCGTGACTCACTCTTTTCCTTTTTCTCACTAATTCAATTTAAACAGCAAAAGAACAACTAAATTAACGTTAGTCTAATAATTAAACAAAATTCTGTCTTAAGGAATTCCATTTGCATGTAGATTACTAAAAACGCGTGTAAATAATTTAAAGGGTAAACCGTTTTAAAACGGGTGTAAGAAGTATCGGAAAAAGAAATGTTTAGTCCGTAATTAATAATTAATAGTAACTGGCATAAGCTATGAAAAGACAAAGAAATATTATTTTTATTATCCTTTTTTACTTTTAAAACTTATTTGTGACCCAGAAGACATTATTTAGATTACAATTTCTGTTTTTCCTACTTAACACACACAAGTCTGATAATTCTGCATCCTTTTTTATTGTGTTTTAGAAATTATTTTATGCCATAGATAACAAAATGACCCATTTTTATCCGTTTCTCTGTAGAATATATTTTTATATTTTGAAAAAAATTTAAAATAATATTCCGTTAAGATTTACATAGTTTGAATGGACAGACACACAGACAGAGTGACAGAGCACTCACATTTGTATCGTTCAATCAGATGCTGTAAGAAATGAAAAATTCTCCTATCTTTCCTGAACGTCGGAAAATTTTGCTTAACATGCCAAGGAAGTTATATGCATTGGGTTCACTGTATCTATACCGTTAATTAGTGCACGAGTGTTAATTAATTAAGTTAACTATGAATGCCAAGTAATTTCTAAGTTGATTTAATTGCAGGACAAAATCTGTGTGACTGTTCCCTTGTTTCATTGCTATGGCTGTGTAATTGGAGCTTTGGCGGGACTGCACTACGGAGCTACGGTGGTACTTCCAGGCCCTGGGTTCAATTCTAAATTGTGTATTGAAACTGCTTCGAAAGAGAGATGCACGATTATCTACGGAACTCCAACGATGCACATAGACATGATGAATATTCCCGATTTCGAAAACTATGACATGTCTTCCATGAGACTTGCTTGCACAGCAGGAGCAGTGTGCCCCGAAAAACTTATTAAAGAAATGAAAGCGAAATACACTGTAGATGCAGTTGGGGTAATCAAGCATTTCGCTAATCCAACATTAACCTATCAACAAATATTCCTGAAAATTTTTATGAATGAATTTTAATTATTCATAATTATTTCATGAATGAATTTTTATTTTATGAATAATAAAAATTCATTCGTAAAATACTTATAAATAATTATGAATAATAATTATGAATAATAATTATTTTAAATAATAAATTAAAGAAAAAATTATTTTAATGTTTACAACAAGTTTAACTTAATTATTGCAATAATTAATTGAAATGCAGAGTTTATATGGGATGACAGAGACATCTCCCGTGTTTTTCCAAAGCTTGACAGAAGATACAGATCTGCAACGTTCCTTAACTGTTGGCTACCCTCATGAACATGTTGAAGTGAAACTGGTGGACTCAGAAGGGAAAATAGTGCGGAGGGGGTGTGCGGGGGAGATGTGCGTCAGGGGATATGTCACCATGCAAGGCTACTGGGACGACCCCGAACAGACCGCAGAGGTCATTAAACCATCAAAATGGCTTCACACGGGGTAAGTAGTAAAATATCGTTCCTCTTCACCAGAAAGGTGATAAACCACTTGATCACTACTTTTGGAAATGATGATCAAAGTGGTTTAGAACATTTCACCAAGCTGGCCGTTTTGGTTTATCACCTTTCTGAATTGGTTACCAAGTGGTTTAGCACCTTTTTGATGAAGAGGGACGATATGGTGAACATTACATGGTTGTGTAAATACCTGTACCTGTAAATATTTTACTGAATTCCTGTGAATGCAGTGACTTGGCTGTGATGATGGAGTCGGGCCACGCAAGAATCGTTGGGCGTCTGAAGGATATGATCATTCGAGGGGGAGAAAATATTTATCCGAGAGAAATCGAAGATTTTCTTCATACGAATCCTAAAATACAAGAAGCACAGGTGTTTGGGGTTCCAGATCCTCGCCTGGGCGAACAGGTTGCAGCCTGGATCCACGTTAAGGAAGGCAAGTCCATGACTGAGAATGACCTAAGGGAATTCTGCAAAGGACAAGTAAGTCAAACCAAGGCTGGTATGGTGTATCTCCTATTAGGTTGTCTCAAGCGAAAAGTTTTAACCCAACATTTCTGTTTTTCCAAAATTAATTACTACAGATTTCCATAGCTATATTGATTCCAGACGTTTGGGATTTTCATACTTATGGATGTCATACGTCGTGGGGCTAAATTCTCCAAATTTTGCTCCACAACGAAAAAAATGAAATAAAAAATTTTGCTTGAGACAACCTTATAGAGGAATTACTATGGTTATACCAGCCTTGAAGTCAAACTTCAAGTGAACAAGCCGACTAAAATGAAAGCTGAATCTGCATTTTACATTTTCATTTATTGTTTATCCAGATTTCCCACTACAAAATTCCAAAGTATATCACGTTTACCACAGAGTTCCCCAAAACGACTTCTGGAAAGATTCAAAAGTTCAAAATGAGGGATGCCTGTGCCAAGCAATTTGGTTTAATTTAAAAAACGTCATTTTAACAGGTGTAAAATGATTATATAGTGGATTTTATTCATATACGAAAAAGTTTACCATTACTTCTTTGTTCTTAAATCCTAAAATGTAGGCATAGTAGTATATATGTATATTAAAAATAAAAACTTTTATTTTATTGCCTTTGGTAAAAATACAAAAAAAATTATTGCTAAATGGTCCACTCTTTTCGTAGTAGTGAATTAAGGTAATATTTATTGGTTATTTACAAATGACACCAAGTTACGTAACTTTAACTGATTGGACAATAGTAAAATCTCTCCCAAGGTGGCAATGGTGGGGAATTGCTACAAAAATCTTCCTCAAAGTCTGGCCAATGGTGGGGAGTATGCGAATGGTGATGGTCGCACTTTTTTCCGTGGCAATCTTCGTCAGACTCTTCTCCCCAGCCCCAACCACCATGGTGTGACCCAAATGACCCAAAATAGTCCGGAGGATTGTAGCCAATGACAATCTTCTTTGGTATGGGTGGCCAATAGGAGGTGTGATGGTGATGTTGGTGCTGTTGGTGGTGTTGATTGTGTTTCCCCTTATGTCCATGTCCGTGTGAACTCCAACCGACTGTGGGCTGTGGGTAGTGTTTGTAAAAATCCTTGGGAAATGGGAGATAATACTGGTCAGGCGGGAAATGCGGGTAGTTTGGAGTAAACTTTGATTTCTGGTGATGCCCATGTTTTTCATTTGGCGGGAATGTTTGAATATGAATTTTGTGCGGCCGCTTTTTGGGTTTTTTGTCTTTATTGTCAATATCGTCATCAATTTCTTCTTCGGATTCTTCATCATCAACAGTCTTGACATTATTCACATTAACTGCACATTTCTTCCCAATACAAGTAGGCGTGGCTTCTTCGCTCTCACTTTCCTTTTCATCGGTCAACGGAGCTTCGTTATCTTCCTTGTCTTCCTCAAATTTCTCTTTTCCGGTTTGCAAAATTCTACCGTGTGGACCAGCTCCCAGACCGAGTCCTAAAATATCTTGGAAATCGAACGGAAGTTTTGGAAGATTGAATAAACCTTCCTCTGAAGATGTCGCAACAGATTTACGGTTCCCCCAATAGCGAAGAATCATATCCGCACCCTTTTCCCCGATCATAATACACGGGGCGTTAGTATTTCCGTTTGTTACTTTGGGCATTATTGAAGCATCGATTACTCTCAATCGGTTGATTCCAATTACTCTGCAAATATCAATTAAATAGAATAAATTTAAATTTTTTAAAAATAAATTGCTACTTTTTCAAATAAATTGATACTTTTTCAAATAAATTGCTACATTTTCAAATAAATTGATACTTTTTCAAATAAATTGCTACATTTTCAAATAAATTGATACTTTTTCAAATAAATTGCTACCTTTTCAAATAAATTGATATTTTTACAAATAAATTGATACTTTTTCAAATAAATTGCTACCTTTTCAAATAAATTGATATTTTTTCAAATAAATTGATACTTTTTCAAATAAATTGCTACCTTTTCAAATAAATTGATATTTTTTCAAATAAATTGATACTTTTTCAAATAAATTGATATTTTTTCAAAAAAATTGATACTTTTTCAAATACATAGAACTTTTTTTAAATAAATTGAAACTTTATCAAATAAATTGAACTTTTTATAAATAAATTAAAAGTTTTTCAAATAAATTGATACTTTTAGTTCCTTTATTTCTTATTCAAAATCTACAGATGTACCGCAGTTGGGGGTCGACGACGGCCAAGGGGTCCCCACGACCCCTTCCCATTTTACAGGTTCCAGAGTAATGCCACAGACTTGTAGTAAACTGGCGAATGTAGCACTCGTAGTAATCATCACTCCGCAACTCATACTTTTCACAGCCTGGAAATTTATTTGGTGGAAGAGTTGCTCCCAATCGTTGAAACGCTAAGGAGTTTTCGTAAAAGTCCACAGAAAATCTCATGCCTGTTCGCAAAATACAATTTTTGTATAAAAACCCAAATTGCTATGATTAAAATCAAACTAAAATAGTATTATAATTACTGTACCGTAAACTAGACTTCTCAAGTCGAGGTTTTCAGGGTCAGTGAAATATTTGGGATCGATTCGAGGAGGATGTCTTGGATTTCTGCTGGCCAGACGAACGAATCCTTCGCTTCTAGGTTTCTGTTGAGCAGCAAGAATATAATTCCCGTCTTTTCCCATAATTGGAGCAACGTACTTGTCGAAAATCTTCTTTTTAAAATTGTACAATTGATTAAAAGCTGCAGTTGACAACCTAGAGGTTCCAACGTAAGCAATTAAAAACTGAAGATCGGGAAAATTTGGATCGTCATTTACGTCACTGGATGTGTAGCCCGTGGAGTGAATGTTGTTTGCCGCTAAAGGTCCTATAGTTTATTAATTGGAACATTAGTCATCATTTCAATTAATTAATTTCATTTTTGTAATCATAGCCTTAAAATAATTACTAATTAAATTATAACCTTAAAATGGTAAATATTTTTCAGGGAAAAATTAATAATGGCAAAAAATAAAAAATGATAACCTTCTTTAAAATCGTCATAAGCTTGAATAACATCCGGTAGAAAATCTCTGTCTGCCACCAAAGAAGTTCTTTTGCCATTATTAAAAACGATTGGAATTACTGTGGCGACGTGATCCTGAAGATGTTCGCCCACATTTGGATTGTGTAGCAGAAGAGGAATCTAAATATTTCATAGATATTTAAAACGGGAAATGTAAGCTTAATTACGCTTAATATTTGATTTCATACTCCAATTTCTCTCAAATGTTCTCTGGGTCCGATTCCCGACAGCATAAGAATTTTCGGACTGTTAAATGCTCCTGCACTTAAAATCACCTCTTTGCTAGCAAAAGCATACTTCGGGATGGAGTTGTTGTGTCTCGTGTAAGAAACACCAACGACAGATCGAGGATCGTTAGCACTGAATAACAGCTACCAAGAAAAAATGGAAATATAGTAATTAGTAGACTGGTAGCGTTTTAAACTAGGTAAACCTTGATTTTAGGTCGGCCAAAAATTATTTGACTTGGTTTCTATGGTAACTGAAATCGGATTACCATAGTAATTACCGTAGTTATCATAGTTACCATAGTAATTGCAATAGTTACCATGGTAACCCAAGTAAATGATATAATTACCATAGTAACCCAAGTAATTGCATTGTTACCATAATTATCATAGTAATTAAACCACTTTTGGTCTACTGGACGACCTAAAACCTTAAATAAGGTCTTCCAAATTAAGGTCAACCTTATTTCTTGGTCAATACGCTATCTGTCTATTGATTTAATTGACACTAAACTATCATAATATGAAAATGTTGTCACTGTGGTTGCATTCACCTTATTAACATGACAATAGCGGCATACTACGAAGTTCTTCCGCTTCAAAATGGGACGAATAAAGGCAGAGTATGTGCTCCAACGAACTCCATTGTTCGTCGTTGAGTCCAATCTCATCCAGGCTATATTTAGAAATTTTAATTTAGAAATATTTTAATTCTGGATTAATTAAATTTTTTAGAAAAACAATGGAAAGAATTATTAAATATCAAGACTTTACAATCAGTTTGGTTGTCGTTGACATCTCTTTCTGGTAATCCGTATTGGTCAAGAGTTTCTATCAAATACTCCAGGGATGGGTGATATTCAGATTTATCCACCACAAGTGGGCCACTCGTTCCGTGAACCGCAGCTAGGCATTTAAACACGTTTGTCACAATTTATTCTATTATTTCTCATTTTAAGCAGTTATTTAAAATCTACTGTACGGTTCGGATAATTTCCCATGTAATTTTCAGATTTTTGGAAAAAGGGAAGAACTCCATCGGCACTCCAGCTAGGATCTCCGGTCAGATCCGCCCATTCGTCGAAACCGGCTTGGGCTCCACGAAGATATACCATAAAGTTTACAGCCGAACTTCCTGTTTTTACCAAAGAATATTGTTTAATCTTTAAAAGATATTTAATCACTTATTATGAACATATTGACATTTATTTTAGTAAATGCAATGTAAAAATATTCCAGTAAGCGTCATTTACCTCCAAGTGACTTCCCTCTTTGAAGTTTAGTTTGCTGTGAAAAAAATTCATATTTTACGGGATATTTTATCTATTTTATTTAATTTTATTATATTTATTTAATTTTATCATAATATTATGCTATTTTTGTATAGCTAAAGAAAAACATGAATTCTTACAAATTTCTTCATAGCGAGGCAGCAATTCCTCTGCGGTTCGGATAAATATTTCCAGTCGGTATTTGGATTATCAGAGGCGTAAAAGTCTGTGGCGGGGATATAGCTGACCCAATTGGGGTCCCCTCCAGCCTCAAGTAGTAACACTTTGTAATTATTTGGAGAAGCTGTCAATCGATTTGCCACCACCGCCCCAGCGCTTCCTCCGCCCACTATTTACAAAATTCAAATTGTAAATTATAATTATCGTAAAAATTGTCTGTAAAATTATTTTCGGACTTGAAGATTATTATTCTTATTATAAATTATAAATTATAAATATTAGAATTATTATAAATTATTATTTAATTGAATTAGTACGAAATTTAACTTACCCACAATGAAATCGTATACAGAATTGTCAGGTAAATTGATGGCTGCAATATTAGCAATATAGTCGGACGTTTGTTGAAATCGTGCATATTGATTAATTAAAACTGGAATAGTTATAAAGGTGAGGGACAAAACAGGTCCCGGAATACTGAAAAGAGAACTCATTTGAAAATCTGTGGTTTTTAATAAATACTTAATTGTAAAAATTTCACATTATTTAAAAATTGTAGTAATTTCTTGAGAAAGAGAAGGAACTTTGCTAATTTTGTATTTGATTTGCATGCTGAAATTAAAAGTGGACTGGTTTGGTATTAGAATAAGTGTTTATTGTTTCCATTGAAATGGAAAAGGATGAGTTGAATGAGAATGCTGGTGATGACTGAAGGAAAACAAAGCGCAACTCCTTTGTTTGTGGAAGAGTCTTCCCTAGTGGCTATCTGTCAATGATCAGAAGGATGATCTCTGAATGAATCAGTGAACTAAACTCACCACGCCTTATCATTTTCAGATAAAATCACAGACATCATATAATTGTGTTCTTATTGATCCTAAGTGGTGTTACTTCCTTGTTCAAATAGCTTAATAATTCCCATTGTTGACTTACATAGCCATGTAATTATAAATAATTATAAATTTATATAAATATACTATTTAATTCTACTGCATTTACGCATTTGCATCTTCCAGTTAATAGTACAGAGCGGTACAACTAAAAATACCCATAGGAATTTTAGTATATAAGGAAATATCATGGCATTTCATTTATATTATACATTCTTAGAGACTGTAAGTGTATTTGGATAATTTTAAATGAAACACCCAGTAGTGCGATGAGAATTACAATTTTTACAGGCAGAAGTCAATCTTTAAAGTGCATACACCAATCTTTAGATAATAATTACAGACTCAAAGCGCTGACCTGCTAACATAAGAAAATGGAAGATTAAGCAAGAAATGGACATACATATTCACATACCTAAGATCTAAGACCAAAACAAAGTTATCATCACAGTAGAGTGAACACGCATTATTATCCTTACGTCCTATCCCATTAGTACAAACCAACACCTTCATTTTCATTCACAGTCTCCCTAAATCTTCTACGTATAAATCATTATGCGCTTAAACCAAATGTACCTCACAATCAGAGGAAGTACCAGGGTTTCCACCAACAATGTATTTGCCCACTGGGAAATATGAGCTAGAAAATGGGTTTGGGAAATATTATTAACGGGCGTAAATATTATTTAAGTTTCATATTAGGACGATTTGCTATTTGTTCAAATTTGCCCTTTATTTTTATGAAATTTTATTTTTATAACCCTAAAAAACTGAATTTTACCACAAAAACAATAAAAAATAATAAAATTGCACAATTTAGAAATCGGAAAATCAAAGGAGTTTCTATTTCCAAATTTTTTAATTTACATAACCTATAATGGGAAAATTGGTGTGGGACCTGGGAATTGTGGAAACATTGGTTGTAAATGTATTTATAGAGAGGGAGATCTAATTATATAGGTATGCCCACCAGAGGAAAGATTTAAAGGACTGTAAACATACATATTAGGTACCTAGCTGCATTAGGTACAAACCGTACAATCCTCTGTTACTACATGCACAGTATTTTCAATAGTGACTAATGGATTTTGTTGTTTTTATTTATCTTGATTTATGGGAGTATATTATTCTAATTTCAATATTCGCCAACCACATTATAGCTTTTGTCGGGAAACAATAAATATTACAATCTACAAATATTGACGGACAAGATTTTATCTTTTTCGTTTGTACAACCTATAATTACTGATTAATTACTATACAATATAATAAATTCAGATTTAGTGTGGATTCTTTCTGAAGTTTCAATAACGGCATTCAACATCTTGATTAAATGCATTTTAGTTAACCTTACCCAATAACTCGTGTAAATATGCATAGAGGAGTAATTTATACTTACTATTGTCAAAATAAGCTGAAGACAGTAGCACGCGATCAAAACGATATCGTAATGAGTATTGTCGGAATTCTACCAGCATCGATGATTTTTCCAGAAGAGTAATTGTAAAGTATTTGCAGAAGCTGCTCGCCTCTCCTAATTACACAACTGCACTGAAGTTCATTTACGTTTCAAACGAACGGATAATGACACGGATGACTTACAAGTTTAAATTGCATATACTAAGGTATTCTTTTAAAAAGCTACGAAGTCATGCATGAAGTTTATGATTTTAATAAATATGCATTAGAGAATTTACTGTATGTTCGCCTTCTGGATGTCTGTACGTAAATTAGGAGCCACAATAACTCAAGAAACGCTCTCTGAATTTCGTTCTCTGAATAAAAAATAAAAAACATCAAAAAATATATTACCCAATATATAAAATAAAAAATAAAATGAAATAAAATAATATAAAAATAACCAAAATATAAAATAAAATGAAAATAATATATGGATAACCAATATTTTTATAACAGATTTATATTGTAAATTAATAATGTAAGACAGCATCCATTGGCATACAAATCGTTAGAAGAAATGGAGTTTACATTGTTCTCTCAGGAAAATCTCAAATTTTCTGCCCACCTTTTGAGAACCTCGAATGGGGTAATTGTGAGACTAGAAAAAGCTTGTCTCTGCTGGAGAGGCCCCACATAAGCCAGGAGTATGGGAAATACTAAGTATTTAGAGATATAGAATAACATTTTATAAGTCAATTATATAGACGTAAGAATAATGGTATTTTTGAAGGTTTGTGTGAAATTGTAATAATATTACATGTTTAAAGAGTAACACGATGCTTAAATGTATTTCTGTTCTCATCTTACGTTCTACTCAGAACAAACGATGTAAACTAAAAGTTGCATTTTCATACTGGCCTAACAGTCATTTAACTCCTGTTAGCCTCCTTACCTTTAACTACTGTTAATAAATATAATAGTATACACGATTAAAACTTATGCAGAGCAGTATAAAATATTTCAGGAAAAAAATTATAAAGTTGAGTACACTTAGTAACACTTTTTAATTGTAGGATGTTTTCCTTAAGAATTCATAAAACGCCAAAAATTTGTCCTACCGCTTCCCAAAAGTGGAAGCACCCAAAACTATATTTTACATCTAAAAACCCTTTTGACTATGTTATTCAATATAAAGTGGAAGCAGAGTAAAGCAATGAATAATATTTTTGGTACCCAGCATACTATTATCTTAGCACAATTTTAGCGAGAATTATTTACACCTCTGTGTAGGAACTAAGAAAATACAAAATAACATAATCTGCAAATGATATATTATATAACAATGTTAAGCATTACCCACAACATGTTCTCATTCTTTATAATGTGTCTTCCCATCCCTCCGCTATCGAATTTCGGATCTATATGAAAATTTCAATGATTCATCTCCCACACCACCGACTAAGTATGCTTTTCACATGGTTCTTAAAACTCAATACCCAACATTTATTCACGTATTATCTTTTAAAAGTACAATCCGTTAGCTAGTAGAAGAATACATCTTTTAGTACAGGTACTAATAATACTGTATTACAATGGCTACACTTTTATAGAAATAGTTCAACAACGAGCTATATGAGAGGTTTTGGAAAACCAGTTTAACAAAAATTAAATTGTGTTTTCCGGAAAATTACAAAAAACTTGTATCTCTTGCATTTAAGTTCTGGCAATCGAAAATGTAATTTCACTGTGATAATTACATCGCAAAGTATCAGTTCTCTTCGTGTATTCTTAAAATTAAATCCTTTTTTCAAAATAGGTATTATATAGTCATGGAATCTATAGGAAGCTTTTATCTTCAAGTAATTCTTCTGTTTTTGTTGGTTATTACTTCATTTTTATGGATCATGAAAATACGGCTAAAGGATTCTTGTAAAGGTGCCACATCTTATAAAATCAGTTACACTAAAAACCTCAAATTTCTTTATTCGTTTGCCATAAGTTTCGAAAGTATTATTATTTGCATTCGTAATTTACTTCTTACCAGGAAAACCAAAATTGAAAACCTACGGACCCATAGATTGGCTTATTGCTACGTATATGTTTTTCGAGAATCCTGGAATAAATGCAGAACAAAAAACGAAGGTATCACGGTTTCAAAACCTGTATAAACGATACCTATCCTCAACTAGCGGATACACAAGAGAACCTTATTTCCTAAAAGTACCTATATTAGGGATACCTGTCGGTAAATAAATACAGTTTATACTAACTTTACCACTTTTTTCTTTTTTAGGATTTTAGGTTTTAATTTACGTAACTTTATAATCCCTGATCATTATTTGGCAATGAAACTTAACATAAACAATTACTGAGTTTTCCATACGATCCTTTTCTTCTGAAACCTCTAATATATATAGTAGTAATAATTCTTTTTTTAATTTCGATGGAAAAGTGCTCATACCGACCGACTACAAGACGATTATGGAGGTACATAATAATGACGCCTTTAATGACAGATTACCGGACAGCGTGGTAGAATTTTATGGTAGTGGAAAACCAGGAGGTAATCAATAAGCAATATAAATTATGTGGTGAATTATAATAGTTCCGTTCTAATTTTCTGCGTTCATGCATTTGCTAACAAAATTGAATTCATTTTATGCTGGTTATAAAAAATGTATATTATCAGAGGTCGAAACAGCTGCTCACCTCCCAATTGAAGAGAGGTGAGAAGCTCTCAACT
Source organism: Yoshiicerus persimilis (assembly GCA_020352615.2). NCBI lineage: Eukaryota > Metazoa > Arthropoda > Collembola > Entomobryomorpha > Tomoceridae > Yoshiicerus > Yoshiicerus persimilis. Next base: position 1,144,000 of record CM036943.2, read on the forward strand.
CACCTCTCATTTTTAAGTGAGAGTGAGAGGTATGGTCAAATGTATTTGAGAGTTAAGAGAAAAGAGTGAAAGGAATGGTCTAATGTATTTGAGAGTTGAGAGGAAAGAGTGAGAGGTATGGTCAAATGTATTTGATAGTTGAGAGAAAAGAGTGAAAGGAATGGTCAAATGTATTTGAGAGTTGAGAGGAAAGAGTGAAAGGTATGGTCAAATGTATTTGAGAGTTGGGAGGAGAGAGTGAGAGGTGAGATTTTGAAAAAAGGAGAGATAAGAGGCGAGTTGAGAGGTGACATTTTGAAAAAAGGAGAGGTGAGTGGTAATTTGAGATGTGAAGTTTTCAAAAAAGAAGAGGTGAGAGACCAGTTGAGAGGTGATATTTTGAAAAAAGGAGAGTTGTGAGGTGAGTTGAGATGTGATATTTTGAAAAAAGGAGAGTTGAGAGGTGAGTTGAGGTGTGAGGTTTTGAAAACAGGAGAAGTGAGAGGTAAGTAGAGAGGTGAGGTTTTGAAAAAAGGAAAGGTGAGAGGTAAGTTGAGATGTGAGGTTTTGAAAAATGTAGAGGTGGGAGACGAGTTGAGAGGTGATATTTTGAAAAAAGGAGAGTTGAGAGGTGTGGTTTAAAAAATAAGATAGGTGAGAGGTGACGTTTTGAAAAAAGGGAGGTGAGAGATAAGTTGATAAGTGAGGTTTCCAAAAAATGAGAGGTGAAAGGTTTGTTGATAGGTGAGGTTTTGAAAAAAGAGATTAGAGGTCAGTTGAGAATCGTGGCGTTGCAGTAAAGAGTGGTGAGAGGCTACCTTTCAATACACACCTAAACTATCTCTGTATATTATCATGAAATTTGGAATTAGGGTCTTTAAAGTACACCAAAAAATAATGCTACTTATTTTATACATTTGACATGCTTCCAATTTCAGATCCATCCCAGATTTTTGCTCATTGATATAAATGATTTGTTGGCTCAACATAATATTTTTACAATTGCAGAGAGAAGGCAGTTGTATTTATTAAAGCTAGTGTGGAAGAATTTATCTAGGACATATTTCGGTACTGAGACATGGTTTACTTTAAAGGATGGAAACAACAGGTCATGTAGTTTCCCCTTGTGTACAGTAAATCAATGCAGAACTGCTCAAAAGAGGAAATTGGTACAGCATTCGGCAGTTCTGGCCTGGAACAAATTACCAAGAAAATATGTTTACCTATGTTGATTTGAGTATTAGCACTATATTAAAGGATCAGAAACTAAATATGGTATCAGCAAGAAAGAATGTTTGTTTACTAAAACCACACGATCCTGAATTTGCGTACAAATGATCTATATTGTTATTTAATTGCAAAATTAATGTACTTGTATTTTGGGCTCTATGTTTGAATATTGCAACCAATTGATTTCATTGTTATCAGTTAATTTTACCAGGTACTAATTGATTATTTAATTCTATTTCCCTGTTTAGTTTTAATTTTGATTTATTCCAGTAGAATGATGGTTACATGGCTATTACTGATTTTTTTGGTTACTGTACTGATGAATGTACTATTGTGACATGTTAATAAAGCTTAATTTCAATTTCAATTTCATTTTCAGGTATTTTGATGAACAACTGTAAGACCTACTGGAGTGAAATAAAGCGGTACACAATAAAAACACTGGGACAGTTAGGTTTGGGGAAGCGGGACAGGATGACTGATCTTTTAGCGGAGCAATTGACGGAATTGTTGGAGAGAGTCGAAAAAGTGAGAAAAGAAACAGGAAACAAAGTACAAGCCAAAGGACTGTTTTCGGTTGCAGTGCTCAATGTTATTATAGCAGTGGGTGTAGGAAAGAAGTTTGAACCCGACGATCCCGATTTTATTGGACTGAATGAATGCGTCCACGCTGCTACAAATATTCACGGCTTCAAAGTCTTTTGTTTGATATTTGCGGGAAGAATGCCCGGCAGGAGTTATCTATTGGGATTCAGGAAGCTTTTGGAACAGGCTGAAAAATGCCGAGCTTTGTGTTTGGTATGCTTACTTTGCAATACAGCGAGGTTCCCAAGTTCCGCCCCATAAGAAACTAGTCGCAAACTTTAGCACCACAGGCTTATGGTGCGGAACTATGAAACCTCGCTGTACATATGTCAAAACAGGAATTTTGCCCAATAATTCTTTCAAATTAAAAAATTTTTTTATGGTAAATACAGAAATTGATCAATGAAAGAGAATCATTTGAAAATCAAGATCCAGAAAGTTTGGTCGATTTCTTTCTTGAAAAGATCGATAAGTATAAGAATCATGAAATTTTATTAAATAATTTGGAAATGGTAGGTCGCCGAGTTTGTCCTGCAGAAAATATTGCACCGGCTATGGCATTTACATTTGGCACGGGATTTCTCCAAAAGTACAGTGTGAGAAAACACAATGAAGACGACATATTGGGAATCAAGGAGGATTTCGGGGCTGTTGTTGGACCGGAACCTTTTTATGTCAGCATCTTTGAACGCTAACATTTAATGTGAAACACAATCGTATCCTCAAAAATTATCGCAAACAAATTTTTGTCGCTTTTTAAATTTTATCAAATCCCTTATAAAGGAATAAAAATCGTTTTGTTTCAAAACCCTTTTCCCTGGTCACCTTATTTAGTTGTTCCTGATTTGAAAGGAAGGGGTTGGTAATATTGTGCACTTCATTTCTAGCTTGATCCCTGAAAAATATTTTCAAGGCAGTTTCGGCAGCAGAGTCAGCAGGCATGGAGGACCAGGATCCGCCGAATTGAGGTTACATCCCTAAGCTCATGCATGCCAACATAAACAACATCGGATAGTTCGATTCTGGAAAAAATTAAACTTCATTTTTTTGTACTTTCCCACAAACAAAAAGATATGCAATATAATTTTTACCCGTACATCAAAATACAATGTCCTTTGAATTTTGCTTTATGATGGAATAACTATTAATAGTACTAGGTAACAAAATCTACCTGTAATCTGACCGTTAATTGGAATTTCACAACCTGGTATTATATTTCATACCTAAAAGTACGAAAATGTGGAAATGCACGAAATGAGTTAATTAGAGAATCAATATAATTAGTTTGTAGCATTAAATTTTATTACTTGTGTACAAGGATGCAAAATTCCATGGATTCTTCAGCAAAAAGCCCCGACCCATGGGTTTTTGGGTTTTTGGGTTTATATGGGTTTTTGGTCAGCCAAAATAGCGTAATACTCAAGGTATATTACCTGTTATTCCTGCTTTTTTGAGTCACAATATAATAAATAATGATTATTTTTATCACTAATTATCAAATATGTTGATATTTTGGATGATAAACTGTAATTTGTTGTGAAAATAACGGTGTTATTCATATTCCCGCCTAGCAAAAACCAAAAAACCAAAAAACCATGGGTTTTTGATAAAAATATGGGTCGGGTTTTTGCTCAAAAACCCAACAACCCAAAAACCCTGGGTCGGCATCCCTGCTTATGTATATTGTAAGGGAATAGCCCATAGATAAAAGATCAGACGGCGTAAGTGTGCGTTCTTACATACATGATGCTCCAGCTTGGACCTATCTCTTGAGGCAACCTCATTTAGCCCATCGGCGAATGGGAGTCGTATCTTCCCTGGCCATTGAGGTGAGTAGCTTACCTAGCCATTCAGAGAACAGCACCTAATTCAAATCTCCGCGTGCAGCACACATCAGCTGGCAACACAACCAAAACAATAACAAAGATAATCCCTCCTTCACTCACTCCACTCACTCCTCTCACACGGCCATCGCGGCCTCAAAAACAGGCCAACCTGGAGCATCATGTATGTAAGAACGCACACTTACGCCGTCTGATCTTTTATCTATGGGAATAGCCATCCTATGTCGACTATCCCCTTACTCACACCAGTCCACCCCACTTTTCCTCTAAGATGACGAGGGCACCAACACATCATTACTCGACTGAGATGACTCGGACTCCTCAGTCTTTGTGCAGCACTCACTCGGAACGGACCGTTCCCTCTCTATTGGATTCAACGTGGAAACTCTGTCTCATTTCTTATTAAACATATCTCTCATTCTCTTAAGTATTCTTATTGTGTGTTAATAAATTCAACATTCCTATCTACCAGTTCCAGTTCCAGAATTCGGGTTTATTGGTAACACAGTATCATATCATTTCTTATTCATTCTTTTATTCATTTTGGCATAAGGCAAATAAGATAATCGAAAGGAAACCAGGAATTCACCCTTAGTCAATGGTCTTAACCGTTCTACAGGGCATAAGCTAATGCATAGCATTACAATATAGGCATTTATTATTTGAACAGAGGCTACGCCAGTTGAAAAACTGGTCACAAATACAATTTGCATTATCATAATTTATATGAATACAGAATTATCGAACCAGATTTCAAATATGTTGTAATCTAATTTATTTAGCTAAGTGTATAAATAATGTGTGACCCGATTGAGGTATTTGTAACATTTCATATCCACTGCGTTGTGGTTTTAGTAGTTCAAAGTAAATTTATCTCCAGGTTCATAGTCTACGACTTGGAATCCTTTGTCCATGTAGCATCTGGGCCCTCCGGTAATACTAAAAGCTCTATCAGAACCCATGTAGAGCCCATACTCTCTTACAGCGTAATTTGATATCCATTCTTGAACAATTTTAATACCCACATCTACTCCTTTAACGGCAAGAATGACCATTCCTGATTTAAAGACCTTTGCAGTCACTTTGGCAACTTTTGCAGCTACGGCGGCAGTTTTTGCAGCTCCGGCGGCAGCTTTTGCAGCTCCGGCGGCAGCTTTTGCAGCCAAAGCACGTGAGGCAATGGCACCGACACCACCTACACCTACTGTTACGGCCGCCACAGATATCATAGTTATAGGCATAACTATATCATTAAAAGTATCATATCCATTTTCTCCATTCCACAGTTTTGCTTCCAAAGTAAACCAAACTTTTCCCACATCCCTAAAATACATCACATATGTAATTATTCACCTAGTTAAACTAATATATGTATATTAATATTATTAATACGCTCCTATTTATTGGACCTCATAAATAATCCGTTTACATCAATAAAAATAATCACTTTGTCTCATATAAATACATTTACCTAATAAATATTTATCCTGCCTCAAGTTTCGTCACTTAGAACTAATAATTTACCTTTACTTAATATAAAAGTACTTTTGCCTCCAGTAGAGTACCAAATCCTCAATTAAAAATGACTTAAATCAACTTTTATATTAGCTATTTGTACTAAAACTTGAAAAAATGTATTTATATGAGGCAAAGTGATTATTTTTATTGCGGTAAACGGATTATTTATGAGGTGCACTTAATATTCCCCCTTATTAATATAATATATATATATATATATATACATATTTATTACAAGTAAATCATTAGATACAATAGTAATTATTGTAAAAAAATATGCAAAACTTACCTATAAATGCATTTCTCTGGCTCTACGGCATTTTCGTAGTAAAGAGGGGTAATTTGCTTCAAAGCAATATTCAAGACACACTTAGTTTTATTGCAAATTGACACAGTAGATCCCATTGTGTGTGCGTTTACTTTGTCACATCAGACAATCGGAAATTAAACTGCACTCGTAATTTTGTGTTTCCACAGAATGAAAACTGAATTTAAATATCAAATGTATTTAGATTACAAATTACAAAGTCTAAGTACAATAGTAACTACTGGGACATAGGTATTAATAAAACTTGTATTTAATACAATTGCGTTTGTAAAAAATATTCAGCTGACCAGAGGTTAAAATGGCGTTACAGTAGTTACAAGAATATTGGGAACAGTAAGAAAGTACTCATGCAAGCCAAAGAAATAAATATTTGGATTCCCTTAAAAGTTGTAGTTTTACTGGCTCTTCAATTTCCTAGAACATGATTGGTAGACAAGTTAAATAATAATTTTACGACAAGGTTTCTAGGTACATCAGCAGGAGACTTTTGCCCCCGATGAGTGTCTAGAATTACTTCAAGGGACTATAAAATATTGACACAGGAACATTATTGTAATGTGGTAGTAGCAAGCAGGGGTCGGAAATTTATTTTAAAAAATGTTTTCAACGGTTAATCGTAACCCAATTAGATTTCGTATCTATACGTTTGGTACCCGCAGGGATCTTTTAGAAACAAAGTAAAAAACTTTGCATTATTTCACCTTTTCAGAAAATATATATATTTTAGTAAATATTTTGTATTTAAAAAAATATTTACCTTAATATTTCTGTCGTAAGAAAATGTTTTCCAATATTTTGCCTGTTTTAGCGAAAAAGAGAACTTTTTTGAAAAATTGGCCAAATTATCCAGTGCAAAAATCATTTTCAAGTAAAAAATGATTAAAATAATTTTTATCACAAATTATGTTTTACCCACTTAAAAAATTTTTTGTTGGCTCCATAATAAAATGTTTTACTTGTTATGTTTTACTATTAATGTTTAGTAAATACTACTTTGCCCTTTTTAAGAAAATAAAAAATAAACATGTTCGAAGTTTAAGAAAATAAATGTCCGACTTATGGTAATAAGCAAATGCTTACTGAAGTAAGAGGGGAAAGAGATAACCTAAAACTTGCCATGCAAGGCAAGGTTAAGGTTATTCCTTATTCATGATAGACCACTTGCCAGGAAGGGCCCGAAACCTCTCCGCTTTCATTTTCAGCTCAGTTGCTTTTCTTATCTTAGGCATTCCTTCCTACCCTATCCGTCTCTTATACTGTACTTTCCTTTGCTCATTATATCTTATTCCTCAGCTCAGCAACAGGAAGTTATTCAAAGATAAATGGTTATATATAGGGATGTTGAAAATGGGGGACATCATCTTTAAAGCATTTTCTACAGTCCTGCCCATAAGTCACGCACTATAGGCAAAGGTGCGTGACTTATGCGTACCACTGTAAGTTTTCAACATTATTCCTCACTAGAAATGCAATCTAATGAATTTCTTATAAATAAAATCACAATTACGGGTAATTTTTGTGTGCTTTAGGGATTAAAATTCAGAATTTTCTTTACTGCAATTGTTAATGCTTTCCTGGTGGTTGCACTGATTTGAAACTTGAAAGTTTAAACACTGACATGGGCGTAAATTAAGAATTGACATTTTACAGCTCTAAATACGGATTTTTTTCTTTTTTATTAACAAATTGCTATAATACATCATAATGACATAATACTCTTCGACAAGTAATAACTAAATGAATGTTATGAATATGTTATTTCATTTGACGAACTCTTAAATCCCAGTAATGATGCAGCAACGTAAAGTATCGCAACAATAAAAGAAAATGCCTGTGGAAATATTGTACTTTTTAAAACCCAAGTAAACTAAAAAGAAATACGTTTCGGAAAGTAATATGTAATTAATTTGAATATTTTTCTTACCCCAGCAGCAATTTTTTCATCATAATACTGGAAATCATTTCGGTCATATGGAAGAGAATAATGTTTAGCTGCAGCTTTACCTAGACCATTTACTTGACCAGCAGAAACAATAACAAGTATTCCACCAATAAAAAGTAACACCGCTGCTGCTGCGGAGTCTACAAAAATTAAATAGAACTATTATATGACTGATTGCATTTATTCTGAGTAATAATCATGGGTCGGACATTTATTTTCTTAAACTTTGAAAAAAAAATTATGATTTTCTTAAAAAGGGGCAAAATATTTACTAAAAATTACCTAAAAATCACGACACGGTTGACTTAAAAGTTGAAATATTTTTTTAAACAGCCAAAAAAAAATTTTTTAGTGGCCAAAACATAATTTTAGATGACAAATATTTTCATTTAAACCATTATTCCATTTGAAAATGATTATTTAAAGGAAAATTTGGTCAATTTAACAAAAATTTCCCCTTTTTCAGGTAAAACAGGCAAAATATTGCAAAATTTTTCTTGAAGCTGAAATATTTTTGGAAATATATTTTGTAGTAAAACATATTTACTAATATATACATTTTTTAAAGGGTGAAATATTGAAAACGTTTTTAAAATTTTGTTTCTAAAAGGCTCCTAAGGGTACCAAACGTGTAGTGTAGATACAAAAACTAGTTGCGCTACGAATAATCCTCGAAAACTTAAAAAAATAAATTTCCAACTCCTGGGAATAATAATAGATTTTGTAATTACATATCTTTTTATGTGGTCATTTTGCGTTAAAATTCCACCAATAAGAAGTCCAGCAGAGATTAGAAGTGTGATAAATGAGAAGGATATAAAAAACTGTTCTAAAGCCAAACTGGGACATTTTATTGAAAGATTTAGCACCATTCTTGCACCTATCTCGATTTAGACAGCTTTCTCGCATTTCTTTGTTCCAAGTCGACTCAAAGTAAGCGTGCCAACCTACACCTAAACTAACAATTTCTAAAGCCTGAAAATAATTAGAAAAATTGTAATTGACTTAAAAGGCCAGTTTATGGACAAGTTAAATATATGTACATTAAAACGATCTCGCCACTGCAGCGACACTTGCACTTTTTGGAGCATCCATGTTCACGCTAATAATTACAATGAGACTGAGAAAAAGTTTTACGACTACAGGTATTATATACGAAAACAATCTGAATGTTTCACACAGATTAGCTCTTGATAAGTTACAACTAATAATTATATGAACCCATTGCTCGTTGATTCAGTTAAGGTTATATTATTCATCGGATTATTTTATTCGACGGATTTTTTAAGTAAATAAAGATAAAAAGGCCATTCTGATTACAATTTGTGACTCCATAAAGGACCTTGCACTAAATAAAACGCATTCCCTATGCTTTTACATGATAGTCGAAAACCAAAACACCGATAGGGAAAGAATGCTTAAGGTATTTGTATTTGAGGAGGTAATTGTAACGAATTAATTAAGTTTTCATTTTTCATTCATTATTATCAGAACTTTTTTTGGTTTATGTGTCAGAGAAGTTTGTTCCGCCAACAGAATAATGGATTATAACTTAGAAGAGATAAATCGACTATGGTGAATCTACTGTTGAATTATAAACATTTATGTTGTGACCTATATACAAATATTCTGCTCAAACTGTTGAGAGGAATTGGTTAGGTTAGTATTCTAATTGCATTCTCATCTTACGTGCTAAAAATGAAACCGGTATGTTTTTCTTGCAAAAGCAAACTAAAAGAAACGATAGTATACCGTTTATGAAACGATACTGTCCGACCTCTATTGGGAAAGTTGACAGTTGATATTGTAATCAACGACGAAATTATTTACATAGTGAAAGTTTAAACACGAACATGGGCGTAAATGAACAATTCTCATTTTCCAGCTCTATTTATGGATTCTTGCCTCTTTATTATTGAATTGCTATAAAATCATAATACACTTCTGCAATTAAAAAATAAATGAAGGTTATGAAAATCTTGAATGGGTTGACGAACCCGTAAATCCCAGGAATGCTGCAGCGCCATAAAAAATCGTAGCAATAAAAGAAAGTGCCTGTGGAAATATTGTACTTTTTAAAATCAAAGTAAATTCAGAAAAACGTTTACAGTAAGGAAAGTAATGTGTAATTAGTTTGAAATTGAATAATTTCCTTACCCCAGCAGCAATCTTTTCATCATAATACTGTCCTTCATTTCGATCATAGGGAACATGAAGATAGTTAGCAGCAGCTTTAACCAAACTATTTACTTGGGCAGCAGAAACAATAACAAATATTCCACCAATAAAAAGTAACACCGCTGCTGCTGCATTGTACACTGGAGCCTGCAAACCTAAACAAATAATTTAAATACGATTTTATCTACAGGGTGTATATTTGGAGAGTACACATTCCAAAATTTTCAGTTTTTCCCCCTTAATTTTTTTGGCAGAAAATAAGATTTACACCAAACAAGACCTCAACAGCAAATTTTCTCATTTTGAGATTTTTGTTTAGAAAAATTTCTCAAATTTTGAAAAATTCCCAATTTATGAAAAACTCAATTTTGAAAAATTTCTCAAAGACGATAACTCAAAATCATTTTTATTGAAATTAAAAATTTTTGCTTTGTACTGTCCAAATTGGTAACCTGTATTATATGACTAATAATATATTTTTTAATTACAAATCTTTTGATGGCGTCATTCTGCACTAAAAGTTCATTAATAAGAAATCCAGCAGAGGTTATGAAGGTGACTAATGAGATGGATATAAAAAACATCTCTAAAGCCAAACTGGGACATGTTTTATCTACAATTTGAGCAACCTGCTTGCATTCATCTTGAAGGTGGCTGTCTCTCATGGATTGGTTCCAATTCGACTTAAAGTAAGCGTGCCAACCTAAACCTACAATAATAATGCCTAAAACCTGAAAATAATAAGAAAAATTGTAAATGCCTTAAAATGCTAATTATTGACATTTTAAATATAGTATGTACAGTAATCAATCTCACCACTGTGGTGGCACTTGCAATTTTTGGAGCATCCATCTTCACTCTATTGTCTTTTTTATTAATGTTCAAGACTACTTTCGGTTATTTCGTAAATGTTAATAATCACAATAAGACTGAGAAAAGTTGTAACTACAGCGGCACAATTTTCAGGTATTCTATACAAAAATTATTTATTTATTTGCTTGTGCGTCACATAGCTTATGCACATATAATCTTATCGCAGGCAAACATTTTAGATGACAGAATGCTCTTCAAAAGTTCCGAATGCTAATGCAGGCACTACTACGTAAAACAATATATCTCAAATTGTTATATTTGCAAAATTAATCTCAGTTGCGATTTGTTAGTGCAAAACAACAAAAAATTACTTTTTGCATATAATAGTAATTGAGATACGTAGCTTTACGGAGTAAAACCTCAATTATCTCAACTGACTGCTATAATGATGGTTAGATTATACAAGGCAATATTTTATTTGGCGTATTTCAAACAGAAATTCAAAGTAAATACAGTTCAAAAGCCCAATGTCGATGCCTGATTACATTTTATGACTCCAGTAAAGTAAAGTTTTATTCATTAATATAACCGTAGCTTTTACAATTCATCTATGATAAAAAATAAGCATGCTTTGCTTGTAACTAATTTTCATGAATGAATTCTTATTTCTCCTTAAATGAATGATTTCCTCAAAACATTTTTGCTTCCATGCGATTTTTATTTGCCGGCAATTTACAAATTACATTTTTGTCTTATCAAAGTTTAATAAAATAAAGTAACCAATCTGTTTTAATCTGCTTGAAGACATTTGGAATACGTTGTGGAGTTGCAAAAGGAATGGGAAAACAAGACTTTTCCAGTTGTAATTAGAAAATCATCCTTACCGTTATCTCCGCATCCTTTTTGCAACCGAAAAATTCACAGAAATCGTTTACGTAATTTGTCGCTTACGTAATAACAAAATAAAACCAAAAAGTTGAATCTGAATGAATTTACTAAAAATAAAGCTAAATTGGAAACAAAAATAACTACGTATAAGTACTCTACTAAAATTAACTAAACTTTACTTATAATACACTTAATTAAATTAAACTATGTATATTAACAATAAACGAAGTAATTTTTGAGCCATTTGTAATCTAGTTTTAAATCAATTACATAATGTTTTCATTTAAAGGAAAATGAAGCAACATGTGCATTTTTATTTAATATGTCAATGTGGTCAAGGTGCAAAGACAACGCATTTTCTGCAACTAGGTGATGCTATACTTCATTTTAAAAAGTATTCGATCACAAATGGGAGACGAATCAGTAATATTTTCAACCATAGAATTATTCTACTCAATGAAAATATTAATTCCCAAAGTGTGGTCTAATCCATTTTAAAAATAAAGTATGGCATCACCTTGTTAGAAAAAATACGTCGTGTAAAAACCTTGGATGTGATATTTATAAACCTAATTGCTTGTTTGGAATGATTTACGAAAATATCTAAGAGGTCATTGAAAGAATGGAATTTTCTATGAAAATGGCAACGGAATATTTAATTCGAATAAGGAGGATAAATTTTGTGATGTAGTGAAAATTTCTTAAATGTGCAAAAACAGGGACAGAAAAAATTTTCAAACGTTTTAGAATTTGCAGTTTGAAAATAGATTTGTGTTTTCTGAAATAATATTTTGTTGTGTTGCAGATATGACGGAATTTTTGTGATAATTTAGAAGGGAGTTATTCCAAATCAAACATTTTGAAAAGGCCTGATCTTTGAGCATATTCAATATGTCTTCTGAAGACGACCAAATTATGTGGAATAATAGCGTCAATATTGCCTACAATTTTTCTGGCTTTGTCACTGAGTGCGAACAATTTATGATCGTCCTTGAACGCCAATTCCGTAGCAGGTGAAGATTTAATAAGAGAAAACAATCCATCCTCTTTCAAGTAAATATCTCTGAATGGGAATAAAAGTGATTTTTCTCCTTTAGACTCCAGGGATTGTTTCCATTCGTCATGTGTGACGATTTTTGTTTCGAAGCCCTTTTCCCTGGTGACCTCATTTAGTTGTTCCTGATTGGAAACGAAGGGGTTGGTAATATTGTAGACTTCATTTCTAGCTTGATCACTGAAAAATATTTTCAAGGCAATTTTGGCAGCAGAGTCAACAGGCATAGAGGACCAGGATCCTCCCAACTGAGGTTGCATCCCTAAGCTCATGCATGCCAACATAAACAACATCAGATGGTTCGTTTCGGGAGAAAACTGTCCAGTTTGGCTGTGACCGACAATTGTCGGGAAACGAATCACGCTGCAAGGAATTCCCCGAGCCACAGCCTCCTTAACTAATTTCTCGCAGATAAACTTCGATAGTGAATACCCTAACTTTATTTTTTCGCCTAAATCATCATTCGCGGGGAATTCTTCAGCAAGACGACCGTCCTCGGTGATTTTCGTATAGGCTACTAAAGATGATGCATGCAGGACATATTTTGTTTTTCCCGCACTCGCAAACTCCAGAACATTCACCGTACCAAAAACATTTACAGAGCGCAAGTCATTCACAGAGTTTCGGACCACTTCGTACTTTTCCACGTGGTTTGCTTTCACGGCACAGTGAATTATAGCGTCGATTTCCAATGACAATCGTTTATACATTTCTTCCGAAAGTCCTAACTGTTTATTCGCGATATTCCCCGAAACGATTTCGACATTACTTAAGTTTGTGTCCTTTTGTAAATCGTACTTTCTTAATTTTTGCATTAATCGTTTACGACCGTCTTCCTGATTTCGTGAACGAATCAGGCAAAATATTTTTAAATTATTTACTTTCGTCAGTTCGTTTAACAGGAAAATTCCTAACTGACCTGTTGCACCTGTAAGGAAAATTGAATGCAATTCCGCGCTCTTTTTTACTTCCCCGGATGATTTTATGTGAGCGGGAAGTTTGGAATCAGCTGATATTAATTTTTCATCAATAATTATGCTTGCCGGTTGCGGACTTTCAGTTCTCAGTACTTCTATTTTCGTAGCGTCATTTTTCAGTGCTTCTTCCGCCAACAACGTGTCCTGAATAGAATTGACCAGTTCTGCCAAATAAACACTCAGTTTCCCAACAGTTGGATAATCTAACAAAGACGTTGCGTTCAGAGTTACATATTTCCCGAAAATTAGTTGAAGACGATTTCTCATTTCCACCGCCATCAACGAATCCATTCCCATCTCTGAAAAACTTTGGTGTTCATCGATTTGTTCAGCCTCGCTCATTTTCAGAGTTTGTCTTATGATATTTTCAATGTGACCCTTGATGTACGCAACGCGCTCCTCCTCCGGAATTTCTTTTATTTCATTCCAGAAGGTCTCCGCCTCCGCAGAGTTGACTGCAGAGACGGCATCTTTAACACCTGAGAGAAGTTGTTCGAAATAATTTCCCAAGTAGTTCGTATACGTTTGTTTCAACGCCAAAGGATCTATCTCTAGCACGGCGGTTTGTTTCAAATTGTTGGTCATAATAGTTTTTAGAGCAGCAATGCCTTGAGCAACATTAAATGGTTTGATACCAAATCCGCCATCTTTTCCTAAAGATGTATCAGCAGCTACCCCGACATCCCCCCAAAGTCCCCAATTGATACTTTGTGTGGGCATCCCTAAAGAGTTTCTGTAGTGGGCGAAAGAATCCAAGAAAATATTTGCAGCTGCGTGATTGGCCTGCGCAAAGGAACCGAAAATTCCCGCGACCGAGGAATACAGAATGAAATGGTCCAAATGACAATCTAGAGTTAAATTATGAAGGTTCCAAGCTCCGGAAACCTTTGCGTTGAAAACGGTGTGGAATTTACTCCAAGTCTGATTAATTATCATGGCGTCGGCCAAAGCGCCAGCAGCATGCATAATTCCTTTGAGAGGCGGGAAATTTGATTTTATCCAGTCCATTAAAACCTGACATTGTTCAAAGTCCCCGATATCACATTGTCTTGTGATAACTCGAGCCCCTTGCAACTCCAGATCATCAAGGACCTCTTTTACTTTGGTATTTGGAGCAGATCTTCCAACAAGAACAACATTTTTCGCGCCTGCGCTAACCATCCACTTGGCAACTTCGAGGCCTATACCCCCTAAACCCCCTGTAATCAAGTAGGTACTCATATCGTTGAAAAGTAGTTCATGAGCCTCGACTTTACCAGCAGAGACCTTTAATTCTGGCATTGCAATACAGATTTTCCCAATATGCTGCCCAGTTTGGAAATAGTTAAACGCATGCGTCAGGTGGGATAATTCGTAACGAGTCACCGGCAAATAAAATCCACGTTCTTCAGAAGACATGGTAAATTTCAACGCTTCCATTAAATGGACATTGCCATCTATAAGATCCACCTTCTCCAAATCAACAATAGAGTAGACCACATCTGGTCTTAACGATTTCACTTCTTCGGGCTTCCAAATACCCACTTTTCCCATTTCTATAAATCTGGCCCCAGGAGCGCAAACTTTCAGACTAGCTTCTTTGAATCCCGCGCTCGTCAACGCATTTAGAACTACAGAGATTTTCGCGCCATTTAGCGCCCTCTCTATTTCATCCCCGTAATCTGTATTCCTGGAATTGAAAGTATGTTTTATTCCCATAGATTGCAGTAATGTTCTCTTTCTTCGATTCCCAGCTGTTGCAATTACGACTGCGCCGATGGTCTTAGCGATGTGAACAGCTGCTAGACCGACACCCCCTGCTGCAGAATGAATCAAGACGTTTTCACCAGCTTTTAAGCCAGCAATAGTGACCAAGGAGTAGTACGCCGTTAAATAAACCGAAGAATACCCGCAAACTTCAACATGAGACAGGAAATCGGGTTTACGCAAAACATTTTGAGGTCCCACGATCACGTGACTACTTATGGCGCCCTCACTTGACAATCCGAAAACAGAGTCTCCAACTTTATATTCTGTCACCTCGGAACCAATAGCTGTGATAACTCCAGAGAAATCGGTTCCCACGGCGTCGAAACGGGAATCGTACGTATCCGGACGCATAATCACAAAAATATCTCGGAAATTCAGGGCTACCGCTTTGACTAAAATTTCTATTTGCCCAGGTTTCAATTCTTGCTTTGCCATTGGGCCTAAGGACAGATCCGAAATCGTTTTACTCTCGGGAAGTACTAATTTATAGCGCTCACTATTCGGTAAGGATAAAAGAGGTGGGATCGGAGTCAGTGTGGCAAATCGGACCGATTGCCGTTTGCATTGCCGGTAAGCGATTTGGAACTCGTCGTCATTTATCCAAATTTCATCGAAAATGCATTTCCCCATTTTCACATAATCCAGTTCATCAGGATCCAAATCGATGAATTTCGGTTTCACATCCGGAACACCAGCGCTGATTGTTTTTGATACGCCAAGCAATGTTCCCGCACTTGGGTTTCCAGCAGTTTGATCCCCGATATGGGAAACCCCGTCAGTTACAACAATTAATTTAGGTTTTGCTTTTAATTTTTGTCCGACTGCCATGACACCTTGAACAAGGTGGAGAAGACCTCCGCAAATTTTCGGCTGTTCGAATTCTTCTATGGATTTTTTGTACCCCCAAAGATACAAAAGTCCGTCAATTTCAATATTTTTCTCTTGAATGGAAACGAAAAGGGTTTTGAAATCTAGCGGAACTGTTGGGTTCACCTGGTAGGAATCCTCAGTAATCATTTTAAAGGATTCACCTGTTTGAACAAAAATAAGTTTTTGCGAAATTTCTTCAAAATGTTTTAGTAATGGAGGCAAGATTTTGTTCTTTTGATCTTCGTCAATGAAAATGACCCAGCGATGATTATCGCCAAGAGATGGGAATATCGGAGTGGTTTTTGAAGCGTTTGCAACAATGCAACCGATGATATGTCCGTATGTTGGAAGAACAAGTGAGGATGCGAATCCATTGGTTCTTAGAATCTTATGCCAGGTGGCGACACTTGCTAATGGACTTTCGGGTCGTGCGTCGTAATCTTTGAATCTCCACCAACCATCGAGAATTCCGAAGACCATGTGAACAAGACGCGCTTGCGCAAACGGTTCTATGAGCATTAATTTTCCGTTTGGCGCCATCAGATGGCGCACATGCGCAATCGATTCCTGAAGATATTCCGTTGCGTGCAAAACGTTAGCGGCCAAAACTACATCGAACTGATTGGGTGCGAATCCCTGCGATTTTGGATCCTGCTCGATATTTAAAAGTTTGTAGCAAACATTGTTTCCATACTTTTCAAACTTAGATTTGGCTTTGGACAAAAAGAGAGGCGAGATATCTGTGAATGTATAATGGAAGGGAATATTGAATTTTATCAACGTAGGGAGAACATACTCCGTGGTACTTCCAACTCCGGCACCTACTTCGAGTAAACGGAGCACCTGAGTTGGATTTCGGGTCTTGGTGGTCAAATGACCGAAAGATTCCTCGAGGATCTGCGGCAGAATCTGATTGGCGGAGGTATACATCTTGGATTCGTTGTAGAAAGTGACCGCGCTCACTGCGCCTTCATCCTCTTCAGGAAACAAAACATTCAAACCCGACATCCGATTCTGAATCACCGATGGTAAATATTCCCCGACGCGTCTCAGGACATACAAATCTACCAAGGAAATTCCTTCTCCTTTCGCAACCTCGTTTTTGCAATCTACAACCGCAGATTCAATACAATCGTCGATATCCGCATTGGAAATCGGGAGCTGAATTATCTTCCATTCAGTTGTGTCTGTATCATCGTTAGTGGATCGAGATAAAATCCCTTCCTCCACTAAAATTGAAAAGAAGAGTTCGATCAGACCCTGGAATTTCGGAGCAATTAAGTGATCAACCAAAAATTCGCGAGACTGGATCACTTGATTTAGTTTCGGAACCCAGTTTACTTGGTAGAATGTTTTTACGATCTGTAAGTAAACCAATCTATCGTAAAGAACTCTTCCGTTTTTACTTTTGACGAAAAAGTCATCCAGTTCCTCCAGTTTCTCATGCAGTTTTACTTTTACGTCATTAATATCTGGAACAACATCCAAGTCTACTCTGGAATTAACTGTTCCAGAAATTTGTGACCAAACTTCTTGATAAAGTCCGGGAAGCGCTTTTCGTTTCGAATTCAATGCGTTCAGAAAAGCGGCCACTGATGTCCTAACAATCCGGACCCCTTCCATTATTCCCAATTGGACTCCAGACTCATCGTACAATTTTATCGTCCCTTTCAAACGATTTTCAGGATCTTTCCATGTTGTATGAGCATACATAGTTTTCGTCGAGCTTCGAGCAAAGCAAATGAATTTTTCAACCCCAATGGGTAAATACAAAGATTTCGATTCCTCGTCCATTGTCAAAGCAAAAGCCTGAATCATTGCATCTAACACTACAGGGTGTCCAATATACTCACGCAAATTACCCGCCTCCTGAGGAGAAGGAATTTCCGCGAGGACTTCCGCTTTACCTTTCCAAAACTTGCTAATGCTTTGGAAAGTTGTTCCAAAGAAAATTCCTAACTCCGGAACTCTTTTGTACAACTCTTCAGTCGATATCTCGGGCATGCACCGATTTTTGATTGTTTCCAACCCGTCAAGTTTTAAATTTTCCTGCGTTTGGGAAACGACCGTGGTGAATTTGGCGATCGCGTACCGTTTCCATTTATTATTGCTCTCTGCCTCCTCTAATCCCAAACGCCTAAATACAGATACATTTAATTCAGCAGGGGCATCGAGATTTCGAGGGGCGGACAAAATTTGCAAATGAACCCCTTCGTCTGTTCCCAATTCCAAAGGAGCCTCAATCATAAAGTCTTCGACAGTGATCGGTGCTCCAGAATCGAGAATTGAAATTCCATCTGTTCCTTGCGCAGATAAATTTCCCGCCGCGAGTATCATTTCCAAAAATCCCGCCCCGGGTAAAATTACCCTGTTGGCCACCTGGTGATCCTTTAGGTAAGACAGGTACTCTAAGTCTATAGACTGTTGAAAAATGTTTACACAGATTTCTGCTGATGAAACTATAGGGGCGGGCCTTCCTAGTAAAGGGTGTTGGATTTTAGTCGTAAGAACCATTTCTTTTCCCGCTACATCGAAATCGTACCAATATCTTTGTCTTTGGAATGGATAAGTCGGTAATTCCAGTTTTTTCCTCGAAAACGGGGCATCGAAATTATCCCAATTTATTTGTACACCCTTGATATACAATCGGGCCAAACTGGATAATATAGTTATCCACTCCTCATCATTTTTCCTAATAGATGGTAGCCACGTGGACTCCTGAGCCTCGTTAGGGGAAACATTTGTCATACCCAGTGCTAAGAGAATTGGGTGCGGTCCTATTTCTACAAATATCCTAACACCTTGGTTAAACAAAGTTTTCATGCCTGCGGTAAAATTAACATTCTCCCTAGCATGTTGTTGCCAATATTTTGCATCGATATCCTCCTTTTCTAAAATACGACCATCCCTTCCCGATACGTATCCACATTTAGGATTTTTGTAAGAAATTCCTGCAGCAACTTTTCCGAATTCATCCATAATTCCCTCCATTTCCCTGGAATGGAACGCATGCGTCGCTGCTACACGCAACGTCTTTATTCCTTGATTCGTGCAAGATTCCGTGAAAGAATCAAGAGCATTCGGTCTTCCAGCAACCACAACTTCCTCCATGGAATTAATTACTGCGATATCCAACCATAGTCCTGGATTATCGTTGATAAATTCGTCCAGGAGTTTTCGGACATTTTCCGGGGACGATTTTACAGCAAGCATGCCCCCTTTCGGCATACTTTGAATCAAACGACTTCTTTCAGCTACAAGTCGAATCGCCTCTTCAAGAGTCATAATTCCCGCCGCAGTTGCCGCCGCGAATTCTCCCACGCTGTGCCCCAACACGAAATGAGGCGACACTCCGAAACTCTCCCAAAGTTGTAGCAAACTGTACTCGATACAAAAGATGGATGTTTGGCTGTACACCGTTTGGTCTAGAGAATGTCCATTATTTGAATCTCCCGGGGTATCATTCCAAATAACATTCAATAAGGAAATTCCCAGATTATTGTGGAGTAAATTGGCACATCTGTCCAAAGCCTTTTTAAAGATGGGGTGCGTATGATAGAGTCTCTTGGCCATCCCTATGTATTGAGATCCTTGGCCGGTGAACAGGAAAGCAATTTGCGGTTTCCCTGGAGTAGTTCTTCCGAACGCGTACAATTTTTTCTCAAGTCTAGATTGGATTTGTGCGGTATCTTTCCCGATAACTGCAAGTCTGTGTGGAAAATGAGCCCTGCCAGTATTCGCAGTGTAAGCCACATTTTCTATTTTCATTTCCGAATTGTTCTTCAGATAACTTTGGTATTTCACAGCTAATTCTGCGAGTGCGTCTTCATTTTTAGCTGAAAGGGTTAAAATGTGCTGTGGACGCTCAATTTCCAGTTCTGGAGGTTTTATACACGAACCAGTAGGGGATTCCTCAATTAAAACGTGGACATTTGTTCCACTGATCCCAAATGAGCTGATTCCTGCAATTCGCTTCCGATTCGCATCTTTTTTCCATTGCTTAGCTTTAAGTGGGACAATCGCGGGAATTTCCTCGAAATTAATATTTGGATTTAGTGTATCTAAATTGCAGTGCGGAGGAATTAATTCGTTCTGCATCGCCATCACCACTTTTATGAGTCCCGCCATTCCCGCAGCTCCCTCTGTGTGTCCAATATTTGTTTTCACCGATCCAATAACTAATGGATCCCTCCTCCCTTCAGAATAACCCGATGCAATCGCAGACACTTCTATAGGGTCTCCTATAATTGTTCCCGTCCCGTGAGCCTCAACGTAGCCGACACTTGACGGTTTTACACCAGAGTTCTTCAGAGCTTCTTTTATTACTTTAGCTTGGCAGTTTTTACTTGGTGCCCCAAAGTTCGCAGTTGTTCCTTCACTGTTCACTGCCGAACCGCGAACGATCGCCAAGATTCTGTCGCCATCTCGTTGAGCATCGGCGTATCTTTTCAGGACAACTACTCCGCAACCTTCGGCTCTTCCGAATCCGTCGGCTTTCTCATCAAATGTTTTACAGTGCCTAAAAATAGAAGTAAATTAGTAAGTAAAAAATAGAAAGTAAATAGAAAGTAAAAAATAGAAATAAATTATAAAGTAAAAAAATAGAAGTAAATTGAAAAGTAAAAGATAACAAAAGTACATTAGAAAGTAAAAAATAGAAGAAAATTAGAAAGGAAAAAATAGAAGTAAATTAGAAAGTAAAGGACAGAAGTAAATTAGAAAGTAAAGGACAGAAGCAGAAGTAAATTAGAAAGTAAAAAATAGAAGTAAATTAGAAAATAAAAAATAGAAGTAAATTATAAAGTAAAAAATTGAAATAAATTGAAAAGTAAAAGATAACAAAAGTACATTAGAAAGTAAAAAATTGAAATAAATTAAAAAGTAAAAAATAGAAGTAAATTAGAAAGTAAAGGACAGAAGTAAATTAAAAAAGTAAAAAATAGAAATAAATTAGAAAGTAAAAAATAGAAGTAAATTAGAAAGTAAAAAATAGAAGTAAATTAGAAAATAAAAAACAGAAGTAAATTAGAAATTAAAAATAGAAGTAAATTAGAAAATAAAAAACAGAAGTAAATTAGAAATTAAAAATAGAAGTAAATTAGAAAGTAAAAAAAGAGAAATAAATTAGAAAGTAAAAAATAGAAGTAAATTATAAAGTAAAAAATTGAAATAAATTAAAAAGTAAAAAATAGAAGTAAATTAGAAAGTAAAGGACAGAAGTAAATTAAAAAAGTAAAAAATAGAAATAAATTAGAAAGTAAAAAATAGAAGTAAATTAGAAAGTAAAAAAATTGAAGTAAATTAGAAATTAAAAAATAGAAAAAAATTAGGGGGCTAAGAAAACTAGCATCAGCCCGGTACTCACCCATCAGGTGAGAGAAAAACGGGTTTCGCAGGTCCTGTAAGCGGGAACGCTTGAATGAGCAAATTGACTCCTCCGGCCAAGGCCAAACTAACTTCGCTCTTCCTTAGACTTTCGCAAGCCAAGTGAAGACTGACGGATGATGAAGAACATCCAGACTCCGTGGCTATATTTGGTCCGTCCAGTCCGAGGAAAAATGAAACTCGAGAGGAAATGGCGCTGTAGGCGTTTCCCAAGTAAATCCTGTGTGCATCTGCACCTTTGGCCACGTTTCGAAGCATCCGTTCATAATCAGCTGCCCAGACTCCCATGAAAACTCCCGTGTTGCTCCCCTTTAATTGGTGAGGATTTATTCCAGCGTTTTCCAACGCTTCCCATGATACTTCCAGAAGAAGTCGTTGCTGAGGATCAGTAAATGCAGCCTCTCGGGGACTCACTCCGAAGAACTTCGCGTCGAATTCGTCAATTGGACACTTCAAGAACCCTGCCTTTGTTCCAAGAGTGTCATCATCCCGAGGATATTTGTTCCACCGATCTAAAGGCACTTCTTGAATCGCATCTTTCCCTTCCACCAACAACTCCCAGAATTCATCCGCTGAGTTCGCACCCGGAAACCGACAACTCATCCCCACGATCGCAACCGAATCGGAAAGATATGTGTGATCGTCTTTCGTGAATCCAGTCGTTGATACAGCAGGAGGAGTCGAGTGAAGTTTGTAACCATTCAATTTCAAGTTCGGATCCAAATTCTAAAAATTCAAATCGGTTCCATTAAAACCTGGTTTACAAGAAATCTACGCGTTTCTAAATGGTTTGTATTTAAGTACACCTCAAAAATAATCGGTTTACCTCATAGAAATACTTTTAGCTAGTAAATATTTATCCAATCTCAAGTATCATTATTCCGAACTGATAATATACCTTTGCCTCAAGTTGTAATACAATTTGCTAATGTTTTACTGCATTAACCTCAAGTAAAGTAAAAGAATCTTTGCTATACTTGAGGTAAATGTACTAAAACATTAGCAAATTGCATTAAAACTTGAGGCAAGGCTATATTATCAGTTCGGAGTAATGATACTTGAGGCAGGATAAATATTTATTAGCTAAATGTATTTATATGAGGTAAATTGATTTTTTTTCTTGAGGTAAACCGATTATTTTTGAGGTGTGTTTCCCCTTTCTAAATTTTTTTCCTTTACCATGGCAGATGTCAATTTCGGTTGCACATCGTCGTTAAAAATGTTCATCCAAGTCTGAGACAAAATATCATAGTATTGCGTTTTTGATTTCTCATGGTTTTCTAACAGAGGGTTTATTCCACAAAACCGGACGATTTTCAAATTAGACGAAAATCTACACAAAAACAGTTGTAGATTAATAAACAATTATTGATGGAATATTCACCATTTAAACTTCTTTAGTTTAAAGACTTACTGATCGAATGTCGTGTTTAAGCTAACAGCCGTATTGAAATCAGAAGGCAGAACTTTTCCCTTTGATTTGGACCAGTCCTTAAAATACATGTTCAGAATATCTAGTCCGTTTTCTAAAGAGAAACGAAACAACAATTTTTAAATTAACTTCCAAATTATATTATTATCATTCTAAGCATATCTGCATTTATCATATCACTCTTACCCTTTACCAATCCAGTTGTTTTAACAAAGCTTGCAATTGCATTGAATGTTTGGAAAGATGGCTTCAAAACAAATATGGATGGTTCAAAACAATTTGCTCTGCTCAAGTCCACCGCAGCAGACATTTCATCCCAATCGAAAATCTCGTCACAGTTTTGCAAAACCTAAGAAGGTGCACAATCATATATTAATTGCAATTCTTTGCAAAGTACCTCAAATTGTAATGAATTAAGCACAAAGGCATTAATGTAATTAACATTAAAAAATAATTAGTGAAAATTTGCAATTGTCTTACGTTTGCAATTTGTAAATTCAAAATACAAAGCTTAAATTAAATAACTTTCCTTTTTCTGCCACGATTACTTTCAATTATTAATCACTAATTAATTTTATTCTTCAAAATTAATGCCAACCTCATTTATTGGTCAAAACGCTATCTGTCTATTAGGTTTGGTTATTGCTTGGAGGAGCACTACAAATTACAATACAATTAAATTGATGTATTGACAAGATTTTAGAAAAAGAAACATCTTCAAGTTCTTTTGTATGAATGGTCTACTTAAGTACCTAACTAATTAATCGCATCACGGTTTGTACTTATTAATGTGATTGTGCAATAACTAACCTACCCAACAATATAGTAAGGTATCCTTGCTACTATTTGTAAATTGCATAAAAAGAGTATTAGCAATCTTGGATTCACAGTACAGTGTTCAATTCCTGTTTTTACTCCACTGTAAAGCCTTGGGGATTTATTAGGAAGATTCCGTATTTATTTTCAAAGGATAAATAATATTTTCATCCTCCTCCTAATTATGTTCATTAGCATCACGTAATAATATTAGGATTGAAGAGAAGAAGTACCTTTTGGCACCTGTGCTAATAAATAATATGTGTTTTCCTCTATGATAATAAAACAATTCCTGGTAGATTTAAGTTTTTCCAGAGAAGTCACCTTGCGTATCACAAATAGACATTATGCGTCCACGAAATACAACGAAGTCCAAATAAAAAGATTACCCAGGCAATTACTACAGCATTGATCGTGGATTGTAAGATTTGTAAGTGATGAAAAGAGAGTGATGGTAATTGTCACGTAATAGGTTCTTGCTTACCCATGCATTTGGATCGAGGAAGACACACTTGTTGAAAAAAGTGAGTTTCCACGAATAGAGTTTTGCGAAGAGCGTGGAAGGGAGTCCTTTGGTGTTGGAGGATTCGAGGCCAACATTGATCACCACGTCGAATTCGTCTTCAAGGAGCGACCTGCACAAAATGACGAGGCATTATCCATTTATTCCCACTTTCATCCCTAATCCACATATCAGGTCTTTCATAACTATTACAGGACCCACTCATTCTTAGGGAAATCCAGACACAAATAATTGTTTCAATTACTCCTTACACATCTTGCACCTTTTATATCCGCTTTTTGCAACAAAAAATCTCTATTCATCCCAATTGAATGCAGCAGAACTGAAAAACTCAAAAATACTCAAGCAAACAATGTTCCTAATTTTTTAATTAACTAAAAAACAATCAGATGCAAATTACCAGCTTCAACAAACTGGAACTCACTGGATTCCAAAGTACCCTAAATACATTTCTATGAATAGTATTCCTAAATTACAATTCCAGTAAAGAAATAGAAGTGTTGCATAACTTTTGTCAACCTTAAACAAACGAATGATTTGCAAATATTACGCATTTGTTACAAAATTTGTGTCTTCTCACTAAACTGCCTCAAACCGTGTTGGCACAAAAAATTCAGGTCTTACTATTCAGGAATGACAATAATAAAGCGATAATAGAATTTGTTTGCATTGCATCTTGCTAAGTGCGTAATAAATTTCTGGGAGTGCCAATTTCTAAGTTTACCCTGAATAGTGAATATAATGTTATTTAGCAAAGATAAAAGATTCCAAGTTTAAAACAGTTACGTCAATTTAAAGTTTAAATAAAATATGTACTACAAAAATGTATCCAAACGGGATATTTTAATTTTTGATGTTTCCATTTTATTGCAGTTTAAATATTTCGTGATGCAGGCTTAAACTAATGAAATCTGACAATAGAGGTAATAAAATAGATATTAGCTTGTTTGCTGGCATACATTGAGAATTGTTAGTAGAATGCATGTTGGTGCAAAGCGTGTCTGTGAAATACGATTGAGATTTGAATGTTTGAAAAGATTTTAGTTGTGCAAGGATTAATTTGGGCCCTACTGGGAAAAACGACGTATATCAAATTTTAAAATTAATTGTACTTATATTTAAATAAACAAATTAAGTTAAAATTAAATAAAAATAAAAATTTTAAACAAAAATTAGAAAAAATTTAATTTTTGCAAAAAATAAAAAAAGATAGGCCGGTTTAGTGATTAATGCCTGAGTTGATGATGGATATTTGTATGAAGTTGATTTACCTCATGGAGTCAGACACATCTTGAGACGTAATTACTGCGAGTTTTTTGGAAGTGATAACTCGCCTTAAGGAGCGGGCCAAAACGAGAGTTCGCAAAGACTGCGAGTCGTCCAACGCCAGCGTTACCCATGCCTGGTCACTCCCTGTCACTCAAACAATACAAATCAAATTACATTCAAACTTCTTAGAATTCCAATCACCAACACCTTTTTTATCACCCTGTCCATTCCCATCAGTAACGCTGTCCAATACTTCTATACATAAGTTCACATTTTTTATTCACCTCCAGGCTGTAACGCCGGCGAATATTGCTGTACAAAATTCCGCCCAGTGGGATAAATGGGAAAAATTACTTTCTTTTACAATTTATGATTAGGCTAATGAAAAAAGAAGGAAAATGCTTCTAGGTCCTTAAAATATTGTGAAAAATGAAGAAAAATTCTTCTAACCACTTAAAACATTGTGATAAAAGAATAAAATACTTCTAAACGTTTAAAACATTGTGATAAAAGAATAAAATACTTCTAAGCATTTAAAACATTGTGATAAAAGAATAAAATACTTCTAAGCATTTAAAATACTATTGTGAAAATAAAGAAAAATGCTTCTAGGTACTTAAAATATTGTGAAAAAAGAAGGAATATGCTTTTAGATACTTAAAATATTGTGAAAAAAGAAGAAAATGCTTCTAGGTACTTAAAATACTGTGAAAAAAGAAGAAAATGCTTCTAGGTACTTAAAATATAGTGAGAAAGATAGAACATGCTTCTAGGTACTTAAAATATTGTGAGAAAAGAATAAAAATGCTTTTAGGTACTTAAAATATTGTGAGAAAAGAAGGAAAATGCTTCTAGGTACTTATAATATTGTGAAAAAGAAGAAACATGCTTCTAGGTACTTTAAATATTGTTAATTTTAATCTACGAAAGTTCATGAGAATTAATAACATTAAATATAATCTTTTTGTAATTAGAAATCTGTCGTTGACAAAAGCGGAACACATATTCTTCACAGTGAGAACATTCTGAGCATCTTATACTCTTAACAGTTAATTAGTGCTTAAAAATAGGCCGCAAAGGATTGCACGCATAAAGACTATCTAAATGAGCGCACAAGTGATTATTATACGGCATGTGTTCATGATCTGACAAGCACTACAATATTTCAGACACTACGCTCTAGGATTTCAAAGTTTGACGTAGGCAAATCTCTTCTAATCACACACCAAGAGAATCTAACCACAACATTAATCCTCATCTCAAGAAGTATTACAGTTCTTTTAATAAACCGTTTCTCACTGGCATAAACATTATTATTTTTTATTAGTAAGTGCTCACAACTAGCAAAATTAATGGCAGGTGTGCTACAGACTGAATATGAAAATCGATGAATGCGTCTCATAAGTAATTGTTCCTAAGATCCCATAATCCCATCCATCAAAATAGAACAGAGATTCTTAAAATAATACCTCTATGCACTTTTTATGCACGAGAAAATGAGCAGCATTTCAATCTGCTCAGAAAACAATAGAAATCAAAGCTACCAACAGCCCACATGAATAATATCGTCCCTCTTCTTCGGAAATGTGTTAAACCACTTGAATACTAATTCAAAAAAGGAGTTAAACCTAAATGATCATTTCCATGAAAAATACTAACCAATTTGATTAAGTGGTTTATCACCTTTCTGAAGAAGAAGGACGGTAAACTGATTTTTATTATTAGTAAATAGATTGATTTTACTAGCAAATCTCACTATACTATAATTCCTTTTAATGGTGATATAAAATTTTAAATGAAAAAAAAAGAATTTTTCATGGTGTTCTTTAAGAAGAGAAGATAAATTGCAGAAGGAATAAGAAAGAACTGTAAAAAAGAATTAATGGTCAAAGTGGATGAGGTAATTTTCCATGGATTTAGGGTTGGGCCTGCAGAATGAAGATTGGCTTTCTCCATGTCGGCTTGAGAAGTTGAAGAGTCATTACAGTTGCGTTTAACAATGCACTATACAACTTAAACTGTTTAATAATGTTTCTGAAGTAGTCTGTACGTATTTACAACTACAAGTACCTACGTCTGAGAGGAGCTCTTTAGAAGAAGATGCTGCCACTTGTGCAATATCTAATCACTTGTGTAGCTCTAAGCAGAAGATTTAAATAGAGTTCGTCTCTTAAGGATGAGCCTCGCATTATTAGTACGAAAAGTCCTGCTGTGATTCTGATGTGTGATAGAGAGTCGTAATAACGACCTGATAAATGCGTAGGTACATGTACATACAGTGCGGTTCACCTAAAAGTATCCATAGGACATTTACATTTATAAGGAAGCACATTTGCATTTAAATTGACTGATTGGTTTGACGCGGGAAATAAAAAGTATGATATTTCCTTATACATTGAGTTCTCTATGGATACTTTTCGTTGAAACTCTCTGTAGAATAGAAGTGTGTGGTAAGGAAAGGTGAGCAAATGCCGATATGTCTACTGCAAAGATTATTCAACTCTCGGCGTCTCTGCACACTGAAGTTGTGTTCTGATACTATTTTGAGTGTCTCATTGTTGTGTGCGGAGCGAGTGAGTCAGCTATGTCATTATCTCACACATGAGTATCAAGAAATAGTATACAAACCTTTTCGCAGCCTAAGCCAATTCAACCAATACATATTTATACACAACTTAAATTAAACACTTATTTTCCACCGTAAATTCTTTCCTTACTCCCCACACTTAATAATATCGCAAATTTCAAAATAAAATAATTAATATTTTAACTTTTTTAAATAAACAAATTGAAAAAACTATTTTAAACTAAATTTAGATATTAATTAACTAGACATAAATTAAATGAAACCCATATAAGAACTAAAGTAAAATTCATTTATACACATTTTAATAATTTATTTCTACGTAATTGAAAATTAAAACAATTTCCTATATAAATACTGCTAAAAATATATTTTCGAATTCAGTTAGTCTAGACTCTTCCCATATTTTATACATTAACAATAGTTCTATGCAACGTCATGCAAGGAATGGTGAACTATAATTTGATGATTTTACGAAAACCTCCCTGCATTTTAGAGAACTTTTAATGCGTGCACATTAATTCGCTATTTTTAAGGTCGCACATTTTAAACAGTGGCTAGGTTATGCATAGTTTACTTATTTAATAATTATGTTAGAGCCTAGTGATAAAAATGGGGTGTTAGTGGAATCATTACGCTGTTCAGCATTTGTTTGTGTGGTGTCCACCAGACCAGACCAGACCACTACAGAGTTAGAGAGAAGAAATGCCTTGTGATGAAGAGACAGTTGATTTCGTCTACTAAGATTAGAGTTGGAGATATAAAAATAGTGAGTTGAGATGCGTAGTATGCATTATCAATCATATGAATTATTTTATTACATTACGGAATGTCCTTTAATAAACTTTCGGTGTTGTGTATTGAATATTAATTTTAACACACACAACACAATGCACACTCACAAGGTCTCGGTCAATGTCCACCAAATATTTCTCTCTCTCCTCCTCCTTTATCAACTTTTTTCACAACTAACATTATTCTAATTTTTAATGCTTCCATTTATGTATCTATCTAATATTCTCATATTGCAAAGAGTTCTCCTCGAAATTAAACCAATTACAATCCGGTAATTAAATAATAAGATTTGTAAATATGCAAAGTAAAAGAATCCAGTCTGTCTGTAGTTACAAAGGATTTTCTTATAAATGACAGCTCCTTCAAAATGCAAAAGTTTTAGACGGTTTGTAGGCAAAAAAAGAAAATGCTTCCAGGTACTTAAAATATTCTGAAAAAAGAAGGTAAATGTTTCTAGGTGCTTAAAATATTGTGAAAAAAGAAGGAAAATGTTTCTAGGTGCTTAAAATATTGTTAAAAAAGAAGGAAAATGCTTCTAGGGGCTTAAAATACTGTGAAAAAACAAGAAAAATGCTTCTAAAGGCTTAAAACACTGCGAAAAAAGAAGAAAAATGCTTTAGGTGCTTAAAATATTGTGAAAACTGAAGAAAAATGCTTCTAGGTACTTAAAATATTGTACTAAATATTCTTCTCTTACCGAACTTACGATTTTACAATAAAAATACAGTCAATGACAATAATATTGGGTGAAAAGCACGTTTTGGCAAATGAATACATGTGATAATGACAAAATGTGACAGTTTCTTGTTCTAGTTCGATTTCTACTGTAAGAGTAATGCGTTTACGCAAGATATTAGTAATTAAATGTAATTAGCTCACCTGGCATCTTCGGTTTTTGGATTTTTCAAAGTTTGCCAAAATCTGTAATAATTTCCAAAAAGGTAATAATTAGGTATATACACTTTTGAAACGGAATTAGACTTTGAGGACGGAATTATTGTTGGTGAATTTGGGGATTTGTTTAGTGGAGAGGGTGAGTATTTTGTGGATTGAGAGGAGAGTCACGGACTTAGAGGGAGACTGGCAGATAATTGTAGATTGGACATGATTAGTATGAGAGATGTCTGTGCAGGAGGATGGATTGATCGAAATCCCTGAGTCACTCTCCATTCATCCCTTAATGATATGATAACATAATGCAGCTACCTTGGCAAACGCTTTTCTTCGTCCAAACTCACTCTGTCTCCGCTTCACAGGTAGTCCACCATACACAGGTGCAGATACATCACCATTATTCCAAAGAATGTCCCAACCAAACGCCACGCAAATAAAAAATCCTACAGAGGAGAAATGAATGAGAACTAACAATAGATACCAAAACGCAGATTTGTCCTACGGTAAAACCACACTCGTAAAACACAACTAGGCTCCTCTTTCCAAAGGATAAGCAATATTCAAGGTTTCGGGGAGATTATCCCGCACTGGGAATATTCACTACTTTCCCCGGAAACCCTCCTTCACTTTCAGTCACAAAAAGTCCGGAAATATGGCAAGTTCGGGGAAAGTTGTTAAAGTGCAAATAAAACAAAGATTAAGTTATTAAACAAGTTTTTTTAATTTGCTTAAATTATAAATTTAAATTTAAATTTAAATAAATGAAAGCAAAGATATTTTTACATAATTATTTTAAAATTTAAAATTTCAATTTAATGATAAAAACTCTGCTTTCTTTCGTTTATGTAAATTGTCATTTATGTAATTTTAACAAATTTTTTCGGTTGATGAGGGTTGTTTTAATGGGATTTATTGTTATTTTTTGCTGTTAAGAAAGTGCATTCATTTATTGTGTGAGGAATATTTTTTATTGCTATTTTCTAATACTTAAGAACACAAACATCTAAATCACTGACATATTTTACATTCCAAGTGTGCAATTTAACTTTCCCAAACTTTTTCAGTTTGCGCATAATTCCCACCCTTTAACAATTTTCCCGAATTCCCCAACTTTCCCAGCAGGTGTGCAAACTATAGGGGTGGAAAGTGGGAAATATTGAAACCATGTAATATTCTACCTTGCAATTAAGAAAGTTCACGTATCTCTATTGTCTTCGTCCAACTCACTCCTGATTATGCTAATAATTAGCACACATTAATAGAATAACTAGGAAGTTGTCACACTCAAAACTGAAGAAACGTACACGATCCACTTTTTCAATATTATACTACAATAACTCAATGCAAGGAAAGTCGTTTTCAAGTCACGAATCCCAAAAATGCATAATTATTCCAGACTAATGTGCATTTTCATAAAGACAAGAAACCAAGAAATTCCAAAGTAATAAAGTAACCCTCTCCAGGTATTTAATGTTTTCCTCACTTAGATTGTTGCACTTTTCCAAAGCACACTTGACACTTTGTTATCATTCAACTTTACGATGCAGCGAATTTTATTTTACGGCTTGTACAATGCTTTAAAGAGTGTAAAACCTTTTTAAAAGAATTTACCATAGAATAAAAATATTAATTGCTCATTTAAAGAATACAAGTTTGTTTAGAGCATTAAACTTTAAAATGTTTAGTCAAATTGCACAGTGCTGTAATATATTTCCATTACTTGCAAAGAATTGTAGAGACGGGAAGTTTCCTTTGATCTTTAGTTCGGAAATGACGGAAGGGAACGATGTAGAAATATTTACTAGCATCTTTTTGCATTTGCATTGGGTACCTCAGAAATTTTGCATAGTATTCTAGTTGTACATTTGTATATTGGTATGTGGTGCATAAATAAATACCTGAGGCACTTCATGGAGATCAAGGATGGAAGAACCCTGTGCGGTCGGTGTTCGCTTAGATGAAATACAGAGTGTTTCATTTAAAAGTATCCATAGGATATTCAGTGTATAATGAAATATCATAGTATATATTTACAAAGCGGGAAATTCTAAATTCCTTATACATTCCTTATGCATTGTAAGTGTCCTATGGTTACTTTTAACTGAACCGCTCTGTACATTTGGCATTATTGTGCTTTCCCCTAGGACAATGTAAATATTAGTTTAAGGGGGTATTTAGCATGTGCCATAATTATTAGCTGAGTAGTGCAAGCACTGATTAGAGACTGGTGGGCAGGAAGTGTGACTTTAATCAACAGGTGGACATCGTGTGGCATTTGGGAGGAATCCGCTCTCCCGTACCTTCTGTTACAAAATTGTAGTCATCAAAGCTACTTGAAATGACTACACATTACTCTAATGAGCTAGCAGCTATTCTAGTTCTAGAAACTCCTTTAGTAGATCCACGCTCTAGATTCACAAACTGTTTCTATATTTAAATTGCTCCGTCCTTTGAGAAATGCACGCATGGAGACTTTTCAGTGACGTATCCAAGGGCCAATGACTCTACAATCTTCTTACACTTCTACAGAATTCAATTTTCAGTGCGCTGCATCAAATGCTTTGTAATTAGAATTACAGTTTTCATACACATTTTTATTACTACAGGACATGCGGTCTAATTCTAACTGAACATCTACCTGTAGCACTTTTCTAGAATACCCAAACGTTTAATATCGTGTTTAGAGCTTATTGCTTAGCAACAGTGTGCTTTTTGCCAGCTACAGCTACTTTCTCATTGATTAGTATAAGCACGATACACTATTTAGAATGCTCTGTCACTGTCTGTCTGTGTGTCCGTCTCAAAATATTGAAAAAATTCATGTTAACTGTTTTTAATAAATTTGGTATGATTTAGGTTTCTAAATCATATTTATATATTTTATATAATTTTTTATATAATTTTTTATATTTCATATAATTATATATATTATATATACATTATATTAAATTATAAATTAATATATAAAGTAATATAATTATTTTTAAATTTTACTTGGGATTCTATACTTAAACTGTGGTCACTAAATACAGGATTATGTGTACATGGGAATTAATTGTACTGGAAATAGTATATAGGAAAATGAAAATGAATTATAAATTATCAGATGCTCCCAATTTGTGGCCATTGTAGACTGACCGGATAGAAAATCATGTAAGGTTGTGAAATATCAATATCGAATAGCAAAGCTGAGTAACAGTAAACGTACAGTCATAATATTGAATACATAAATCATATCTCGATAAGGAAAAACTTGAAATAAATTTTTATGTCTATTTACTCGACCTACTTACAAGTGCAAGTTAAATTCATATTTTCCTTATTCGTTCTACATGCTAATACCACGAAATTAAAGTGCAATCTAGTTTAAGTATTAGGCACAAAGTGCATATTGCACCAAAATTCGCCATTGAAATTGATCTACTTTAACCGCAGCTAAATATATGATGCAAATGCAAAAAAAACACTAAAGCAAAAGAATGAAATTTGCCTTAAAATAAATTGCTAGTTCGTCAACATACATGACAAGTTTTTACAAATAAGTAAATAAACGTTTTGCTATTCTACCAAATCGTTTTTATAAACTGTCAACAAGTTATAACTGGCACGAACTGCTTTTCTCGCGTTCCGATACTTTTTACACTCGTTTTGCTACGGTTTCCTTACATGCAAAGTACAGATACCTTTAATGTTAAAGGTTGCACTGATTTTCAATGTAAGTATAGTGTGAAGGTACGTCTTGTAGGGTAGGGGTGTCAGTCCGATAATTAAAATTATTGAGTTGTGTGAATCGTGGAAGACTTGTAGGAAATTCCCAAGCGTACTTCCACCTTTGGAATTCCATAGT
Source organism: Yoshiicerus persimilis (assembly GCA_020352615.2). NCBI lineage: Eukaryota > Metazoa > Arthropoda > Collembola > Entomobryomorpha > Tomoceridae > Yoshiicerus > Yoshiicerus persimilis. The sequence goes on from CM036943.2 coordinate 1,177,500, forward strand.
CTTAATAATAGCATAAATCTTGCATGGTATTTTCAAACATAGTTATGGGTTATGGTAAACCCGTTTATTTTTTAGGATACTTTAATGGAAAAAGGTGTGTGCAATGATACAGCAATTCACAGATAGACTTATAGTAATTATAGGCAGGACCAAGACTGGTGTAACCGTAGTAGTTCTCCTATAAGGTTGTCTCAAGCAAAGATTTCTAATTTAAAGTGTTTTTTCCGCCACAACTTATGGAGTCTATATAGCTTTGAAAATTCTACAATGTATGGAATTAATGGAATCTATGGAAATCTAAAATAAATAATTTAGAAAAACAGAAATGTTGGGTAAAATTCTTTGCTTGAGATAACCTTAGAGGAGATACACCAGCCTTGTGGTAGGACTACGTGTTAGGTGCTTTTCACAATAAACTTTTACAGGTGTGTGCTCATGTAAATGGAATACTTTAGGGTAGCTTATTTAAAATTTAATTATTAATTACCATAGCTATTGAAATATGTGTAACTATAGTAACTATACTAATAACTATGACAACGTACAATATTTAAGACTCAGGCCAATATTTTTGTCTTTGAAATGGATAAGTTGGTAAAGGAACTTTAGTTCTACGAAATCCTTTATCTATTCCGGCCCATTTAATGTCTACACCGTGCATGAACATTTTCTCCAAGCTGGTCATCCAGCTTTTCCAGGAATTATCGTCCCTGCGAAGACTGGAGATCCACAAGGCGGTGGAAATGGTGGTCTGCGGCATATTATTCATCGCCAAACTGAGGAGGACGGGGTAGGGTCCGATTTCTATAAATACGTTGCACCCTTGTTCAGCCAACGCTCGGACTCCGGTGTCGAATTTCACCGCTTCGGATAGCAGTGTTCCCCAGTATTCTTCATCGTACAGGAAATGGGAGTCTCCCAAAATGGTTCCTGTGACTCCAGACACGTATCGACAGTTTCCCATCGTGAACGCGACCGAGGACATGATTTCGTCGATACGGTTTTCAATCACCGCTTTGCATGATTTCGTGTAGAGTGCCGGCCGATTTGTTTGCGGGTTTCGGATCACTTGTATTCCGGATGACAACGCTAATTTCGCAAACTCCTTCAATTCTTCTGGAGGCCCAGAAACGACAAATTCGGTTTTACAAGTGTTTCCAATTATTTCCACCATTGGGAATTTCTTGAGCAAATTAATTGCACCGGGAGACTCTTTTTTCGTCAAAACGGTCAGAGTGTCCACTAATGGCAATTCTTCCAGAAGTTTATTAATTTCTACAACTAACTGAACGGCGTCTTCTACAGGAATTATTCCAGCAGCAACCGCCGCTGCAAATTCACCGACGCCGTAACCGAAAACACAGGTGGGAGTAATTCCCACACTTTCCCACATTTTCAAAAGCCCGAATTGCAAGGAAAACAGGACCGGTAAATTTATTTTCTTTTCCGAGGTTTCATTACTCTCAGAAAGTAAACTTCTTCCGGTTATTCCCATGAAAATTTTGTTGCAACAATCTACGGCCATTTTGAAAACGTAATTCGTTTGGTACAAACCGTCTGGAATTTTCAAATTTTCCCCTTTGCATTCATCATTGAAGATAAAGGCTACTTTTCGGGGCGGCGCATTTATTTGACTTTTCCCGATTATTGCCGATATATTTTTTTCTTTTAAACTTTTCTTGATTTCTTCATGGTCACTCCCGATAGCAGCAATTCGGAACGGCAGCGCCGCTTTACCGGTATTGGCACTGTGTGCAATATCTTCGATCGCTACGTTCTTATTGTTATCCAAATACGAAATAAATTGTTCCCGGACTGCTTCTAACCCTTTTTCACATTTTGCCGAAAGTCCCAAAATGTGCATTGTACGTTCGGTGATTTCAATGTTGTTACTAATTTTCTTAGTGTCGGGTTTTGGACCTTCCTCCAAAATGACATGAGCATTTTGCCCTCCTAAGGCAAAAGCACTAACTCCAGCCATACGGGGGTTGTTACCAATTTTATCCCATTTTTCGCAACTCGTTGGCACTTTTGCAGGAATCGAAGCAAATGGCAAATGCGGATTTAGCGTTTTCAAGTTGACATTCCGGGGAATCTTTTCATTTTGAAACGCCAGAACAACTTTTATCAACCCTGGTAATAATCCATGAAAATATAATTTAGTATTCGATAAACTACACACGTAAAAATATTTCAAATATTAAAAATTACCAGCCATTCCCGCCGCGGCTTCAGCATGACCCTGGTGAAAATAGAATTTATTAGGTTTTGAAATTGAAAATTTAATTTTCTAAACTACTTAATAAATAATATTATTATTTTAGTTATTCCTTAATTGGCTATTTTAGTTATTAAAATATACAGGGTTTACCAAGGTGGCTAGACAATGTATTTTCCCTTACTAGGTGATGTCATACTTTGTTTTAAAGCGGATTCGACCACAAATGGAGATATAATATGCAATATTTTCAACCATTGAGCTTCTCTACTCGATGAATTAAATATTCATCCACAAACTGTGGTCTCATCCATTTTTAAAACAAAGTTTTAGAAATGACATCACTTAGTTAGAGAAAATGCATTGCCAATTCACCTTGGGACTTACCATATTGCTTTTCACAGATCCGATACGTAAAGGTTCTTTACGATCTCTGCTATAATAGGCTGATGCTATTGCAGATATTTCTACCAAGTCGCCGACATCGGTTCCAGTGCCGTGAGCCTCAATGTAGGAGATTTGACCTGGAGAGACTTTGGCCTCAGCCAACGCTTGACGAATTACTTTAGTCTGTGCAAATTTACACGGAGTTCCAAAAGTTGCACTCGCAGCGTCACTGTTCAAAGAAATTCCGCGAATGATTGAAAGAATATTGTCTCCGTCACGAATTGCTTCCGGAAGTCTTTTCAGAACCACAGTTGCACACCCTTCAGCTCTTCCGTAACCATCAACTTTGGCATCAAACGATTTGCAACGGCCATCCGGGGAGAAAACCATGGACCCGTATTTTCCAATCACAGGGTATAAAATAAGGTTCACTCCTCCGGCAATTGATAAATCTGTTTCCTGGTAAAATAGGAATGTAATAAATAAAACAGCATTGATATTTAATTAATACGCACATTTAGGTTAATATTATTTTGTAAATTACTTTATTACGCAGACTCTGACACGCTTGGTGTAAACTGTAGAAAGAAGAAGCACAGCCGGCATCTACAGATCCATGCGGTCCATGGAGACCCAAAAAGTAAGAAATACGTGCAGCAGTCCCACCCAAAGCAGTTCTTTAAAAAAATCAATTCAGTTTCAAATCTAGACCTTTTTCCTTCAAAAATATTTAATTTTAGTACTGGAGATAATTCACCCGTACAGAAATGTCCTGCACAATTCTATTTGATTTTATTCCCTTCATAATTTGCCAAGTTTTTCAAGAGACACTATTCTGATTAAAACTATGTGTAATATTTTCCCTACAGAATTCTGTTGACATTTCTGTACGGGTAATGAAAAATAGTTTTACCCTAAATAGGCCAAGTGAAATTCACTGTTGTCCCTTTCAGAAGAATTTTGGAGAACTTGAACATAGTCGTTGGACCACACACCAATGAAAACTCCAGTATTTGTGCCTTTTAGAGTGAGGGGATTGATTCCAGAGTTTTCCAAGGCTTCCCAAGTCACTTCAAGTAAAAGTCGTTGCTGAGGATCTATAAGGTGGGCTTCTTTAGGAGGAATATTAAAAAAGTTTGCATCCATTTCATCTACTGGGCATTTCAAAAATCCTCCTCGTTTAATATGTTTTATCAACTCGTCGTAACATTGGCGGTTTTTCGGAACGTCACTCGTCAAATCTTTTCCTTTCTCAAGCCCCTCCCATAATTCTTCTGGAGAATTTGCTTCCGGGAGCCGACAACTCATGCCTATTATGGCAATGGCATTATGATCTTCGGTCTTGTCACACATTTTCTTTAAAAATCACAATTTCTTTATTAATTTTTTGCCTGGGAAAATTTTCATTCCAATTTAAATAAATAAAATATATAAAAAAATAAAATTTATGCTTCTGTATTTAATTACCAATATAAATATTCATTTAATATATAAGATTCTTACCAAAAATGTACTTTTGATATTTCTTTGAAGTGGAATTCTGATTTTCAGCTGGAAAACAGGTGCTTCGTGTTGGAAGAGTTAAGAAATTTAGTTAAATGGTTAAAAGAGTGATGGTTCATGGAAATAGAGCGGCCACCAGAAGCACAACACCGGAGGTTTGTCAGAAAACGACTGTTCTGGAGATATTTCCAGGTGGAAATCTCGGTGAACATCATATCACTGGAATCTGACTGTAATCGCTGTACCAGCCCAGAGTCCGACGCCGATGAATATTTGCCGGCGGCGGCGTGGTACCCCCACCACTCTCGGCGGCGGCGGCGCGCCGGCTCACGCCGGCAAATTGAGGTCGGCGCGGCGTGAGCCGAAAAACTTCCATTTATAATGATTTTTTAACTGTTTTTGCTGGCAAGATTGCATTTTTATATTTAAAAAACTCCGGCCAAGCAGTATCATTAGCCCGACCTTCGGTCGGTCTAATGAGACTTGCTTGACCTTCGTTCGCGCCCGTTCTCGGACTGGGTAGCCGTTGGTGACTCCGGGCTGCAACCACATTAGCACGACCTGCGGTCGTGCTAATGCGATTGATGCCCTCCGTTATATAACCCGTTGGCGGACTTGACACTCGCGGACTTGGCAATAGCATTAGAGGATTTCACTATTGTCTACTTTAGAAATTTATTACAAGAGTAGAACAACAATGGACCAACGAGAAAGTATTATGAGAAGTATATAATGAAATTTTGAGAAGCATATATTGAGATTTTGGGAAGCAAACATTGAAATTTCGAGAAACAAGTATTGAAATTTCGAGAAACAAGTATTGAAATTTCGAGAAACAAGTATTGAAATTTCGAGAAACAAGTATTGAAATTTCGAGAAACAAGTATTGAAATTTCGAGAAACAAGTATTGAAATTTCGAGAAACAAGTATTGAAATTTCGAGAAACAAGTATTGAAATTTCGAGAAACAAGTATTGAAATTTTGAGAAGCAAATATTGAACTTTTGAGAAGCAAATATTGAAATTTTGAGAAGCAAATTTCCAAATTTTGAGAAGCAAGCAAATTTTGAAAACGATTTAAAATTTTTATTGCTATCCCGCTAACAAAGCAAAGGAAACAATTTTAAAATTGTAATGTCCTCCTTTTCCAAAGCAAATTTTTGGATAATTTACATATTTCTATTACTTGTAAAACAGAAACGATATAAAATTCACGGAAAGGTTGGACCATATGAAATTTATTTATGGGTATGTCAAATTCTTTTATTATTAAGAGCGGTGAAATTTAAATTTTGACTAAAAGTTGAATTGACTATCTCCTCGGCCAAATGACAATTAAGGAATTTTGAGAAAACCTTTCGAACGATTTTTATAGCCAACGAACTTAGCCTGTAACTTGGGCCAATTCGTTCAAATCCGGAGTAAAAAAATTTTTGATTTAGATTTGCGAAAGTTAGAGACCTAACAGACAGACAGACAGACAGACAGACAGACAGACAGACAAGACCGTTCCATAAGCCCTCGGTCGGGCTAAAAATGATAATTAAGCTTCAAATTCTTTCTAAACAGACTTTTGTAACACTGAAGACCATAGTATTTAATTTTAGGCTCTGAAATGAGTAATTGAAAGTAAACATACCTAAAAATATATGTACGTTGGCAGAAAAGAATTAGATTGACAGTAATGTTCTGCACAACGTACAAAAAAGTTGGTTTTTAAACCCAGAAATGTGTCAACGTATTGCTTTTTACTAAAGTACTATTTGGAAATATAAGGAAAGTGTAAATACGTTTCAATGTATTCCATTTGTCTCACCAACAGCTAATTCTTGCAAAAGTTTTATATAAAATAGTACATAAAATTAAACTCAGAATTGTATTTTTACTGCAACTCAACTAAATGCAGCATTTATTGCAATCATTTACGGAAAACTTTGGTAAATAAGTACCAAAAATTGAAAAATATTGAGTTTTCATGGCGGCGCGCCGACGTTTTACTCGGCGGCGGCGGCGGCGGCGCGCCTATCAAAATTTTTCGGCGGCGGCGGCGTCAATTTTTGGCTCGGCGTCAGCGGCGCGCCGGCGCCGCCGCGCCGGCGTCGGACTCTGTACCAGCCACGTTGCAACACCAAAGTAAGGAAATTCAAGTGAGAAAACGTAACAAAGCGTGAAGGTATGTGATGAAAATAAAAAATATCTGTACTTTTAAACATTGTATGTGATTGTGAATAAAGGTACTGTAAAATACACACTGTAAAAAATAATGTAGCTCAAAAAATACCATTTATAGTAGTATTACGTATTTGTGATGAACAACAATGAATTTCTGTTAAAGGTTGTTTAGCAATGAAAAGTACTGTAGTACCTTGCATAATACTGCATTGTACCATACTACTTCAAATAAGTGCCTAAGCATTTTATAGTTCATTTTAAAGGTTACTTGGTAAGTCGTTAACAATGAGAACAGGAAAATGATAATAAATAATTTACACAGGACTATAAAATATAAATTCTAGAAATATTTTCACCTTGAAATATAAATAAGAGATATTTTTAATAACACTAAGGAAAGTTTTTCATAAAACTCCAGCTTAAAAGCGGGTAATTATACATACAGGGTGTAGCATACAGATTTTCCTATTTTATGATATTTTCAAATCTTTTTATTAACTAAAAATACTATTATAATAACGATACACCTTTTATTTGAGGATTTACGGTATTCTGTGACATAATAAATGCAAGCTAATGGTAACTAATAATTAGTTGAACTTACATGCACAAGGGGCGAAGGTGATGTTTGTTGGAATACAGTGTAAGGCAGAACTGACTCACAAAGGGCGATTCTGAAGGAGGATGAAAAATAAGTTTAGTTTTGTAAGCGTGTGAGCATAACTCTGACAACTTCCCGTCTACGCGTTTCTCAAGCTCTTCTGTTTTGCAGAGAGAAGCTTTGTATAATAAATTCTCTGGCTGACTATTCATTAAATTTCAGTATTTTTCCATTTCCCTGGGTATTTCAAGAACAAACTCCGTACTCTTCCATTATTATGCAATTTAGTAAGTAATTAAAGGACTCTCTGGCAGCCAGGTACCCAATAAACATAATTACGACTTCTATTACGTAATAAGTACCACTGGTATATATCCACTGTGTTTATGATGCGAGCAGCGATGGGAAAATTTAGAAATATCTTTAGCACACGTTAAGAAATAGTCCAGGCGAGGAAAAACCGGTTTTGTTTAACCTAAAACCGCATATAACGTAATGTAGCGTAAGTTAAATTCACTCTGCTATCAGATAACCGTTTATTAATGGTTACAAATATTATACATCCAGAAAACAAACGTGTAGTACTAATATTACACGAATTGCAATTCCTGCTCCAGAAATATATACAAAAGACTCTTATTTAGATATATACGAAGTTAGAATACTAATTTACAACTCGTGAACTAAAATACACAATTTTTTTGTATTTCCTGGATTACGTTCACAGGAATTAATACAAACCAAGTTTTTCGTTTTCCGAAATGAATAATTGAATACATTACTTTATTACCATTCTCTTAAGATACAGTTTTAAAGCATTTATTCATGCAGAGTCTTCTGACATTTTTTTCCAGTTGCGAAGCTCTTGCAGAAAATTGAAAACGAGCTTCGCGGCGACTTGATTGTCAGAACTGATATTCTTGTCTACGTTTACACCGACAGCTAATTTCCCATCATATGTGAAAATTTGGAATCCAATTCCTGTTTTAAATATAATTTTTTGCATAAAAATCATGTTATGACTAAACAATATTTCCAAGTTTGGTTTTGATATGCTGATATGATTTATTATGATGTAATAGTATTATTTCAGTGTTGTTAATTTCTTACCGACACTTCCCATGAGCAGACCGACGGAGTATTGGATTTCCTCGGCCACATTGTCGAAGAATGAGAACTTATTCACTGGACCGGGAAAACTGGAAACGCAGATCGTTACCAGCTGCATTTTCGACAGGGGCTTCATCAGCCACGTGAACAGACAACCAATTAGGCCAATTGCGAGGAAAAAGGCGAAGGGGAGAGTTGCTCCACGGGAACCTTCTATTTCATTGTGAACCAATTTTAATCGCTCTACGGAATTCCTCTCACCCACAGGCATATGCAGAATCACCAGGCCACTGAAATCGTATTCCACAGTAAAATATCAACAAATAAACACTTTTAATGAAACTATTGCAAATTATTACAAATTATTACAAATTATTCCAAATTATTCCGAATTATTCCAAATTATTCCGAATTATTCCAAATTATTCCGAATTATTCCAAATTATTCCGAATTATTCCAAATTATTCCGAATTATTCCAAATTATTCCGAATTATTCCAAATTATTCCGAATTATTCCAAATTATTCCGAATTATTCCAAATTATTCCGAATTATTCCAAATTATTCCGAATTATTCCAAATTATTCCGAATTATTCCAAATTATTCCGAATTATTCCAAATTATTCCGAATTATTCCAAATTATTCCAAATTATAATTATCAAGTAAATTATTTTGCAAATGCTAATTTTGGATAATAAAAATGAAAGTGGGAAACTATTTATTAATATAAGAAAAGGGCGGGTGACTTACAAATGGTTTCTTAATCCTCCGCTGTATCCAGGAATCGGAATCGGAACCGCATGTTTGAGTACTTTCGGTACACTGACATTTAGTTGTTGCATAGTATTGCGAATACTCCCGGCAATAGCAGCTAAAATAACCGATTGGAATCCGACACCAAAATGATGTGCAATCGCTTTAATATCTGCGACTTTGATTTCCGCGGTATTTCCACTTTTGATAGTATGATAATATTCCTTGGAAAGTAACCGTTCTTCTTTGTGCCATTCGTTTTGATCGCTAGCTCCGAAAATATGCGACAGGAACAATTCCTTGGGAGAAACGAATATGAATTTGAGGGTGTCGATGAAATTTGCGAATCGTCCAATATTTTTTGTGTAATTTGGTTTGAGAACTTTGACAGTTTCGGCACTTGCTTTGAAAAATAGGTTCGTGAAAGCTACCCCGTCTCCTAAAACGTGGTGAAACTTGACTAAGATCAAATCTCGGTGTTCCCCATCCGAATGCTGATAATCGTGGACTATCACAATTTCCCAAGGACTTCTTTTCCTAGCGTAAGGTTCCACCAACAAATCTGAGCGCAACTTGTCCAGTTCCGCTTCTCCGAAAAATTTTCGTCCCTCGGGGTCCACGTATTCCCGAATATGGTTGGAAATATCAAAATTCGGGTCTTTTCTCCAGAAAAGGAATCCCAACCATGGCTGCACGTATTCTGTCATTTCTACACAATTGCTTTTATTCGCCAATAGTAAATCTTGCATACGTTTCCTCAGATTTTCCACATCTAGTCTTTCTTTCATCATTCCCAAGATGACGATCGTACTGGTCGGTCTTGTGTAAAGTTCGTCCACGCCGTAAATACTGCTTCGGGATGCTACTATTTCTCCAAAATCCTTTCGGATGTATTTTACACTCTTGGCCAGGATAAAACGTAATATATAAATTGGAGATAATAAGATTACAAATACTACTAAGAATATTATGAAGAACACAGCGCACACTAACAGATTCAAAATCATTTTTACACTTTATTTTATTAACTCTGTTATACAATTTCAGTTCAAACTTTGTTTACTCTATTGATAATAACGCTCTGAATATTAAATGAATTTAGGGATTTCGTTTACGTAACATTTTACAGGGAAACTATCATTTTGATGTCTGTTGAGCTACTAAAGATTATTACATGATATTATTATCAAAATAAAGACACACATCTATGTTTTCCATACAAAGCATAACATAATATACAATATTATGTATAAATGAAATTATATATGGTTTCTTAAATAAAAAAGTAAATTCCCGAGTCTAGAACAGGAAAATATACATAATTACTTGCTACGGCTGATAAAACATGACATGGAAATATTTTCAGGGATGAAAACTAAATAATTCACATAAATCCCAATTAAAAGACAAAACAATACAGTATTAGCATTATACATAGTACTAACTAATTAGTTATGGCAGAACACGCATTATACATTTTAATAAATCCTCGTGCAGAAAATTACAATAATCTCTATTAATATTTCTGTGTGCAAAGTCATTCGCTTTTACAATTACTAAATACAAAACATGATTAATATCAACTAAATTATAAAAGTCTCTATATAATAATTCGATCTCATTGGATGACCGTGTGGTATTCAAAGTACTGGTTCTCAGATAAGTAAACACGCAAATACAAGGTAACCTCAAACTAATAAACTCCCGCAGGTTAATCAGCTAATTAGTTCATATATAAAGCAATGAATAATTACGCTGCCTTATTTTATTGAAGTTTGCATGCTGCTTTGTTAAAGTTTTGATTATTTTAAATGGAGTACAGATGTATAGTGTAAATAAACAAACGAGGTCTGCCTTTGTTGGCTCTTTCCTATAAATGCATATTGAAAGTTACACAAAAACCTTGCAAAATAAAATATGGGCAGCGTAGGAAAAATATAATAGCTATACCAGCTGAAAAACATTTTCAAAATAAAACAAATAATAAAAATAAAATAAAATAATAAATAATACTTCTTTTGGCCTCTCATTTTTAGATTTCTGCATGATTCGTCGGTTTTTAAAAACTGTAAACTTGACTTAACTGAGTCTGAGTAGGCTATAGTTCTATAATAATAACACAAATAAACTATTGATGACTGTCGACTGCATTCCTACTATTACATGCATTTCAAAATTTCTTTGTTTCAAGATATTATCCATACAATTTAAGGACATCTATAAATAAGTTTTGCGAACCCGAACACACTTTGCCACTTGGTTGGTGTTTGCACCTCTCTTTTTAGCTTGATACTTCCTCATTGAAATGGTTGCCTCCCGTCTTTCCATCTTCAGTAATTCTGCAGTCATTCGCACAGCAATTCTAGCGCTGTCCATGTACTTCGTAAGATCTCGAACGAGGCACGTTATCCGTGGCCACACTGCAATCATAGTAAACATTTCTAATTCAAGTACTAAATAATACATATTTCACCAAAATTCATCATTTACGTAAATCTTCTGTTTATTTAACTGTTTTGGAAAATAAAGTAATAATAAGTATACAGTACCGTAATCATCTCCTTGATTTTGAACCAGTGCTTGAATCTGCCATGCCAAAATGACCCAGTTGAGCAAAAACCCAATAAAGCCAGAGTGTCCCGTGTCATCGAAGCCAATCCACTTCCGAGATTGGCGATAAATGGCCAGATACACCATTTCGGTGTGTTTGTACAGTTGCAATGTGGAAGTCAGTAGATACTCTGCCTGTAATAAAGTAAATTCGAAAATTATTTGGCAAATATCTAAAACGGACATGTTTCCTTTAATTTCCTTGGAAGGGTCCAAGGAAATAAATATTTATAAATGCCCAATACTCTGTTGACGCCCACTTTTGAATTTTTACCCCGCCTGGCCCAGTTTTTGAAGAAAAGGAATAAATAGGTTTTATCACAAGGTCCCTCAGCCCCAAATAGGAATGACAGATGTTTACCATTAATATTTCGGAAATATGTTAAAATTAACAACGACATTTGACTTTTGGATATGATCAAATTGTGAAAAATTAACATTGTACCAATGAATTCAGGTCTTCAGAGGAATTGCATTGGCGAAATGGAGGAATCTGTAAAGGCATAGCTGGATCACATCCGGAAACCTTTAGCCTAAATATTCCTTCATACATGATCAAATCTGCCTCCAATCCTTCCAATGAGTAAAACCAAAGTTCCAAAGAAGAAGTCATTTTTTAATTTAACACTCCAAAGATGTATTAATTTGATATTAGAAATTTTACGAACACAAGGCTAACAGGTTTGATCTTTTTTACAAGGTGGAAATGGATTTGACGTTAACTCAGCTGGAGACCGAGATATGCCGGTAGCTTGAAGCAGTTCATGGTAGAGGGATTCGAAAATACGCGCTAAACACCACGATTACTTTGTCTCACCTGTACAGCAGGGTACCAAAGCCAATAAAAATGCAGAATTTACAATTTTTGACACACCTACCTCATTTATAACGGAAAAAATATAAACAATAACTAATAATATTATAATGTCCAGTAAAAGTATTTTGAAAAAAATAAATCGTGATTTCCTCATGATTTTTGGTTTTTATGGGGACCATTCCTTTAATATACATGTATAAGTATTCTATGCAGAAAATACAGATCTTGGTCATGAAATTCATAGTCTATGATACGTTACGATTTGAATCGTTCAACGAGATGCACACACCTTCGCATCGAACCCAGGACCTGAAACTACCGATTTTTGTAAGTCCGAAAGCATAGCTTCTATACTTTCTGGCGTTTCCAGTACTGAACCATGTACGAGATCACAAAGTCGCAGCTAATTCAAGTCAGACAGTAGCTGAGCGGAGATTTGGGGATTACCCTTTGTGGGAATTTAAACTCTATGACTTTGGAAGCACAACATTATAACCCCTTAAGTGGTTCTGAGCGAATTTTTGAACTAACTATCTCTATACCTTGTACACATAAGGTAACCATGGTTTTAAGGCACCTTGGGAAAAACCGTCCAAAAAAGTAATAGAAACCGTAATTAGGGTATACTGCTTTTTGTCTATTATCTTTATATGAATTACATTTCCATTCACTAGTAAAGTTTGCTATCATTATTACATCGTAGCACGATATTGCAACGCATACCTAGCGTGAGTTTCTATGAAAATAATGCATAATGCTTCTGCATGTAAAAACATTATTTAAAGGATTGTCTGTATGGATGTGTTAGTGCATTTTATACATTAGTGTCCACAGATATTTGATACTCAACAACAAGACCAAAAATATTCTTCATGAAAATGTTAGAGATGGGATATTTACTTTTTTTAATGAATTTATAATCTACACATTTATTAACAGTGGTATTTCATAAATATGCCAGCAATGTAGAAGTTGAAATATGAAATTAGTCTCTGAGGTTCTGAAGGATTTTATAAATAACTCCACATGGGAGTAAATAGCAAAATAATGTATGTTATCAAAGTAGTTAATGCGACGGTTCGCTCATATAAGGTACTCTCTTTCGAAGTTATTTGAAATAAAGTATTTTCCACTTTGGAGAGATATAGTTCCAACAGGGGTAGCCTTTTATATGGAAACACAGCGTTGGGACCAAAATGGTCGATTTGTCCCTCGAAAGGAAAATTTTGAAATTTTATTTTAGTTAATCTCGAATGGGGCTACCTTAATAGCAGCGAAAACAGCAATAACTACTTTGGTGTGCTATAATATGTTAATGAATTAATGGTGCATCGTTTATTTTCGTAAATAAATATCCCAGTTCTGAATATTTATTATTGTAGGGATAATTTAAAGGTGTACCCAAGTTTGTAAATAAAAAAGTATGCAAAGTGTTGTTAGATAGCTAGAAATGATGCTTAAGTTCAATAACACCTCATTACAATTGGCCGTTTGGTTATACATGTAATGTAGGTTGTTGTATCTAAATAAAAAATGATATGGTGCAGACCTACATGTTTTGTCTCTCTATTAATATTTAATCTGTGCATGCACATTGTGTGTAAGTATGACAGTGACAATGCAGACGAAGGTACAATGAACAATTGCGTATTTGTGAATGTGTGGGGAGAGACCATAAGATGCAGTTCTTATTGATGTCTTGGTGTTTTTCAACAGTCCTTCTCTCTTTTCCATGTCGAGAGTCAAGACGGATGTAATTGCTCTATATATATAGTCAGAGGCTGCTCTGAGTACCCGCGGGGCCCTAGGCGAAAATTCTAGTAATTTGCGAAGCCTTATTTTTGGGCCGACATTATTTATCGACCCACAAAGAAAGAGATGTAATAATGTGCAATTGTTTATAATACCCGGAATATGCATTTAAAGCATGAAAAATCCGACCAATTGCACAATTTCGGTTTGCGTTTTGATAACATCTGAGTTTGCATTACACAGTATATGCTATTATTCGCGCGGAGCGCGAAAATTTTTTACCTGTTGACGGCCGATTATAAAATAAAACATCTCACGCGCAAAATTATTAACTCTTGAGACGTCTTCTCACGCGCAGCACCAAATTTTTTAACAATTTAAAGACTATTATGGAAAGAAACATTTATTCACGCACAGCGAAATTTTTTTGTCCTTTTGCTGTAAAAGTAAAAAAAATGTTTACTTAAAACTTCCCAAAATTATCAATAGAATTCAATAGATTAATGTTTTTCTTAAAGTACTGTGGTCAGCTTAATATTTTCTTTCGCTGACCGCCCAAGCGCGGGGCCCCCAAAGGCGCGGGGCCCTAGGCGGTGCCTAGTCGGCCTAGTGGTAGAGCCGCCTCTGTATATAGTCCACTTTCTAGCCAGTCTCCCTCAAATGTGAAACCTCTCACCTTCCAAAAACACCAAGTCACAATTCCAACATCCAAACTCAAAATTATTTTCATAAGGACTTCAACCAGAAAATAAGTGAGGCTTTTTCACCAATAGTAAGCATTATTGATTGATTTATTTATTGATTTTGATAATCTTAGGGGCTATCCGGAACATTAGTTTAACCTTGGATTTCATTTTTATTGAACAAAGAAAATCTCAGGAAACCCCATACAGAATTAAAAAATTAGTTATCTCAATACTCTCAAAATACATCAACACAAATTTTAATTTGGGCGTTAATCGGAAAAAGGACATATCTCAAATTTTTATTTTTGCAAAATCAATCGTATTTATACTTTAAATGCAAATTGTGCACAACGACAAAAAATTTTAAGCAAAAATTGTACACAACTAAAAAAATTAAATTTTTTGCAAAAAATGAAATTTAAGATACGTTGTTTTACTGAGTAGAGCCTCAATTGAGGGGTATTCCGTAAAACAGCGTATCTCAAATACTAGATTTTGCAAAATTTAAATATTTTTGTTATTCTGTACAATTTGGAAGTGAAATTTTAACAAAAACAAGAATTTGAGATACGCCGTTTTACGGAGTAGACCCTGAATTAAAATTTATTAAATTTACTTTGTTATTTGATTAGTTCCAGAATGTTTCTCTGTATTGTGCAATGAGATTACATGTTCCTTTTGATTTCGTGTACAGGAAATGGAGAGGAATGTGAAGAAGTATTTGCTATTAGGACTCCTGGGGAGTTGTTTGATTTTGGGGGAGGTGGTTTATGGGGGTGAGAGTTCCTACTACAAATTCCACTACCCGGTGCTGAATGACTGGGTTGCGAAGGCGGCCCACAGAATCAGTCCGGTGAGCTACGTCTCGAAGAACGGGTTGGTGCACATGCGCATGAAACCGATTTTCTCTTTCCTGCCTTCGATGAAGAACATGGGTAACTCCGTGTGGGGCCACATGGCCAAAGTGGGCCAGAATTTCCACAAAGCCATGCTCACTGGATTTCCCATGCCCGGGAGCATCCTGCACGGGGGAGGAGGAGGAGGAGGAGGGGCTTATGATCACCAGGTGGGCAGTAGCAATGTGAGTCCCATTAGCAGTGCCTGGAGTAGAATCAAGTGCTTTCCCTTCGGCAGCAAGTGTCATCAGAAACAGTATAACAATAACTACAATAATGATCATTATAATAATCCAAATAGCAATTACTACTATAATTAGAGTATTTCCACATAATATGTTCCTCTGGAATTAGTCCACTAGATTAATTTAATCAAAGTGAAATTAATATTGAAATACTTATTCATCATGTGCCTTTATATATAAGTTTTACCTATCATAATTTTAAGGCCAAATTACCATTTCTCCTGCCTGTGGCCCGATTATTGTTTCCTCGAATGTATTTATTCATTGTTTAAAGATTTAACTCAATAGATTGAAAATTAACCCGTTGAACATTGTACATCCACAGATGTACATCTGTAAATGATTTAAGAAGACTTATTATAATACTTACCATTAAAACTTAGCTGTGGTTAAATACGGTTCATTTGTATGTTTGTACTGAGTTTAGAATACCTTCGGTATAGTCTTATGTACGTGTTTTTACGTATAAGGTGTTCGTCTTGATTTTCCACTTTGTTATTATATTTTATGTGCTATTTGTTGTGCATTTTGTGTTTTTGGGAAATATATAAATTCCCGTATTGCCTTGAAAGGTGAATCACTTTCAACTTAATTGACTTATATTAAAAAATGTGCATTCATTTCGTTAATGCGATGGAATAAAAAAGATTATATTTTCAAGTTATACTTACTAGTAAATTGCCCGTTCTACGAACGGGAGAATAACAGTAAATTAAGCATCCGAAAAAGTTAGAAAAACCATAATTAGTGATCAGAAAAAATTGAAATAATTACATTTATTAATCATAAATTGTTTGGATAGATCAGGGAGTGAAACGACACATTCATTTCCTAATTAGTCCAATTTAAAGAATGAATTGCAAACCAGCACAGAATTTGAATTGGTGCTTAAGTATTCAGATATTCCATTTGATTCCATCCATTTGATTTCCTCCGTCTAACTCCATCTGACTCCATCTGACTCCATCCACTCTATCTGACTCCATCCACTCCATCTACTCTATCTGACTCCATCCAGTCCATCTGACTCCATCTACTCCACTGACTTCATCCGCTCCATCTAGTTCCACCTACTTCATCTGACTCCATCTATGGAGACGATGTCGTTAAGTGTCGGGTGCGTTGTTGCTAAGTGTCGGGTGCGTTGTTACTAAGTGTCGGGTACGATGTAGCTAAGTGTCAGGTACGGTAGGCTAAGTGTCGGGTGCGTTGTGACTAAGTGTTGGGTACGGTAGGGTAAATGTCGGCTATGGTGTAACTAAGTATCGGCTATTGTCGGATGAATAGAGCGGGTGGTGTAGGGTCGACGGAGATGATCTCTTAAATGCCCAGGTAAATGAGTGTTGGCCACCGAAAGCTGTGTATGTCCAACTCGTTTATTTATTACAGGTAACTCCGCTCGGTTCACAACCTTTTCCACGAGCGGCCCAATTCGTTGTGAGTGCTGACGCAAAAGACGCCAACAATTTATCGCACACTCAATTGTGCTTCTCCTATCTTACAATGTTATATTCTGAACCATGCGGTTCAGCCTTGCCTTCCTATCATAATATACATTACTTCTTGGTACCGCTAGGGGTCCCAAGACTCCTCTTCACAATACCCCCCTTCTTATGCCATAAAGCCCCGCTATGGCGCTTTGGAACATATGGGTAAGAGTAGGTAGTTGTAAGAAAACTCTATATGCCACAAAAAATTAATTACCCTGAAAAACCATAACAGAAAATTTGCAATAACACCTAAATGGATTTTAAATAAATTCAAGGACCACACGTCCAAACACAAAAATACTGTCCCATCAATCAGAAAAGAACCAATATGCTACAGTATCTCCTATTTTCCTAATTGATACACACACCAAAATCAT